>ML778119.1:155353-167704 GCA_009831015.1 Picea engelmannii | reverse complement strand
TAAATCCAAGATTTTCTAATATAATCATCAATAAAAGTAAGAAAATAGACAACATGAGACAAAGAAGTTTCAAGAGGACCACATATATCAATATGAATTAATTGCAAGTGTTCTTTAGCATGCCAAGCTTTACCTTTCTCAAACATTTCCATATGACGTTTACCAAGAACACAACCTTCACACACACACCTTTAGTGGAAGAAATGGAAGGTAAGCCAAGTACCATTTTAGATAACATTTGCATTTTACCATAACTCAAGTGACCTATTCTTTCATGCCATAATTTATTTTGTTCAGCATGAACAACATAGGAATAAAATGGTTGATTTTTAGTTGAATGAAAACTAGTAAATTTATATAAACCGGAATCATGATCAACAAGACCGGAAGAAACTACTTTGAAGTTATGTTTGATATCTTTAAGAACATACTTATCTGGCCATGTTTCAAACTTACTACCTTTTTGACATGCACAAGAAATGGAAGGCAAGCCAAGTACCATTTTATATAACATTTGCATTTTACCATAACTCATGTGACCTAATCTTTCATGTCATAATTTCTTTTGTTTATCAGCATGAGCAACATATGAATAAAATGGTTGATTTTTAGTTGAATGAAAACCGGTAAATTTATATGAACCAAAACCATGATCAACAAGATCGGAAGAAACTACTTTGAAGTTATGTTTGATATTTTTAAGAACATATTTATCTGGCCATGCTTCAAACTTACAACCTTTTTGACATGCACGATAAATAGAAAACAAATTGATGGGCATGCCTTGAACATGAAAAACATCTTCCAATGTACCATTAGGAACTTTAACATTACCATAACCTATTACTGAAAGTTGTTTACTATCACTAATAGAAACTGTCTGTAATGTGTACCCGTGAGTGTCATAAGAAGAAAACAATGAAGCAGCACTAGACATATGATTAGAAGCATCATAATCCATAATCCATTCCAGAGAAGAAGATTTACCTGCTTGAACATAATAGACACAAAAAACAATTTGTTGTTCAACAAATGATTTCTTCTTGGCTTAAGCAAGTTCATGTCTCCGTTTAAAGCAAATCATTTCAGGGTGTTGGTTTTTTCACATTACTTACAAGGGTTAAACACTTTCTTTTTACTAACATCAACACAAACATCATTAGAAGAGTGTTGGGAAGGTCTTTTAGTATGTGATTTTGGATTTTTATGAAAAACATTATTATGATTCTTTATATTATGTGCCATTAGAGCTTTATTAGGAGTTAATTGACCTGAAACAATCAACCTTTCTTGCTCATTAATCAAACCTTTACAAAAATCTTCAAAGCTAGGTTTCATAGATCCTTGAGACTTTCCAATTGCTGTATTCCTAGTTTGGATGAACATATCAAAATAAGACAATTTTTGTTCTACAAGAATGACTAGCGTTGTATCAGTTTTCTTGTAATCTTTGCCATAATTATTTAATTTTTTATTTAGGGTTTTTAGTTTTTAGCGAGAAATGATTCTATCATTTCAAAATCTTTAGGATCTAACTTGTGGATTTTCTTTTCAAGGTATAAGCATATACATTATCAGATTTATCAAATAAAGAAACTAAAGTTTTCCATAACTTAACTTGGCTATCTTCAGCCTCAATATGTACCTGAAGACTATCTGAAACCGTTTGACCAATGAGTCCTCTTGCTCGATCGCATTGTTCTTCCCATATAACCAAGTATTTAACATCGATAGATTTCTTATGTTCACCATTAACTAATCGTCATAGCTTCTTACTCCCGAGAATATTGATCAATTTTCTCTTCCATGGAAGATAGTTAGGACCCACTAACATATGAATGAAAAAAAACAAAACCCTAATGCAAACAAAGACAAGAAGCTAGAAGAAAAGATGAATAAATTGAAACTCTAACCACTTGATTGACCCTCCACAGGCCAAATTGGCCTCTTAAACTGCAAATCAGCCCCCAATAGACAAATTTGGCAAACAATGGATGAATTGGAAGGGAAATTGACCCTTAGGCAACAAATCAACCTCTTAAACAACAAATCGGACGTGGGATCAAGCAAATCGCTGCATAAAATGAGAAATATACTTCTCAAACTCGGAAATCACTGCAAAAAATTGTCTGTACATTGTAATTCGCCCTCTTATCAAGCAAATACGCCCTTCTCTGCCAAAAAGACAAATCGACTAGTCAAATCGACCCTTGAACTAGACGGATCGACACACTACAACAACAATCAAGCCTTAGAATAGACAAAATGACCTCATATACATGCAAAATGACAAAAACGAAGTCGTACAACAAAAAAAACACAATCTGTACAGTCTCTGATTGGAGAATGGGTTGGCTGGCGAGGTAGCCAGTGAAAAACCACATCCAACAAAAAACATTTCACTGCAAACGGACTCTTACATCAAAAGATATTAACTTCGGAAGAAAAACTAGGTTCGGTAAAAAATTTGGCCTGGTAAAATAATAGGTTCAGTAAATATACCAAACCTAAAAATTCACAAAAACTTTAGGTTTACCAAAAATTAAAATGACCTAGGCTAGGCCAGACAAATTAATTTAAAATCGGGCAAACTGAAGATGAATTTGACGAGCCAATAGTCAATCTTGGCTGAAAGCTATATTTCAGAGACAATGGTGAGATCATGTTTAAAAAAAAATGCACATAAATGTGAGAAATCTGAAAAACAAGGGTTAGGGTTTTGAGAAAAAATTTAAAAATCTCAATCTACAAGAAAATAATCCTTTGTTGAGGTCACTTAGCACTATACTTCACACTCATGAAAATAATCCTAGCATTATCTACAAATGGAGAATACCATGGATCAATTCCTTATTCATAAGGAACTTGGACTTTTTATTGTTGTGCCATCTTCATTGAAGAACCAAGACTGATTCACGGAGCTTGTATACAAGACAAAACTACTGTAGTGAGAACAAAGGTGTACATGCACCTCATATCATGGACACTGTAGCCTTCCTCGCAACAGGCATACCAAATGCATTATTATTTTATGTACAATGCTTCGAGGCAATTTATGGAAGGACTCTACAATATTATGAAGGGATTTATGTTATAAACTTATAACAAAAACAAGACTCATCCTCTGGCATGCATAACACATCTTGGAATGAGCCCATTATAATAAGAAAAAACGAAAGTCCTTGTGCAGAATCCTACAGATAACCCTTAATTTTTTTAATATAAATGTTTGCCATCCTGCCTCCCCATCCTTCGGAAATTGTGGAGCACCATCCAACCCTCCTCAAAAATTGCACCCTTGTTCACCCATTCTCCCATCCCCAAAACTCAATGCAACATTTTATATACGACGATGGGAAATTGGGAACAATGATAAGATTCTTTATGTAACTTGTTCCTCCAAAATCTCCAACTTTTTTACATTTTTTAACTTGAACAATATTTGAACCCAACATAATGCCCAGATTTTCCAAAAACCTTCAAAAGAGATTTTAATTCCTTTGTAATTTGAATGGTTTCTATGTTCTTTGTTGTAGATAAGGTGAAAGTTTGTTATCAAATGCGAATGGAGCTTTGTTTGTGATCACTTACATTTATATGGGGCCTTATGTGATCGGTTTTAACTTTTTAGTGTTTCTGAAATGGTCAACTCAAGGTTTCTCCTTTCGATGAAGTAACCATGGCAGAATCTTGACAACTCCATTTTCTTGGAGTAGTTGACCAGGTGCAAAAGAGAGTACCCATGTTGATCATTTTTCTAATATAGGACCTTGCTTTTCATACCTTACCAATGTTTAAGCCATATTTATTTTTATAACACATTGATATGTGCCCAATTGTTTTAGGGATTTATGATTTGGTTGAAACAATTTACATTTTGACTTGTTAGAATTAATGCCCATTCGGAGATGTGATTCTGTTAGCTAGTTACTAGGTAGTTGTCTTCTTTATTATCTCCATCTTGTTGATTTTTAGGATGCTGTCTAAGGTTGTTATGTTCAATTGCTACATTGTAGGTGTATGTCTCTAGCTGTTTTAGAATTGTAGGGAATTATTACTCTAACCAATCCTATATGTACTAGAGATTTATCATTTGAGTATAAGGGAGTTATTACTCCAACCAATCCTATATGTACCAGAGATCTATCATTTGAATATAAGGGAGTTGTTTAAGAAATTATCTTGTGTATAAAGGACTCCCTTAATATTTTATTATGGTATCAGACCGGGTTTGATTTGATTAGAATCTGTGAGAGTTGTGATTTCTGGGATCATGAGGAATTGCAAGGGAAAAATTGCAACGTTCGTAGCATCGTACACCAAGTGGTTCCATAACACCTTTACACTAGGTGCTTGTTGCTATGATCCACCCACAGAGAAGGGATGTTGACCTAAACAAAGCGAAGTCATTGCTAGGTTATACAAGAAATCGATGCTTGCTGCTGTGACCCACCTAGATGGAGTTGGGTGAAGGGACATTGACCCAACTAGGGTGAAACTGCTGCAAGGGTATGCAAGGAGTACCCACCAGAAATTTGGGAATGCCAAGATGCCCCTGAGCTAGTTGCCATCTCTGTGCCATTGAGGATGTGTAAGGTTTTCTAAATCACTATAAATAGATTCTGCACTCTATAAGAATTCCTATAGGAAGCTAAACAGTAGAAAACTTAAAGCCACTCAAAATTGCACTTTGTAATTAATGCTAGAATCTATACACACATATTGTAGAAAATATATAACAGAAACATAGTAAGTTGACTGTCAAAACCTGTTACTATAAACAGATTCTGCACTCTATATGAATTCCTATAGGAAGCTAAACAATAGAAAACTTAAAGCCTCTCAAAATCACACTCTGTAATTGATGCTAGAATCTATAAACACATACTGTATAAAATATATTACGGAAACATAGTAAGTTGATTGTCAAAACCTGTTACTGCTTTTCATTACTTTTGAAAATGAAATTCTGCATAGGTTTGTGTCAAACACGCGTGAAGTCGTCCAAGTCAAATATATTTTGTAATTCACTTTATTTATTATTTATAAAGTGAAAGTCTTTTAATTAGTTGTTGAGTCTAATAAAGTGCATTTTTAATGCATTAGTGTTTTAGACTAATCTCAATCGTAAATCTCAAAGTGAGATTAGGTTTTTGGTAGATTAGGGTTTCAACCAAAGCATAAAGGCAAGTCAAGGTAGAGGGTAAAGACACACTTGTACACCAAGAAGACTTGAGAGATCATAGAGAGATCATTTGAGTAGATTCAGAGCACAGGAGAGGGTCCCAATAGACAGATCTAATAGATTTGAGTGACCAACAAACAAATCTAGTGTTGATCTGAGTGTTCAACAGATATATCTAGCAGATATGAGGTCCAACAAGCAGATCTAGTGCAGATCTGAGTGACCAACAGATCGATCTAACATATATGAGGTCCAATAGGTAGATCTAGTGCAGATCTGAGTGACCAGTAGGTAGATTTAACAGATTTGAGTGACTAGCAGATAGATGTAGTGCAGATCTGAGTGTTCAACAGACAAATCTAGCAGATCTGAGTGTTCAACAGATAGATCTAGCAGATCTAAGTGACCAACAGACAGATCTAGTGCAGATTTGAGGTGTCCTTGTAAGTTTTGATCATTAATGATAAATTGATTGGAAGGAGAGAAATCCTTGTGTACTTGAAAAGTTATTTTGCTTTCGCTATTTATATTTTCCAACCATCTGTGTGATTGATGCATGCTCAGATTTTGTTTTGTTATTGAGTAAATTCAAGATCTGATTTATTTAATAAAGAAACATAGAACAATAGTGACCTAGGGTTTGGAATATTTCACATGGTATCATAACTACTCTGATTAAAAGATCGAAGAGTAGCAGTTTGTGTGCAGATCAAAGATGGCATCAACTAGCTTCAAGTTCGAGGACATATTGGATGGTGCCTCTAATTTTCTATCTTGGAAGGTCAGGGTTACTCTCTTGTTGGAAGATAAGATAAGATAATTTTATTAATGTTCGATTAATGACCACAAAAGTAGGTCTTCATGAAGTCTTTATTGGAGGTTGAAATCAGTGTGTTGACTAAGTGTTTGAAAAAAGTCACTGTAAATTTAACGTGGTATCAAAGCTTGGGCTCTGAGGTTCAATGGACAGATTTTGGCGCTTGGACAACAATGATTTGCATGGGTTTTTGCTTGCAAGAAAGAAGAGAAAGAGGGTCTTTGTCAGTTGGACAAGGATGACTTCCAATCTTAGGTATGAGGATAGATTGGAGGGGATCTCAAACTACCTGCAATGGAAGGTAAGGCTTGCAACGGTTCTTAGGGAGACAAGCTATGGGCGTTTGTGTGTACCGCCGTGACAGTACCTTCATCAGATCCCATTGCCCTAAACCTTCATGAGGTGAAGGGAGCAAGGGCGCAAAGAATAATCTTGGATGGAGTAAAAGACCACTTGATTCCACATTTGGTTGAGAAGATGACAGCCAAGGAGATGTGGGATGCACTAGAGGGCTTGTATGCGAACAATAATGAGAACAGGAAGATGGCCCTAAGGGACAAGCTCCACAGCACTAGGATGGCCAAGGGAAAGAATGTGTCCTCCTATCTCACCCGGATCAAGCAGGTGAAGGATGAGTTGGCCGTTGTTGGTGAGACTATTCCAGACTCAGAGTTGGTGCGCATAGCCTTGAAGGGCTTCACCAAAGAGTGGGATGTGTTCGTGAAGTGCGTGGTGAGCAGAGAGAACTTTCCCACTTGGGAGAGGCCGTGGGATGATTTTACTCAGGAGGAGATCCGGGGGGGATCTCAGAGTAGAGATCAGGAGAAGGCAAAGAGTGGTGCAGACGAGGAGAATGTTGCTCTTGTTGGAAAGAGCAAAGACAGGAAGAAGGACACGAACAAAGTGAAATGCTTTGCATGTCATAAGACTAACCACTACGCTAGTCAATGTCCGAACAAGAAGAGTAGTAAGGATCCAAAGGTATCAACATCAACTGAGGTTGCTGAGCTTATTGAGAAGTTCGAGAAGGAATTTTCTTTGATGACTGGTCTTTCACGCAGTGGTAGTGCAAAGTTTGGCGACATTGGAGTGTGGTTAGTGGAGAATGGTGCATCTCGACATATGACGAGAATGAGGTTCGTGTTCCTTAGTTTTTCAGAGATAGACTCAAATTGCTACGTGGGTTGTGGGGCTAGCACCAAACATGCAGTGAAAGGGGTTGGATGCGTGAGGTTCCAGTTAGAGTTAGGAGGTTTTATGGAGTTGGCCAAGGTGTTGTTTGTTCCAAAGTTGCCAGTAAATTGTGTGAGCTTTGGAAGTTGATGGATGTGGAGTTGTGTTCTTTCGTGGGTAGGTGTTTTTGTATTCAGAGGGAGCTCCTCCGTACACAATTGTATTGCTTGGTGTCCAATATGAGAGGTTGTACAAGTTGCTTGGACAACCTGTGGTTGGAACCAATGGGTACTTGGATTCTGAGACAATGTCATTAGCAGAGACTGGGAGTTGTGAGGCTTCTTCTAGTACAATCACGAGATTGAGCTGGTACGAGATGAAACAATTGGATGCTCAGAAGAGTGAGGAGACTCCTAGGAGCATGTCTTCAAATTAGAGATCAACGAAGGTAGCAAAAGAGGCTTCCAATTTAGAGGGAGCAACTACAATAGCAGATGGGATGATGAGGTTGGAGGGAGATCCAGGTGGTGGTTCCAGAAGTACCTCTCTCACTAAGAGGGAGTGTTATTTTTTTTGTAGCTTGGAGGTACTTCTACATTGGTTGTGCCTAACATGCAGAAGTGACGAACAAATGTCTCTCTTAAGTGACTTTATAAAGTGAGTTTATAAAATGACTTTATAAAGTGATTTTATAAAGTGCAGTTAGGGTCTTTTATTATTTATTGGGTAAAGTGAAAGTGACTTTATAATATTTGAGTGACTTAAGTGATTTAAGTCATTGCAATGAGGGAATAAGTCATGTCCATTGATCTTGTGGGCTAAAGTGAATCTCAACCATTGAGATCTAGGGTTAGGGAAGTTACTCTAAATGAGTCAATAAAAGCAGCTTGAGGGAGACAAAGAGGCACACATTCCATGAGAGACCAAGAAAGATTGAGTTGAAGGAGAAAGGAGAAGAACAACAAGAGAAGGGGCACACTTTCCAAGAGTGAGAGAGAGGGCATGCATCCCAAGACAAGTACATCATTGAATATTGGTTTGTACAATAGAAAAGAAGAGGCTGTATGATATGTATTTAGAGGGCTGTACTATTGTTTTTGGTTGCATAGAAATTGAGGCATGTACAACACAAATTTCGAGGTAGCTTGAGGGCATTTACAATTGGAGATAAGTCCATACAGAAGAGGGTTGTACTGCAACAAATCTAGGCACAAATATCGAGGTTCTGTAGTTGTCTTGTTGACTAAATTGGGCCATACAGACCGTACAACAATGGCACATATTTGCCAAGGCAACATGACACAGATTTCAAGGAGTAGTTAGTGTTGGGTTTGTGAGATAAGTACTATGTAATTTTTGTTGTAAAAGATTGTTGTTGTAAACTCTGAAATATTTCTCTGTGAGCTCAATAAAATATCTCTCTTGGTTGGTTTTCCCTTTGGGGTTTTTCTAGGGGCTTTGCCCGAATATCTAGTGTCAAATGTGGTGATATTTTGTCTGCTGTTCATTGTTATTTCCGCTGCTATATTTTTCAGATCTTAGTCATTTTGTATTTCTGCTCATAAAGTACAGTTTATTCTTAAAGTCTTTATTGGAGGTTGAAATCAATGTGCTGACTAAGTGTTTGACAAAAGTCACTGTAAATTTAATAGAGACTCCTAGGAGCACATTCAAGGAGAGTAGACCTCCAAAGAAGTTTCCAAACTACATGGCATTGATGAGAAACATCATATATTCCAAGCCTTCCAATTATCAGGAGGCAACAAACCAACAGGTATGACGGGATGCCATGATGGAGTACACCTCCATCTTGAAGAATGATGTATGGGACATCGTGCTAAGACCAGAGGGGAAATTAATGGTATGTTCCAAGTGGCTCTACAAGATTAAGCATGTTGCAAATGGAAACATTGAGAAGTTCAAGGTGAGGTTTGTGGCGAGAGGGTTCTCCTAGAAAGAGGGAGTGGACTATGAGGAGACTTTCACTCCAGTCGCTAGGTACACTTCCATTAGAGCAGTCATGTCCTTAGTGTCTATTATGGGATGGAGGATACATAAGATGGATGTAAAGAAAACTTTCTTCAGTGGGATAATTGAGGAAGAAGTGTACATAGAGAAGTCTCAGGGCTTGGAGATCAGTGGGAAGGAGTCCCATGTTTGCAGGTTGAAAACGGCCTTGTATGGACTCAAGCAAACATCGAGAGCATGGTATTCTAGGATCGATGGATACCTGTAGAGTATGGGCTTCACCAAAAGTGAAGTAGATCCCAACTTATATTTCATATTTGTTGAGGTTGAACTGCTCATTTTGGTATTGTATGTAGATGATATGTTCCTTATAGGATCAAAGAAGCTTATAGCAGGGTGCAAAGAAGATATGGCAACTGAGTTTGAGATTGTTAAATTTTGAGCTTGATTTAATACTGTAAGTACTTCTTTAAATTCTAACTGTACTTTGAACTTAGCTTAACATAATTCATAAACCAGAACAGTAATAATCATAAGAATTTACCAGCATGCAAGATCACAACACATGTACCCTGGGGAAACCCTATACATGGAGAAAAACCCCAACAAACAATCTCCTTTTATTGCATTAATAATGTATGATCACTTACAAATATTCCACCAAGAAATTCTGCTCTGATTGAGCTTGCCAATAAGACTTTGACGTGACTGTGTGACCTGTAGAAGACTTAGAAACTTTGCTGATAAATACCAACACTGTGGAAGAAACTATGCGCTGCCTGGGTGTTGCTTTGCTGTCTTTTTTGGATTGATATGCAACCTTTCCAAACAAAGATATATGCAACCTTTTCTTGACTTATATGCAGCCTCTCCTAACAAAGATATATGTTGCCTTTCTGGACTGATATGCAGCCTCTCCTAACAGAGATATCTGTTGCCTTTTTGGACTAATATGCTGCCTCTCCTAACAGCCTTACACTGCATAACACATATATCTATGCAGCCTGCTAACACTGATCAACACTGTAACACACACTCATTGCCTTTTAATATTGATATACATCAGCACATTAAACAAGCACTCACACCTTCACACTAAAAACACAATGACAAGAAAGAGGGTCGACCTTTGCTTATATAGGAATGGAGAGGTGAAGGAGAGGGCTCAAATTAGAAGCTTGAATGCATGCTTGTCATAACTCAGCTTTACACTTGAGTTCGAATTTAGAACTTGACTGTACACTTCAGTTAAGAATACAACTCGCCCTTGTGACTTGGCAATGCATGCGAACTAACTCAGCATGCACATGTCATGCATGCAACATGCAACTAGACATGCATGCAACATGCAACATACGACGTGCAACATGCAACATGTGACATGCGGCATGCAACAAAAACTTGACAACTTTGACTTATATATACCAGCACTGTGGAAGAAACTATGCACTGCCTGGGTGTTGCTTTGCTGCCTTTTCTGGATTGATATGCTGCCTTTCCAAACAGAGATATATGCAACCTTTTCTTGATTGATATGCAGGCTCTCCTAACAAAGATATATGTTGCATTTCTGGATTGATATGTAGCCTCTCCTAACAGAGATATACACTGCCTTTCTGGATTGATATGTTGCCTCTCCTAACAACCTTTCACTGCATAACATAGATATCTATGCAACCTGCTAACACTGTTCCGCATTGTAACAGGCACTCACTGCCTTCTAATATTGCTATACATCAACACATTAAACAAGCACTCACACCCTCACACTACAAAACACAATGACAAGGAGGGTCGACCTCTGCTTATATAGGAATGGAGAGGTGAAGGAGAGGGCTCGAATTAGAAGCTTGAATGCATGCTTGTCATAACTCAACTTTACACTTGAGTTCGAATTTAGAACTTGACTGTACACTTCAGTTAAGAATACAACTCGCCCTTGTGACTTGGTAATGCATGCAGACTAACTCAGCATGCACATGTCATGCATGCAACGTGCAACATAAACTTGACAACTTTGACTTTGACCTAGACACGCAATTTTGACTTATACAACTCAACCTTGACATTCAACTCGACTCTTGACATGGCAATTCGAATTTCTTCATGGTGGATAATGTCACACGTGCCAACGCACTAAATCCATACATTTACATCATTTGCAATATCAAGAAGATTGTTTGTTTCTAGCTCATAGGAATTTTATGTTCAACCTAACTTTTGCTAGATGCCTTGACTTTTGCTCATGGCTCACAAGGCTTGACTAGGCTCACARAGGTTGTACGTTCCCCCTGTCTCGTTCGTCCTGACTTTTGGTTTGACTCACAGAGGATGTCCGTTCTCCTTGGCTTTTGTCAATACCTCACAAGATTGGTTGATTCTCCAAATCTCCCTGGCTAGCCTCAAGGTGGCCCATATGGTCTCTCATTGGAGAATGACTGTCGATGTTGCCAAATTTAACACTCCCTCTCAGTGAGGGATTCATTCTCAACCACACTAAGCTTGCCTCTCAGCTGCACAAACTGTCTCAATGATAATGGCTTGTTTAGGATATCAGGTACCTGCTCGCTCGTGGCTATTTATTGTAGCTTTACAGTTTTTCTCTGGACCAAGTCTCGAATGCAGTGGTACTTTGTGTCAATATGTTTTGACCTGTTGTGAAATATCGGGTTCTCTGTCAGTTTTATGCACCTTTGATTATCACAGTGAACCACCGTCGTCTCGAGCTTGTCACCAAACAACCCAAAAACCAATTTTCTGAGCCATACTGCTTCCTTGCTAGCATCACTTGCTGCAATGTACTCAACTTCTACTGTACTCTGTGCAATGGATCCCTGTTTCCGGCTTGACCAAGAGATCATAGCAAGTCCTAAACTGAAGCAGTATCCGAAAGTACTCTTCCGGTCCACTGGGCTTCCTGCCCAATCAACATCTGCATACCCATGCAGAAATAGACCACCATTGGATGTATATCTCAAACCATAGGTAATGGTCCCTCTGAGATATCTCAAGATGTGCTTTGCTGCCACCCAATGTCTCTGTCTCGGTTCAACCATGAACTGACTCGTTGCAATCACTACATAGCATATATCTGGCCTGGTGCGGATCATATACATCAATGATCCAATTAACTGTCTATACATGGTGGGATCCACCAATTTTGAGCCTGTATTAGAATCATGCAGCTTCCTCAGGTTGGTAATCATCG
>ML778119.1:134158-154094 GCA_009831015.1 Picea engelmannii | reverse complement strand
TTGGAGGTTCTTCAAGAGTTCTTTCCAACTCTTCAACAGGTTCTAGGGGCTCATCACTTGGCCCTTCATGAGGTTCCTCCCTGTGAACATCTGACTCTTCACTTTTAGAAGAGGGTGAAGCTGGCTGAACTGCTTCTGATTCCTGCTGAAGCTCTCTGGATTTCTTGAATGCGACTTCCTCATGGAAAGTCATATCCCTGCTTACATCTATCTGCCTCTGACCTGGAACATAAATCCAATAAGCCTTGGAATCCTTGTTGTACCCCCCCACAAAAACCCCTTTCTTGCTAGAGGGTTCCATCTTTGTCCTCTTCTCCTTAGGGACATGATTATATACTGGACACCCAAATATCCTTAGATGCCCTACTTCAGGTTTGATTCCTGAGAAGACCTCTTCAGGAGTCTTGTCTTTTAAGATAGCATGTGGACACTTGTTCTGAATATACACGACAATGGAGGTAGCTTCTGCCCATAAAGAATTTGGCAAATCCTGGTCAAACATCATGGCTTTGCTGCCTCACAAATTGTCCTGTTTTTCCTCTTAGCAACACCATTTCGCTGAGGATTATATGGCACGATCACCTGTCTCTTGATTCCTGCTTCCTTGCAGAAATCCTCAAATTGGAGAGATTCAAACTCCTCCTCCATTGTCTGTTCTAAGGGTTCTAATGTGTTTCCCTGTTTGCTTTTCAATAAAAGCTTTATACTCTTTGAACTTATCAAATGTGTTACTTTTCACTTTAAGAAAATAGATCCAACATTTTCTTAAATAATCATCAATAAAAATGACATAATACAAACAACCACTAAGTGAAGGAGATGACATGGGACCACATACATCAGAATGAACCAGATCTAAGATGCCCTAAGCTTTGCTGTCATTGCTAGGAAATGCTTTCTTTATATTTTTACCTAGCATGCATCCTCTACAAATTTCATTTTTACTAAGAGAAATAGAGGGCATGCCACATACCATATTCTGCAGATCTGGAAGTGCTTTGTAATGAAGATGTCCAAGTCTTCTGTGCCACAACTCGCTGGAGCTAGTCACATCATGAGCTAATGCTTGAATTGACTGTCCTGACACAACGTATAGTCCTCCTCTGCGAGTCCAAATAGTTTATGTTGTACTCAAGTGGCTACCTTTAGCCCACAAAAACGCCTTCCTGTCCTTGAAGATCACCGAATATCCCTTGTTCTCAAGGGTTGCAATTGATATAATAGATTCTTCCTGAGCCCCAGAACAAATAATTCTTCATCAACATGAAGCCTAGCCCTAGATTCCAATTTGAAGGAGATAGAGCCTACTTCGTCTATCTTGTAACATTTGTCATCTCCAAGCTCAACTTGCTCTGCAAAAGATTTTGTCTTGAAATCTGAGAGGATCTCCTTGTACCCTGTCATGTGCTTTGATGCACCATTGTTTACTAACCAAGTTTTCGGCCCTGTGATAACTGTACTGGATAAAGCAAAAACTAGGTAATATTCTTTTCTATTTTCTCTCTCATTGGAAGGACTTTTCTGTTATCTTTTGGATTCACCATCCTCAACAGTTGAAGCATGATGTTTCCCTTTCCTTGGATTTTTCTTCCTATACCAACAATCTTTAGCAAAATTACTCAACTTATTGCAACTAAAGCATTTAATCTTAGATGTATCAATACCCTTGCCTTTGAACATACCTTTGGTGTTTGACTTCTTCTGAGAGCCTTTCTGGAAATTGACTTTCTTCTTTCCCTTGAATCTTGATGCTAATGCTGAATGCTCTTCTTTGGTTGGCTCACTCTTGGTAGCAGTGCGACTCTCCTCTTGGTAGCAGTGCGACTCTCCTCTTGGAGGCAATCATGCCATAACCTCTCAAACGTGGGTTGAATCTCTCTCCCACTCACACTGGATAGGAAAGTCTCCCATGAAGAAGGAAGACCATCAAATATGGCCTGCACTGAATCATCATCATCCCACTGTGACACCAGTGACCAAGAGCTGATCTCTGATCTAGGCTATCCTGGAACAGAAAGATGCTACCGATTCACCTTTCTCCATCTTCAAATACTTAAGCTTGTGCTTAAGTGTCCTTTTCTGACTTGGTGCCTGTTTCTCATACATATTTACCAAGGTATCCATACAATCCTTGGCAGTCATTGCTGGCATTTTACTGTCTTTGATTGAGTCAAATATGATTTGCTTGGCCTTGGCTTGATTCTTCCTGAAGGTTGCTCTTCCTTCATTAGTGGTGGGTTCCTCCATCACTGTGGTCACATACTGCTCAAGTTCATTCTCCTGCAAGATATTCGTTATCCAGAGATTCCATACACTGGAGTTGGATTCTCCTTCAAGCCTATCCTCGACTCTGACAGAAATGAAGGGTGCCACGGACCTCACGCTAGAAACTTGATCAAGCTCGCTTGGATCTATGTGTACCCTGCTGCTGCACTAAAACAAGCTGATTCACACCCTAAGCTTTGATACCATGTTAAATTTTGAGCTTCATTTAATACTATAAGTACTTCTTTAAATTCTGATTGTACTTTGAACTTAGCTTAACATAATTCATGAACCAGAACAATAATAATCATAAGACTTTACCAGCATGCAAGATCACAACACATGTGCCATGGGGAAACCCTATACAGGGAGAAAAACCTCGACAAACAATCTCATTTTATTGCATTAATAATGTAGGATCACTTACAAATATTCCACCACGAAATTCTTCTCTGATCGAGCTTGCCAATAAGACTTTGACGTGACTGTGTGACCTGTAGAAGACTTAGAAACTTTGCTGATAAATACCTCTGATATATACCAACACTGTGGAAGAAACTATGCACTGCCTGGGTGCTGCTTTGCTGTCTTTTCTGGACTGATATGCAACCTTTCCAAACAAAGATATATGCAACCTTTTCTTGACTTATATGCAACCTCTCCTAACAAAGATATATGCTGCCTTTCTGGATTGATATGCAACCTCTCCTAACAGAGATATACGCTGCCTTTCTGGACTGATATGCAGCCTCTCCTAAGAGAGATATACACTGCCTTTTTGGATTGATATGCTGCCTCTCCTAACAGCCTTACACTGCATAACACAGATATCTATCCAGCCTGCTAACACTGATCAACACTGTAACACACACTCATTACCTTTTAATACTGATATACATCAGCGCATTAAACAAGCACTCACACCCTCACACTACAAAACACAATGACAAGAAGGAGGGTCGACCTCTGCTTATATAGGAATGGAGAGGTGAAGGAGAGGGCTCGAATTTGAAGCTTGAATGCATGCTTGTCATAACTCAGCTTTACACTTGAGTTCGAATTTAGAACTTGACAGTACACTTCAGTTAAGAATACAACTCGCCCTTGTGACTTGGCAATGCATGCGAACTAACTCAGCATGCACATGTCATGCATGCAACATGCAACATGCGACGTGCAACATGCAACATGTGACATGCGACATGCAACAAAAACTTGACAACTTTGATTTTGACCTAGACATGCAATTTTGACTTTTACAACTCAACCTTGAATTTCTTCATGGTGGATATTGTAACACGTGCCAATGCACTAAATCAATACATTTACATCATTTGCAATATCGGGAAGATTGTTTGTTTGTAGCTCATAGGAATTTTACGTTCAACCTAACTTTTGCTAGATGCCTTGACTTTTGCTCATGGCTCACAAGGCTTGACTAGGCTCACAGAGGTTGTACGTTCCCCCTGACTTTTGCATTAGACTTGCATGACATCTCGTTCGTCCTGACTTTTGGTTTGACTCACAGAGGTTGTGTGTTCCCCCTGGATTTTTTCAATACCTCACAAGACTGGTTGATTCTCCAAATTTCCCTGGCTAGCCTCAAGGTGGCCCATATGGCCTCTCATTGGAGAATGACTGCCGATGTTGCCAAATTTAACAAAGATGAAAGACATTGGCTTGATGCATTACTTCTTTTGGGGTTGGAGGTTTGGCAAAGACCAGGGGAGATTTTCCTTGGACAAGGTAAGTATGCAATAGAGATCCTGAAGAGATTCCGAATGGAGGACTATAGACCCATGTCCATGCCTATGATCACTAACCTGAAGGTCACTACTTCAGATTCAAATATGGTGGATCCCATGTTGTACATGCAACTGATAGGTTCCTTGATGTATCTGATCAACAATAGGCTAGATATATGTTTTGCAGTGAACACCTTGAGCCAATTCATGGTGGAGTCGAGGCAAGAGCATTGGGTAACAACTAAACATGTGCTTAGATACTTGAGACTCGAGAGGCATAGTGGAGTATGGGTTGAGATATCTTGGAGATTGTGAGGTGAAGTTGGAGGGGTATACAGACTCAGATTGGGCAGGCAGTGCAACAAACAGAAAGAGAACCTTAGGGTGTTGTTTTAGTTTGGGATCAACGATGATATCTTGGTTCAACAGGAAGCAGACTTTTGTGGCACTTAGCTCACCAAAGGCAGAGTATATGGTAGGTAGTACAACGAGTTGTGGGGTATTTTGGCTTTGCAAGTTACTTGTAGGTTTATTTGATCAGGGGTTGGATCCCACAGTGATCTACTTTGATAAACAGAGTTGTATCAAACTCTTTGAGAATCTAGTATTTCATGACATGTCCAAGCACATAGAGATCAGGTATCACTTCATTTGAGACATGATTCAGAGAGGAGCAATGAAGCTTCACTATGTACCTACAAATCAAAAGGCTGTAGATATTATGACAAAGCCCTTAGCAAAATGGAAGATTGAAGTATTCAGAGACAAACTTGGATTGGAACATAATTCCTTCCTCGCTAAGAGGGAGTGTTGATGTTTGTAGCTCGGACAAGAACTTTTGGATAGGTTGTGTGTGAAACGTGCGTGAAGTCGTCCAAGTCAAATCTATTTTGTAATTCACCTTATTTATAAAGCGAAAGTCTTTTAATTAGCTGTTGAGTCTAATAAAGTGCATTTTTAATGCATTAGTGATTTAGACTAATCTCAACCGTAGATCTCAAAGTGAGATTAGGTTTTTGGTAGATTAGGGTTTCAACCAAAGCATAAAGGCAAGTCAAGGTAGAGGGTAAAGACACACGTTGTACACCAAGAAGACTCAAGAGATTAGAGAGAGATCATTCGAGCGGATTCAAAGCACAGGAGAGGGTCCAACAAGTAGATGTAGCAGATCTGAGTGACCAACAGATAAATCTAGTGCAGATTTGAGTGTTCAATAGACAAATCTAGCAGATATGAGGTCCAACAGGGAGATCTAGTGCAGATCTGAGTGATCAACAGACAAATCTAGCAGATATGAGGTCCAACAGGCAGATCTAGTGCAGATTTGAGTGACCAGCGGGCAGAGCTAGTAGATCTATGTGACCAACAAACAGATCTAGTCCAGATTTGAATGTTCAACAAACAGATCTAGAAGATCAGAGTGTTCAACGGGCAGATCTAGCAGATTTGAGTGACCAACATACAAATCTAGTGCAGATCTGAGTGTCCAACAGGCGGAAAACCATAGTTTTGAGGTGTTCTTGTAAGTTTTGATCATTAATGATAAACTGATTGGAAGGACATAAATTCTTGTGTACTTGAAAAGTTATTTTGCTTCGGCTGTTTATATTTTCCAGCCATCTCTGTGATTGATGCATGCTTATATTTTATTTCTGTTATTGAGTAAATTCAAGTTTTGATATATTTAATAAAGAAGCATAAGACAACAGTCACCTAGGGTTTGGAAAATTTCACACACATATTGTAGAAAATATATAATGGAAACACAGTAAGTTGACTATCAAAACCTATTACTGCTTTTCATTACTTTTGAAAATGAAAATCTGCTACATGAAAATAGCAAACTGCATATTGTTGAACTGAAAACTGAATAACAGAACTGTACTCCATCCTTTCTCTTATAGAAATGAGACATGCACGCTTGGTGTTTACAGAAACAGATCTAACACTTAGATCTCAGGATCTGCACCTTACCTACTAGGCTGCATGCAAACTTAAATTAGAAAGTTAATGCATGTACACTACATGCGCCTTCACATGCAACATGTCTAACAGATAAACTCAAAATTAGGAAAGACTGCTATAAATAAAGCTGAGACTTGATCTAATCTTAGAAAACTGCCTTATCTTCACCCTAGGTAGGTACACTCTCTCTTATCAAGGAAAGTGTTCTCCACCAATCCAAGTCTCTCCCTGAGAATCTCAAACTTCTCCTTTTGCCAGGGGCTTCGTTATGATATCTGCAACCTGTTGATCTGTCTGAATATATTCTAAAGCAGCTGCTCCCTTCTGGACCCTATCCCTGAGAAAATGGTATATATTGTTAACATGCTTGGAGTGGTCATGAAATATTGGATTCTCAGAGAGTTTGATACAACTTTGATTGTCACAGTAGAACACAATAGTCCCCTGTTGAAATACATCTCATTTCAGCATACACATAGTCTACATTAGATTTCAGCCTCCTATAAAGATACAACAGCCATACAACTGTTCTTTATGAACAGAAACACTAATAGATTAGTTCTGAAATAAAACAGCAGCGGAAATAACTCATATATCAGCAGGCTGTAACCCTTATTTGGCGCAAAAATCTGTGCATAAACACTTGAAGAAATTACACAGAAAATAGGACAGATTTGAGGAGAAAGAATGTTTTATTCAGCTCAAGGAAATTCAGAACTATTACATCAGCAAACTGCATCAGCATTAAAACACAGASATTCACTTCTTTTAGCAAAATTCTGCACTATACAAACAGTCCCAGACTGTAGCTAACAAAGACAGCCATGGCTGTACGGCCTGTACGGCCCAGGACAGCCAATAAATCTTCAGAAACAGTCATAAATCTGCATAGAAAAACGTGCCAAAAGGAACTGTACGGAACAACATTAAAAACTCAGCAAATATGCATAGAAATCCGTGCCAATCTACTGTAAACTTACAGCCTCGATTTCTGTGCTCTCCCTTTACTGTATATCCAGCTTACACAGCTGTACGACCTCCTTTATTGCTGTTGTACGGACTGCAATAAATGCTGCTATGCTTCTAGGGATGCATGCCAATCCCACTCCTTGGGATGCATGCCAAACCCTCCTTGCTGTAGCTCTTCCTCAAGCATACACTCCTCCTTGGGATGCGTGCCCCTTCACCTTCTCTCTAGCTCTCCTCAAAGTGCGCCCTCCTTCTCCTAATGAGCTGCCTTTAAACAATTTCGAATTGTAACTCCTCTAACCCTTGAGCTCCCCTAAGTGACTTTTCACTTACCCTTGAGATCAACGGTCACGACTTAATCATTCGTTGAGATCACTTTAATTAATAAAGTGACCCATAACATCATAAAGTCACTATTACATTTCGAAATTAAAAGACTCAACTTTATAAAATCACTTTATAAAAAAACACATTATAAAGTTACTAGGAAAATATTTGCTTGGTCACTTCCGCATGCTGAGCGCTGCTAATGCAGAAGTATCTCCAAGCTACCAAATCTCAACACTCCCTCTTAGTGAGAGAGGTACTTCTGGTATCACCACCAGAATCTGTCTCCATCTCATCAGCTGCCATAGCTGCTCCCTCTGTACTAGAAGTCTCTGCTTCCTCTGAACATGAAGCCACTACTCCTACTGCACTGGAAGCCTTTGCTGCTACCTCCACTGTACCACGAACTAAAGATATGCTCCTAGGAGACTGCACACTCTCCTGAGCATCCAACTGTGTCGACTCATGTCTACTGAGTCCCTTAAGAGTCCCGGAAGAAGACTGAGTGCCATGTATCAACTCTCTCTCCCGTGCTACCTGCCAACTCTCCGACACAAAATCTGAGTCCAGAAATCCACTGGACTCCAATACAGGTCTACCCAACAGCCTGTAGAACCTCTCATAACTGACACCAAGCATTTCTGCTATGTCAGCAGTTGCTTCCACAGGATACAAAAACACATGTCCACTGTTGAAAACAACTCCAAAACCACTCTCATCCAAAGCTGACACTGAGAGCAAATTAATTGTCAACTCTAGAACATATAACACCTCGCCAACCTCCAGAAGACCTCCTGACTCTAGTTGGAATCTCATCCTTCCAACCCCCTTTACTGCATGTTGTGGGCCGGCTCCACAATTCACACTACAGTCTGAGTCTATCTCTGTAAGATCGAGGAAAACTGACCTCAACACGGTCAAGCAAATACAACAACAAATCACTTGCTGTCCCAAGTGCCAAAATGTTGCCCACTGAACTTCAGAGCACAAGCTCTGATACCATGTTGAAATACATCTCATTTCAGCATACACATAGTCTACATTAGATTTCAGCCTCCTATAAAGATACAACAACCATACAACTGTTCTTTATGAACAGAAACACTAATAGACTAGTTTTGAAATAAAATAGCAGCGAAAATAACTCATATATCAGCAGGCTGTAACCCTCATTTGGCACAAAAATTTGTGCATAAACACTTGAAGAAATTACATAGAAAATAGGACAGATTTGAGGAGAAAGAATGTTTTATTCAGCTCAAGGAAATTCAGAACTATTACATCAGCAAATTGCATCAGCATTAAAACACAGAGATTCACTTCTTTTAGCAAAATTCTGCACTATACAAACAGTCCCAGACTATAGCTAACAAAGACAGCCATGGCTGTACGGCCTGTACGGCCCAGGACAACCAATAAATCTTCAGAAACAAATAAATCTGCATAGAAAAACGTGCCAAAAGGAACTGGACGGAACAACATTAAAAACTCAACAAATATGCATAGAAATCCGTGCCAATCTACTGTAAACTTACAACCTCGATTTCTGCGCTCTCCCTTTACTGTATGGCCAGCTTACACAATTGTACGGCCTCCTTTATTGCTGTTGTACGGACTGCAATAAATGCTGCTATGCTTCTAGGGATGCGTGTCGATCCCACTCCTTGGGATGCATGCCTAACCCTCCTTGCTGTAGCTCTTCCTCAAGCATACACTCCTCATTGGGATGCGTGCCCCTTCACCTTCCCTCTAGCTCTCCTCAAAGTGCGCCCTCCTTCTCCTAATGAGCTGCCTTTAAACAATTTCGAATTGTAACTCCTCTAACCCTTGAGGTCCCTTAAGTGACTCTTCACTTACACTTGAGATCAATGGTCACGACTTAATCATTCGTTGAGATCACTTTAATTAATAAAGTGACCCATAACATCATAAAGTCACTTTTACATTTCGAAATTAAAAGACTCAACTTTATAAAAAAACACATTATAAAGTTACTAGGAAAATATTTGTTTGGTCACTTCCACATGCTGAGCGCTGCCAATGCAGAAGTACCTCCAAGCTACCAAATCTCAACATCTCCAACATCTCACTTGTCAACTCTGCAATCAACATATGGTTTCACAACTAGCAGTGTTGGCTGTCATGTACTTGGCCTTTACTAAACTCAAAGCTATTGAAGTTTGATTCTTGTTAAACCTGGAATCACTCCAAAGTCCAAATAGAAGTGACATAAGTACTCTTCTTGTCTATTGCATCTCCTGCCTAGTCAAAATCAACGAATTCATAACATCAACTCACCATCTCATGCATATCTCAAACAATAATGTACTAGGCCCTTCAAATATTAGAGCACATGTTTTGTAGCTATCCAATGAATCTGTCTTGGCTCAACAATGAACTGGCCCAAGGTGTTCACTGTAAAACATATATCAGTCATGGTGTTAACTAGATACATCAAGGATCTAATCAACTGTCTATACACCGAAGGATCTACGAAATTTGAATCTAAGTCACCATGC
Source organism: Picea engelmannii (assembly GCA_009831015.1). Taxonomy (NCBI): domain Eukaryota; kingdom Viridiplantae; phylum Streptophyta; class Pinopsida; order Pinales; family Pinaceae; genus Picea; species Picea engelmannii. The sequence continues at coordinate 144,304 of ML778119.1, read as the reverse complement.
AACTTCAGGTTCAATATCATAGGAGTGGTCATGGGTTTACAATCCATCATGTGGAATGTTTTTAAGATCTCAACTGTGTATTTTTCCTTGCCCAAGGAAAACTTCACCTATAGCCACATCTCTAGACCCAAGAAATAGTGCATAAGTCCAATGTCCTTCATGTCGAAATCTTGTGCCAATGCAACCCTGCACCCTGTAACGAGCTTCTCTAAAATCCCTGTAAGTATCATATCATCTACATATAAGACCAAAACAAGCAGATCATATTTATCAAATAAATAATAAAAGTTGGGATCTGTAATAGTTTTGGTGAAGCTCAAATCTAATAGGCACTTATCAATCCTGGAGTACCAAGCATAGGGTGCTTGCTTAAGCCCTTAAAGGGATTTCTTCAATCTACACACATGGGTCTCATGCCCATGCATCCCAAACCCTCTTGGCTGATTTATGTAAACTTCTTCTTCAATCAAGCCATTAAGGAAGACTGTGTTAATATTTGTTTGATGTAATTTCCCACCAAAAATAGATGTTAAAGACATAATGGTCTTGATAGAAGTATAGCTGGTAGGTGGAGCAAAGGTCTCCTCATAGTCAACTCCCTCTTTTTAGGAGAGTCCTTTAGCTACAAAACAAGCTTTGTACTTCTCGATGTTGCCATCAATTGCATGCTTCACCTTATACAACCACTTGGAATTGACCATTGATTTCACCTTTGGTGTTGGTATTATCTCCTCCACAACATTCTTCATGATGGAGTTGTACTCCTCCACCATGACATCTTGCCATACTTGCTCACTTGTTGCTTCCTCATAATTGGAAGGCCTTGTATCAATGATGGAAGACATTAGTGCAACATAATTGGGAATTTCTTAGGAGGATTGCTTCCTTGAAAAGAAGTTATTGGAGCACCTACTTGGTCCACTACCTCCTGTAATGTCTGTGTAAGCCAACTCAGCCTCTTGGCTGTATTGGGTGGTAAAGTTGTCTCTGTACTTATACAACCACCTGGAATTGACCATTGATTTTGTCTTTGGTCTTGGTACTATCTCCTCCACAACATTCTTCATGATGGAGTTGTACTCCTCCACCATGACATCGTGCCATACTTGCTCACCTGCTGCCTCCTCATAATTGGAAGGCCTTGTATCAATGATGAAAGACATCAATGCAACATAATTGGGGAATTTCTTAGGAGGATTGCTTCCTTGAAAAGAAGTTGTTGGAGCACCTACTTGGTCCACTGCCTCCTGTAATGTCTGTGTAAGCCAACTCGGCCTCTTTGCTGTATTCGGTGGTAAAGTTGTCTCTGTACCTAAACTAAAACTTGTCTGACATGAACCTGAACTCCTTGAAACTTGTGGATCAACACTTAGGGTAGAAAGTGTTGTCTCCTCCTTGATCAATGTTGGGGGCTCTTGGGACTTGGAGGACCATGCATCCTCATCTATCTTCATATCTCAGCTTACTACTATCTTCCTTTGAGAAGGAACATAAATCTTGCAATCCTTATAGGAGTCATTGTAGGCAACTAGAGTAATGCTCAAGCTGTAGGGTTCAAGCTTTGTCCTCTTCTCCTGTGGAACATGAATGCAAACTTGACTCTCAAACACCCTAAATTGAGAAACATCTGGTTTTTCCCCTGTGAAGGCTTCCTACGAAGTCTTGTCCTTCAACACCTTATGAGGACATCTCTGTAAGTTTTAAACCTGTGAAGTAAAACAATGCATATAGATTCTTAAGAAAAACAAAAATTAATCAATGGCTTATACACATAGTACAATGAGATTTATACCGGAAACCCTCAACCGGGGAAAACCTTTCAACTCTTCATTATATTAATTTCACCATTCACCATACAATATATACAATGTTTTTAGGTATTTCGTAGATACCAAAACCCTAATCCCTTAATCCAGGATTAATTTAGAAAACTGCTAAAAATAGCAAAAACAACCCCAATTTTTTTTTTCGGGGCGCTGTCCCGAACGCTGTGCGTAACCAGGGGGGCCATACTTGCCCCCCCTAGGAAGCGCTCAACGCACATGACACACACAACACTACTAGAGGGATTGTCAGACGCAATTGTCGAATCTGATGCGCCCACACACACATATGCAAAGAATATAACATATACCCAACAATCTCTTCAGTATGTAGACTGCAGTACAACATGCTTCTACCCGAAGGAACATGGGTAGATCTAAGTCATGAGCCATAGACTTAGCAGTCTCTACTATGGATGTGTTCTTTCTCTTAGCAACCCCATTTTGCTATGGGTTGTACGGTATGGTCAACTCCCTCTTGATCCCACCTTTTTAACAAAAGGAGTCAAAGTCATTTGAGGTATACTCCCTTCCATTTTTTGATCTTAGTGCCTCAATATTCCTACTCATTTGGTTCTCAACAAGAGCTTTGAACACTTGGAAGTTGGAACATGCAACAAACCTCATCCTTGGTCTTCTTAAAATATGTCTAAGCCTTTTTGGACGAATCGTTATTGAAAGTAACACAATAAAGATTACTTGTCAACGAAGTTGATGACATGGGCCCACATACATCAAAACGAATCAGATCAAGAATCCCTCTTGATCTGTGCTCACTACTTGGGAAAGTAGCCTTGGCATGCTTGCAAGTGCATATCCCTTACATACTCCTCTCTTCTCTGTTGATGTTTTGGTAGCTGTGGGAGGATCTTTCCCTCCTAGATGACCTTTCTTGGATGCGGAGAAGATTCCGGAAGCAAGAGATCCATTGAACAGATATTGAAATAACTTAGAAGAGAAGTTGTCTCAGAAGAATAAAGTAATAATGAAAAGACACCTGTCTAGAGAAGAAGTCGACCCAGTCTAGTGACCTGGAAGACTATAAATAGAGGACGTCTTGGCTCATTTGTTCACTCACGCACACTCTCCCAGCTACACAAGCAAGGCACAAGTTTGGAGGAGGCGACGCAGTAGCTACGACTGCACAGTTTATTCTTGTTCAGTCTTTTGGTATCTCTCTTGTGCGCTACTCCTTGAGGAGGTGCACTACCTTTGTTATGTTGTTGCTGCTGCAGCTGTGGTGGTATTTCTGGTTGAGCTATCACTTGTGCTAGGGTTTATTTGATTGGAATTGCTTTGTGAACGAAATCTATCCAAGTAAAGGTTAGTGTGCTCGGGGGTGGATATATGAATGCCTATGGTTGGGTGACAATGATGTGACATTGTCTATGGTTAAACGAGCATACCAAAAATTCCAACATGGAATCAACGCTGGTTACCTTCAGATCAGTTTGACCACTGGAAGGAAGATCCTCAGTTTCCCCATTGTCAAGCTCGTTGAGCACTTATTGAACTTACTAAGAAGGTCGCCTAAGTAGGGTGCATCTCTTCCCTGGATCAGATCTACAAATTTCTGAAGTTGAGAAATTAGGGTTTACGAATAAAACCCTAGGTCCACAGTGCCAGTTGCAGTTGCAACACTAGTTACAGTGCCAGTTGCAGTACCAGTTGCAGTGCTAGTTGCAACACCTGGCTAGCACTAGTTGCAGGTCACAGGTAATAGCTCTAAGAGGGAGCTATAATGACGGTTGCAGGAAGCAACAATTTAGATGGTCTCTAGTTAAGACATGGAGCAGACTATCCAGACATAGAATTGTGCACATCCATGTAATGAAGGAGAGAAGGACGAAGTTAGAACCTTCTAGCAAGAAGAATACCTTTGTAGACACAACGTATCTCATATGGAGATTGATTCAGTTGATCACTCTTCAGTGCACCAGGAAGAGTCAGTAAAGCCAGAAGGGCCTACCTAGAATCATTACAGTAACCAGGAAGAGACCAACATGGTCCCTTGATACTTTGCAGGATACAAAGGGGGATACAAATATATGGCATTGATGAGCCATATCATGAGAAGGAGCAGATGGCTCCACCAGTGGTGAGGCAGGCAACCCCACCAAGTACCAACTCAGAAGGAACTAGAGTTCAGAGGGAGTCAACCCGAAAAGATCTAGTAGGGAGGAGAAGCCTCCCTAGGACATTTCATAGGAGCATGCAGACTCAGAGAGAGTCAGTTGTTTAGAGACTTTCGTTTAGAAAGTATTCCTTCTCAGATTCAGATGAGAGAGAGAGACATCTTCGAAGATTGACAGGCATAAAACTATATCAAAGCTTCAGAGGCTTCGAGGAGATATGAGACCTCCTAGGAGTATTCCCTTGTTTCAGTGATAAAGGAGGAAGCCAGTTAGAAGGACTGGGATATGGATTCTTGCCTTGGTTCCGAAACCAGAAGTGAAGTCAGCGGTGACTTCCAAGTTGATCTACATAATCAAGCATGCTGCAGGTGGCAACATAGAGATGCACAAAGCTTGATCTGTGGCTCAAGGATTCTCCCAATAAGAGGGAGAAGATTATGACGAGACACTTTTTACAATAGCCAGAAGAAGTGTACATAGAGCAACCACAAGATACATGGGAAAGAGTCTCATGTCTGCAGATTAAAGAAGGATTTGTACGGGCCTAAGCAGGCACCCAGGACATGATATGCCAGATCAAACGGTTATTTGATGAGCTTGGGGATGGTTGCCCATTGATCCTACATGTGGATGACCTGTTTTTGATAGGAGATGAGAAGCTCATAGTTGGGTGCAAGAGGGAGCTCGTTTCAGAGTTCGAGATGAAGGATCTACTTTTGATGCATTACTTCTTGGGATTGGAAGTGTGGCAGAGATCAGACGAGATTTTCCTTAGCCAAGGAAAATATACTGTTGAGATTCTACAGAGATTCGGGATGATGGACTGCAAGTCCATGACCACACCCATGACGATGATGGACTCTGCAATCTGCTAGCAGGCACACGGCTGCTACAATGCCTTCGGTAGCTCGAATCATCAGGCACAGTGTCTGCGATCAAGAGGTGGCACACACAGCTACATCAAGCGATCTGGTAATCTCTATGAAAATCAACTAGTAGCACACAACTACTATAATGTCATCCAATAGATCACTGGACTACCAGATGAAGAAATCGTGAAAGATGCCTCCCTAGCTAAGAGAGAGTGTTGATGTTTTGGTAGTTGTGGGAGGATCTTTCCCTCCTAGATGACCTTTCTTAGATGCAGAGAAGATTTCAGAAGCAACAGATCCATTGAACACATATTGAAATATACTAGAAGAGAAGTCGGCCCAGAAGAATAAAGTAATAATGAAAAGACACCTATCAAGAGAAGAAGTCGACCCAGTCTAGGGGCCAGGAAGACTATAAATAGAGGACGTCTTGGCTCATTTGTTCACTCACACACACTCTCCCAGCTACACAAGCAAGGCGCAAGTTTGGAGGTGACGCAGTAGCTGCAGTTGGACAGTTTATTCTTGTTCAGTCTTTTGGTATCTCTCTTGTGCGCTACTCCTTGAGGAGGTGCGCTACCTTTGTTATGTTGCTGCTGCTGCAGCTGTGGTGGTATTTCTGGTTGAGCTATCACTTGTGCTAGGGTTTATCTGATTGGACTTGCTTTGTGAACAAAATCTAAGTAAAGGTTAGTGTGCTCGGGGGTGGCATATATGAATGCCTATGGTTGGGTGACAATGATATGACATTGTCTATGGTTAAACGAGCATACCAAAAATTCCAACATTTTCCACCTTGAAGTCAAGGAGTCCAACCACCATATCCTTCATGAGAGGTAAGGAACCATAGTTTGGGTGACCAAATCTTCTGTGCTAAAGCTTGCTTAGATCGTCATTGCTGGCCAACAAAGCTCTCTGCTTGACTAGATTTGCTAGAAGACTATTTGTAAAGACCACCCTCCCTAACTCCTTTAACCAAAACTCGACCAGGATCAGGGTTTCGACTTCCAATGATCATCAAGCTTAGCCTTACACTTCAAATTTGTCAGACAAGAAATCGAAAGGAGATTTTAATCATACCGAGAACATGCAATGCCTCATGTAGATCCAAACCTTTCTAGCTGGAATGTGGAATGAGATAGACCTCAACCCAACCACTAGGTACTTGCCATCATCACCAAGCTCTACTTGCATTTCAGTAGCTTGTTCCTCCAACTTGAAGAAGCCTGATCTATTTAAAGTAGTGTGTTTTGAGGCTTCACTGTCAACATACGACCCAACAACTGAAATTGTGTTGGTGGAAAGGCATGACACCACAATGAAGGTCATATCATGCCTAGCAGTCAGCTCGTCCACTCTTGGAGCTTCAATGCTTCCTACAAACTGTTTCTATTGCTGCTTACCCTTCCCTTTCTTCTCATGACACTAAGAAGTGTAACGGCCATGCTTGCTACAGTTGAAGCATTTGATATGGCTCAAATCTTTCTTCTGCTGGTTAGAAGACCCCGAGTCTTCATTTTTCTTTTGGCCCTTACCAGATCCATTCTTTCCTCCTTTCATCACCTTCCTGATGAGGGCTAGGTCTTGAACATCCTCATAATTGGTTGAGACATGCTATCGTTACATCTCCTCTCCAATGAAAGCATCCCACAACTGCTTGAAGTCGGTTAAATTCTCTCAACCACATATACTTTGGAAAAAGTTGTGTAACTGTGGACTAAAGCCATTCAGAGAAATCATAATTAGCTCATTATCCCCAATTGTGTCCCCCAATTGTTACAATATGTTCTCTTAGCTCTGCTATCTTCATGAGATAGCTTGTAATTGTATCTGTCTTGCTCATACGGGTAGTGTTGAGCTTGTTCTTTAAGAGCATCTTCCTAGATACATTCACACTCTGGTACAAGATTAGGAAGGCATCATACATATCTTTGGGAGTCTTCTTCTTTGCAATTTGAGGGATCAATTGATCCTTCATTGAATCCAACTGGATTCGCTTTGCTACCACTGCTTTCTTGTTGTGTTTTACCTTATCTTTGGGATCTGTAGGTGGTACAACCACCTTCTCCAGGAGGTTTTGCAATCTCAACTTCCACAACACAAAGTTGGAGGTTCCCTCCAACAAGTGACTCTCTCATATATTGGTTGTTTCCATTGCTGCAGCTGTTTCGAACAAGATATACTCTGCAATCACTGGATTAGTGAGGGTGTCTCACTCCACAACCCTTCTCAGGTCCATGTGTCGATCACTGACACAATGCTATGATCAATGAAGCTTGGACATATTGCCCATTGAAACCCTCCAACAACTCTCTACTCAAGATAGCTTGCTTCTCCATACATGGAATCCAGAAGATTTCAGAAACTAAGCTCTTATACCATGTCAGATTTTGTAAACCATGGTAAACAGATGCTGCATTTTAAAAGAATTCCTACAGGAAACCAAACAATGGAAAACTTAAAGCCACTCAAAACTGCACTCTGTAATTAATGCTAGAATCTATAAACACATACTGTAGAAAATATATAAGGAAAATTCACAGTAAGTTGACTGTCAAAACCTGTTACTGCCTTTCATTCCTTCTGAAAATGAAAATCTGCTATAGGAAAACAAAGCACCTCTTATTGTTGAACCGAAAATTGAATAACAGATCCGTACCCCATCCTCTCTTATAGAACTGAGAAGGGCATGCTTAGGGTTTACAGAAATAGATCTAATGCTTAGATCTCAGGATCTGAACCTTACCTACTAGGTTGCATGCAAACTTAAATTAGAAACTTAATGCATGCACTCTGCATGCGTCTTCACATGCAACCTATCTAACAAATAAACTCAAAATTAGGAAAGACTACTATAAATAAAACTGAGACTTTATCTAAACTTAGAAAAGTGCGTTATATTTAAAACTGAAGATTGAATATAACATGATCTTATCCTATCCTATCTATAGCTGGTGCATGCATGCACCCACAATGATGGAAGCCTAGATATAGTTATGTGCCCTCTAGCCTTCTTTATTTCTGCTCCCTCAATTACAAACCACCATACAAAACAAAAATCAACGATGTACAGTTTTGCTATGTGTGTGGTGCCGCTGTAACATAAAAGTGCCCAGATCAACCACATGTGTGCAGAACATTGTAGAAGACTATCTGAGGTACACTCTCTAACATGATGAACATATAAAAAGGTTCATGGGACCACCAACCATGCAAATATCTTAAGAAACTTTACCCAAAATTCTTTGTTTTCAATTTATACTTTTTTAAGCTTGAAGTTTTTTTGGCATAAAATAAAACACGAAAGATGTAATCTGGAAGTCCAATATTTGTTGGTAAAATTCAGTGATTCTTTTTGTCGAGTCTGTTAAAAACCCTCCAGAGTGTCCTTTGTAGGAAGCCAATCTCAATGGCTATGCCATTTCTCAATTTTATGTCCCCTGACAAGCTAACAGGGACAAACTACGCTAACTTGAAGGTGAGAATGAGAGATATTTTCACACTTAGAAAGGTCATGAATGTTGTCTCAGGAATCGAAACCAAACCTGTTTAATTAACCTCACAAGCAGAGTTTGATTAAAAAGATGAAGAGGTGCTGCTTCTGATCAGGATGCCGGACTTTGACAATGTAGTTCCACTTGTAAGAGAGACTAAAACCTCTAGAGAAGCATGGGTTAGCTGGAAGAAATTGTTTGAAAATGTTGATGATGCTAGAAAATTTTATTTAAGAACTCATATATATACAATTAAAATTTGTGAGAGTCAATGCATTTCTAGTTATCTAGCACATATCAAAGATTTGAAAGAGCTGTTGACTGCTGTTGATGAATTTGTCACAAAAAAAGAGGGCATCAAAGTACATGGTAAATTTCGCCTTGATGGCTGATGTATTGACTAAAAAAGAACCTACCACATTAGCTGAAGCACATGGTCTTTGTGAATGGGATAATGCAGTGAGTGAAGAAACTAAGCCTCTGTCCAAAAATCAAACACAGGACTTGGAAGAATTGTCCATTGGCAAAGAACCCATTGGTTGTAAATATGTGTACGAAAACAAAGTTGAAAGCTGATGGCTCCATTGATAGGCCCAAAGTTAGATTTGTGGCCAAAGGTTTTGCTCAAAAGGAGGGCATTGATTATGAAGAGACTTTTGCACCTGTTGCAAAGAAAATGCCAATACATTTAGTGTTGTCATTAGCTGCCTAATTCAGTTGGAATGTTTATCAGATGGATGTCAAGTCTAGCTTTCTTAATGTTGACTTGGAAGAGGAAGTATATATGGTTCAACCCCAAGGATTTGAATAGCATGAGAGGTAACACTTAGTTCACAGACTTAAGAAGGCTTTTTATGGCCTTGAGCAAGCCCTAAGACCCTGGTACAACAAGATTGATTTCTATTTCAAGCAGATTGATTTAATAGAAGTCATCATAACCAAATTTGTATGTGAAAACCAATAGTGTAGATGATCTGATCATAACTGGAAATAATGAAGATGTGATGAGTGTTGAAAGCTGATCTCAGACATTTGATATGTCTGATATTGGTCTCCTACATTACTGCTTAGGGATAGATATTAGCAGCAACCTAATCTGATTTTTATGTCCCAAGCAAAATATATATGAGAAATTTTAGAAAAATTTCATATCAGTGAATGTAAACCAGCCTTGACTCCTATGGAGGCTGGTGCAAAGTAATCAATGATGGATACTTATAATTTAGTTGATGAAACTGTATATAGGGCCTAGACAGCTTGTGGGCGACCTTATATACTTGACCACCAAAAGGCCTGATTTGAGTTTCTCAACTGGATTAGTTTCTAGATTTATGGATCAGCCAAGACAAAGTCACTGGTAAACAGACAAGAGGATCCTTCAATATGTCAGAGGAACTCTAAGTTATGGTGTTTGGTATGCGAAAGATGTAGATTTCAAGCTTCAAGGCTACTTAGATTCAGATTGGGCAGGTTGTATTGATGAAAGGAAGTCTACTACAAGGTACACCTTCAATATAGGTTCATCTATCATCTAATGGATTAGCAAAAACCAACCCATAGTTGACTTGTCTTCCACTGAAGCAGAATATAAAGTAGTTGTAAGTGCCACTTGTAAGGTTGTTTGGTTGAAGATAAAATTGGATAAGATAAGATAATTGTATTAATGTCTAGCAAATGACCACTAAAGTAGGCCAATGGGACTACTGGGTAAAATGATGTCAATACAAAGCGCGGACCACATTCTCTCCTTGGCATTCTTGAAACATGTTAAATTAAATATTAGTTTATAATGGTCAATTAGAAATTAGACTTAGGCATTAAT
>ML778119.1:64950-78171 GCA_009831015.1 Picea engelmannii | reverse complement strand
ATTTCACAATAACCTTTCCTCTCCTGCGTGCTTGCTTTATATCAGAGTCGTGTGAAGCTTGTCAGAGACGTTACCGCGATTTCATTTTAATTGAACCACCTCTTCCCGCGTACTTTCCATTGATTTCCTTTGCCGTCACTAGTTGGTGCGATTAATGCGGCGTCCCGTCAGTCGTTTCTGGCATTCAATTCTGATAGCCGTCATCAATTGGCGCTTCCTTTTTCGTATCCATCTTTCTGGCTGTTTTCGCTTTGTAGTGACCATTGGCCTTGTCTCCGTCGGGATAGCATTGCTGAGTGTATGCACCCATTTTATTTTCGACTCACTATACCTCTATTGTTCTCTTTTGACGTTCGACACGACGCAACATTTTTATTTATTTTTATTCAGGTGCTAAGGGGTCGATTGTCCCTATACAGCTTCAGTCGGCTCCCATTGATCATCCCTTTGCATTTTGTGCCTCCTAAATCCTTCAACTGTACAGTTCCCCCATCTGTAACAATTTTTACTTCGTATGGTCCTAACCAATGCATTCTGAGTTTTACTGGATGCTGAAGGGATTTACTGTCATACATCAAAACTAAGTCTCTTTCCTTGAATTTTTTTATCTTGATATGTCTATCATGCCAAGATCTGTCCCTTTCTTTCTGGACTTCTTGGTGAAACCTTTCTAGAATCCTATATTCCTCCATGATCATCAGTTGATTCATCCTATCCTGTACTGCACCCCGTTCTGTCATGTTCGTAATCGTTGCTATGCACAGACTGGGTACCAAAAATTCTAGTGGCACCACTGCTTCTTGCCTGTATACCAATTTGAATGGCGTTTGTCCTGTCAATTTATTGCATATGGCCATGTATTCCCACAATAATGTTAGTATATTTAGGTCCCAATCATCCCTATTAACGTTACAGATCTTCGTTAGTGCATTTTCAAGGATCTTGTTAAAGGCTTACACTGTTCCATTTTCTTGAGGATGATATGGTGTACTCTTTTAATGATGAATTTCAAATTCCTCAGTCATAGCCTTAATAGTACTGTTAATGAAGTGAGTGCCTTGGTCACTCATCAAAATCCTGGGGCAACCAAATCTAGTGATCACTTGTTCGAACAGGAAGTGTGCTGCTGTCTTTGCGCTGTAATCTTTTACTAGTGTTGCTTCCACCCATCTTGTCAGGTATTCCATCGTAGTGATAATGTACCTTGAACCTAACCTTTTTGCGGGTGGGTTAATTGGTCCCACAAAATCTATGTCCCATTTTTCAAATACCTGCAAATTTACCTATGGTCGCAGGTGCATCTCGTCCCTTCTATTTGGTTTACCAACCCTCTGACATACATAGCATTTCTGGCAGTAATCCTTTGAGTCTCTGTGAACAGTCGGCCACCATAGTCCTGCGCGCAATACCTTATGCGCGTTAGATTTTCCTGCATAATGTCCTTGTGTTATTCCCTCATGGGCTTCTGCTAAAATCCTTGGTCTTTCATGTTCTAGCACACATCTTCTCAAGATGCTATCTGCGCCCATTTTGTATAAGTGTCCTGCAATCCGCTGATAGTCTATAGCCCGGACTACCAAGATTTTCTTCTACTTCGTGTTGAATTCTTGTGGTACAACCCCTGGATTCAAGTACTGGATAATGTCTGTGAAGTATTCGTCAGCGATCTGGACTGAAAATAACTGTGCGTCTGGGAAGTTATCCTCTAGATTTGTAGGTTCCTCCCCATTCGTGATCCTCGACAGGTGATCAAGTCACGTGTTCAACTTCCCTGGCTTGACTATTACTTCAAAATCAAATTCTTGGAACAACAATAGCCATCTACAAATTCTGCCCCCCAACACTGGCTTGTTGACTAGGTATTTGAGGGCTGAATGGTCTGTGAACATCTTGAAATGTTTTCCTAGTAAGTAATGTCTGAACTTCTGGAGCGCGTAGACCATAACTAAGCCTTCCCTCTCTGTAGTGTTGTAGTTCTGCTCCGATTCTAACAGTTCTATGCTAGCAAATGCTAGAGGATGATCCAATTCTCCTACTCCTGGCTGCGCTAGAATAGATCCAAGTGCTATGGCCAATGCATCTACATGTACGTGGAATGTCTTCTCCTAGTCTACGAATACTAGTATTGGTGCGGTCACCATCTTCTCTTTCAGCGTATCCAGATCGTGTTGACAAGCCTCATTCCACTGAAACTTTGTGTCTTTCCTTAGAAATTTCTCCATTGGCGCAGTGATCTGCGCGTATCCTTTTATAAATTTCCTGTAGTATCCTATGTGTCCCAATGTCACTCTTAGTTGACGGACTATTTTTGGTGGTGGGGGACTAACAATTACTGCAATTTTGGCATGATCTACTAGAAAACCTTGCTTGCATACTATATGGCTCAATAGTATCCCAAAAGGTGTTTCGAAGATGCACTTATTGATGTTTAATGATATCTAGCACTGCCTACATCTTTCTAACATCAGTCACAAGACCTCTACATGGTCTTTCAACATACTATAGACTGTCCAATCATCCAAGTATACCTCTAGAAACTGGTGGATAAATTCTTTAAATGCAACTATGACTACTCTGGAAAATATAACTGGTGCATTATTCATTCCAAACGACATGACTGTGTATTGGTAGGATCCCCATTCTATAGCAAAAGTGGTCTTGTATCTGTCTTCTGGTGCTATATTGATCTAATGGTATCTTGAGAATCCGTCGGTGAATGAATAAGATTCTTGTCCTCCTACGTTCTCTAACACCTCATCTGTGAAGGGTGTAGGGAACAGGTCATGTAGGCATGCATCATTCAACTTCCTCAAGTCGACACATATTCTTATCCCCCCTTATTTTTTCTCCTAAACTACCATCGGGCTTATCCATTCTGATTCTTTTACATGTTATATGATTCCAGCCTCCAACATCCTATCGATCTCAGCTTTGAATTTTTTTCTTATATATCAGATTTAGTATGTATGGTCATTGTCTGATTGGTCTTTCCTCATCTCTGAATGGTATCTTCATTTCACCTAGCTCTCCTGCTATGCCCTTCATTTCTGTGAACGTTGTTGGGAACAGGTCGTTGTACTCGCGCAATAAATCTGTTATGCTTTCCACTGTTTTCTCATCCCAATAGTCTCCAATGCTGGACATTTTTGGGATTCTCAATTGTCCCAATGTTGACTTTCTTCACCTTGATCGACGCAACAATTACTTCTGATTTTAGAGGTGGACCTTGCACTTCTCTTTCGCCTTCAACTTCCCCAATCTGAATATCATGTGGGTCATCTTCCTTTGGTACTTCTTCCTGCACGCGGTAGCATGACAATAGTTCTTTCACTGTTTGTCTGTTCTGCTGTTGCTCTTCTGTTATGAATTCAACTTCTGGTTCCTCACTGGATATCACCCCTCTTATTTGTTTAAGTGCTGCATCTATGTTGGTGTTCTCGTGCTCAAATGAGATAGTGACTATAAATTTATGTTGTATTATTGTTCAACTGGTAGTCCCTCTGCGCAATTCCTAGTCTTTATACCAATTTGCTTGGATGCCCTCTAATGTGTGTACAAAATGGTGGGGCCATTCTTCTGGTGGTGTCATTTTCCACAACACTCTACACTTCTCCAAGTGTCCTGCTGGTGCCCCATGTCCATCATATTTTTTCCGCTGGTTTCTTCTTTATTCTGCGCCAAACCTAATGCGCAGTAGCCACTTACATTGGTACCAGTCCTTGATTGTTTCTTTATGTGCGCCCCCACCATCTTGCAAGTGTGGACTTGAGTGCTATGTCTAGTGCTAAGAGTCTATGATTTTCTAACACTTCATCTTCGTAGCGTGTCAAGAATGCTTCTAGGTTGTTCACCCCATTGAAACTGGGTGGTTCCCTTATCTTCGTACCTACCCATTTTACTACGTGGTCTATTTTTGTGCATCTTCTTGTGGAAAATTCGTGTAGCCTCTATTGCCAATTCTCTAAACTCGTATCCGAGTCATACGTGCATGAGGTGATGCTCCACCAACTGAGTATCCCATTTGCAGTTGGGTTTACATATTCCTCATCTTGCGCTGTTGTTCTGTACAACTGACTAATTTCCTCTAGGTCCAAGCAAGTAGGCTCTACGAACCTTTCCCCTTCCGATGGGTCTAATGGCACAATGATTTTGTATTCTCCTGACTCAAAGGTCATTTTCCACATCTTTAGGTTGATTATGGCTTGGTTATCAAACGCCCAATCCAATGAGAGCAATGCTGGATAAGGTGTTGTGTCGTCCACTATCTCTATTACTTTGAAGTCAACTTTAGTGAGCACTCCATCCAGGTCTACTGTCACTCCTTTAGTCTTCCAATTGGTAGAACTCTGTGTTGATTTGCTATTTTCAGTTGAACAAGTGAATATCCTAATGTGGGCTCTCCCATACATTTCCATGTCTTCTTGGGTAATACATTGACTTCGGATCCTAGATCCAGTATGATATCTCCCATGTTGAACTATCCAATGTTGGTGTTCATCCCGAACTCCCTACTTTTTCTCCTCCTTGTATGTAGGTGATTGATTGTTTTTTGTTCTAACTTTCCTTCTGTCTCTATGCTACATCTTTCTAGCATATTTTGTAATACTTTGAAAGAGGATGGATCATTTAGTAATTTTACACATGATTGCAAAAAATCTTTGATCGTACTTACTTGTTCCAGGGGTTGTTTTTCTTTGGTGTGATCCAACGATGGAGGCATATCATAGTCTGGTACTTCCTTACTATGCTACGTGGTTGAGGTCGACACAACGTATGGCTTCATAAATTCATGTCTGGCTTGCTTAAATATCTCCTTCTCGTTCTGCGCGTTAAATTACTTCCTTGGTTCGACATTCTTCTTCACCCATTGGTGTTGTACCGGCTCTTGTCGTACTGCATCATTTCCTGTTTTAGCCCCTCCTCGTATAACTATGTTGATGTTGCTTCCTTCATCCCTCGCTTCTACTGAAATCCACTTAACATTTTGATTGTTCTGATTCCTCTTTTCCTGGATCTTTCCTAATAGCGTAGGACATTGTTTCATGTCATTATCCAATGCACAACAATACATATATGTCGTTGGTGGAAGTGGACATTCTCTTTCATAGTGTCCTGGTTGTTGACAATTGTGACATACCACTAGTCCTCTACCTCTTCCAAAGCCTCCTCTTTCTCTTCCTTCGCCTCTATAGCCAGCTTGATCTCCTCGCAGTGTGTTATACTGAGGCACCTAGTTATACTGCACGATATTGTAGTGTGGCTGCATGGTATTATATGGTTGCTACACAGTATTACACTACTGTTGCGCAGTGTTGTATGGGGCTGGTACTTGGCTAAACTGAGGTGCGGCTTGTCCGGTCATCATTTATGTCTGCACTTGATATGCATCCGAGGTCCTCTCTCTCATCAACTCCATGGTTCTACAATCTTTTTCATCATGGCATATTGACTTGCAAAAGTTACAATATGAGCTCTTTGGGACTGTCTCGTACTTCTGCATCATTGGGAAGTGATATGGATCGTGGCCCTGTTTCTTACAAATTTTGCACCATAGTCCTCTTTTTGGTAGCAGATTTGGCATTCCTGCTACCATGTATCGCGCGGATGTTGGACATTCATTCTTATCGTGTCCTTCTGTCCTACATGTGGTACACCAAACAAATTCTCTTTTGTCCTTACTTTTGTTCTGGTTCAGTTGGAACATTAAGTTCTTTAGATCCTCCTTCAACTCCTCGATGGCTGGATTTGTCTTATGATATTGGTTTTCTTCCAGTTGCAGGGTTGCCTACAGAGCCTCTGCTTGCGTATGAAACTTTTGTTGTCACAGTGGATATTTCAAGTGTGGTAATAGTGAGTTGACGAACAGGTGCCTATGATGCATATCTGTCATGACATATTTCAGCTTTCCTTTCAGTCGCTTGAATCTCTGGTCAATCTCCCATACAAATTCTCCTGGTTTCTGTCTAATCTATATCATCTCGTTCATGTATTGATCCTCTGAACTTGGCTTTTGAAACTCATTTATCAACAAATTCTTGATATATCCAATCGTTCTGGTTGTCCCTGGCGAACTGTTTGTGGCTAAACTCATATACCAATCCAGTTCAATATCCCTTAGTGTGATGGATAACTGGGCAATTTTAGTGTCCTCATCTGTGATCTGTTTCACTTCCCAAATATTTTCACATATAAACAAGTGCTTCTTCGGGTCCTCCAACGCTTCTCCTTTAAATTATGGTAACCTGATGGTGGGATCGTGTCTTGCCATCTTGAATGTTGAACTACTACCTCCGCGCGGTGTAGATACTTGACTAATGCTTCCTAAACTGGCTCCCCCGATTGTTTTTCCTTGTGTAGATGTACTTCCTGTTGTCTTCCTTCTCCCGAAATCCAGTTGTCTAAATGGTGGTGTTATTTTTGGTGTGTTAGTCACACATGGGTTTATGGGTTCCACACTGACATTAATATGGATAGGATTGATGCCTTCTATTCCCGCTCTTGGACCTCTCGTCTTCCTCTCATATGTCGCGCACATGATTTCCTCAATCTACTCCATAACTCGAAGATCCTCTACCTCCTCTTCATCACTTGCAAAGCTTTCTCTCATGGCTAGGACTCTCTTCTTGGTATTTACCTTGTATTGGTAGGGTACTCCACTGCGTGTCTTTCCAGCTGTCACCATGATCCGCTTGATCTGGTCGTCATACATCATAATTGGGCCCAAGGCCTCCTCCTTCTTTCCTTTATCCCCTTATCCTTCCATTTCTCCTTTTCCTGTCAGTGCTTCCCCTCTTCCCCCATGCATGCAAGGAAGTTTAGTTGTCTGACTCCATCGTCATTACACCTTTGTTATATAACAATATATTAATGGAAGTATGTAATGATCTGAGATACCTGCCTCGAGGTCCCTTCAAGAAGTCTTGTTCAAATACATTGTATGACTTTGTTGTATCTACTGCAAACTCTGTGATACATCGGACAATAATGTTGTCTAACCAAAAATCTACTACGCGCGTGAATTTGTTATGAACGCGTTGTAGCTGCGCGATTTCTTAGGGATTCCACTTTAGATGTCTGATCCAATTCGTCGGATGGTTTTCTTTCAATCTTTTGATCCACTCCTACAATATGCGAGGGAAATCACAGAAAAATACTTCATGCAAGTCGGTGAATACGTACTTGTCCAGATACTTTCACGGTGTTAACTTCAGGTTTTTGTTTTCTTTCTGTGCAAACTCTAGCTCCTTTGTCTTCAACCAGCTTTCGATCTCTGCCTTTGTGGGATTCCACGGTCTCAACATCCCCTTCTAGCTGTGCATTCTTTCACCTTCTTGTTTTTTGATACGGTCTTATTTTGACACGTCCTCTGCAGATCTCATGTGCTCAATCCCATTGCCTTCCTATTAGCAGACAACATAACCATTTTTTGGTTTTTTCCTATTCCTTTTTATCCATTTACCATTACAGATTGACCCCGGTTCATAACCAAGAAGCTTCCCAACAAAATCCTTTAAAGACTATTGGCCCCTCTAGTTACCCAGAAGGAAACACATTACATGGAGTGTACTGTGCAATCTCACCTAAGATTGCTCTATGGGTGGTTGCAATACTCAGGTGTTTGCAATCTGAAACTGAGTGAGATCTATGCTTGTACGTCACAACCTTTATTTATCCCATTTAACATCCTATTATACATTTATTCTATGCATGCATGTAAAATACCATATCTACTTAATCACTTCATTCATTCAACATTCATCAACTAATCAGACACAAAGACACATTCATACAATCCCACAACATAGTGATACCATGGTTCACCCCCTCCTAGGCTACGTCCACAAAGATCTGGCTCTCAGGATTTTATTATGGTTTAGAAAGATATCATGCCGCGCATGTTTACAATCTTAGTTCTCCTTCTTTCACACCGGCTCCTCGATCCTTGTGAGGCTAAATAGATCGCACCAGGCTCCTTAGCCTGCGATCTAACCATCAAGACTGAGTCGCTCATTTCCTCCTTAGCTCACCAGCTTAATGTTTCGTACAGTTCTTACAATACTCTTCCTCTCTCTTTTCCTATTCCCTCTCGTCTGTGTCCTCTCTATTAGCCTCTCTCTCTTCTTCTCAGTACTACTTATTTTTATTTTCGTCTCACTAGCCATTACAATGTATTAGCAAAACCCTAACCCTAGCCTCATTAGGTCTTCCATGCATGCACGCGTGCTGATTTTCCTTCCAGCTGTTTCTTTCCTCTTACATGCCTTTCTTCCTAAAATAGTCTTTCTTTCTGATTTGGCCTACTTCCAACACAGTTCAACATCCCAAACTTCTTCAATATCTCAACTGTGTACTTCCCCTGACCCAGGAAGTTCTCATCAGTTGTTTACCACACCTCTAGTCCCAAAAAGTAGTGCATCATACCAAGTTCCTTCATCTCCAACTCAGAGGCCAACACATACTTGCATTCAACAATAAGGCTCTCTGTACTAGTGAGGAATAAATCATCAATGTAGAGGACCAAAATCATGGACTCACCATTAACAATATTGTAGTACAGGTTGGGATCAACAACACTTTTGTTGAAGCCCAAAATCATCATGTGTCCATCAATCCTCGCATACAAATCTCAAGGTGCTTGCTTGAGTCCATATAGGGCCTTCTTCAATCTGCACACATGAGACTCCTTCTCATGTATCACGAAACCATCTGGTTGCTCGATGTATACTTCTTTCTCAATCTCTCCATTGAGAAAGGCTATGTTCACATCCATTTGATGTAGTCTCGAACCCATGGATGCTGCAAGGGAAATAATCTTCTGGATAGAAGTGTATCGAGCAACATGAGCAAATGTATCCTAATTTATTCCCTCCACCTGAGAGAATCCTCTAGCAATAATTCTCATTTTGTGCTTCTCGATGCTCTTGTCAGTTGTGTGTTTGATCTTATAGATCCACTTGGAAGTCACTACAAACTTCCCCTCAGGTCTCGGAAAAATATTCCACACATCATTCTTCATGATGGATTGATACTCCTCCATCATGGAATCTCTCCATACTGACTGACTAGATGCCTCCTCATAACATGATGGCTCAAAATCAATTATGTGGCTCATAGCTACGACATAGGACAAATATCTATGAGGTATCTTGCTCTTTAAGAAGGTACTACAAGGATCTTCATGTCCTTCTACCTACTATAGAGTTTGAAAAGCCCATGCATGTCTCTTTCGACCTACTGCAATGTCTCTGGGAACATCAACTAGAGCTACAAGATCAACAGGATCAATTTGATCAATAGGCTCAACTGTCTCCCTCTGAACTACTGGAGGGCGAGGGGGAGAAGGCACCATCTCTTCCTATCTCTCACTATCAATCTCCATGCGAGATTCTTTAGATCTCCCAAAGGATACCTCCTCCTCAAAGGTAACATCTCTGCTCACCTAAATTTGTCTTTGACCATGGATGTAGATCCAGTATGCCTTCGAAGACTCACTTTACCCCACAAATGTACCCATTCTGCATGAAGGGTCTAGCTTGGTCCTTTTCGCCTTGGGTACATGAATGTATATTGGACACCCAAATATCCTAAAGTGTCAAACCTCAGGATTCACTTCAGTGAAGGCCTCCTCGGGAGTCATGGATGCCTCTGCCCATAGAAACATAGGTAAATGTTGATCATGCTAAGTCATCTTGTACCATACTTGAAATATCTAGGTTCCCTCATGAAACCAATGTCTAAGACATATCGAAGTTCCCTCATGGACCCCAATGTCTCACAAGACATATCGAGGTTTTCTCGTGAAACCAATGTCTTGGTTCCTTCATCTCACCATCTGAGGCACATCAGGATGAAGTCTACATTCCCCCCTGCATTCTCCCTAGCACTTGAAACTCACCTGGCCTTAGCCCATACCACCTTTCCTTCCTCCCGGATCATTGACCCAAGGTGGGTTTCTCTCCCACTGGTCATAGTCCTAGGATTGAAAAATAATGGACAGTTTGACCGCATGCCACGTGCTGAAGGCATTGGCGATCTCTCATAGAAGCCCCTCCTCGTCCCAACATTTCTCTTTCCTACACAACCAAAGTTGCGTGCTCTCGGGGAAGAGCATGAACAACTAGATGTTGAACCTGGCCACCATGAGAAACCCATTAATAGGTATGCTCGAATGTCAGATTGATTTCTCTACCTGCATAGTAGAACACCACACTATGAAGCTTTTTCTTGCCCGAGCACTTGTAGGTTCACAATGAAGACAAGATCCTTCAATTCCCTGCCCTCATGTGTCACCTACTCGTGTGTCACCTCCACGACCTGCTTGTCCATCGCCACCATGACCCTCATGGCCTATCTCATGGGACGACTCATTTGGGATCCGACGAAACAATGGTGCCCATGGGTTTGCCGCGAAAATATTTGAGAAATCGTTGGAGATTCTCCAAGGCATCAACTACCATGGGATGAAAATTGGAACCCGAGGTCTAGATGGACCTCATTCGAGCCTCATTCAACAACATTAATTTACCACAATTCATTCTCTTCATGGATCCTAGGCCCATCCGTGAAGTCACCTTCCTCGACCAACTCGTGCCCA
The DNA here is from genome assembly GCA_009831015.1 of Picea engelmannii. Lineage (NCBI taxonomy): Eukaryota > Viridiplantae > Streptophyta > Pinopsida > Pinales > Pinaceae > Picea > Picea engelmannii. The sequence goes on along the minus strand of ML778119.1, from coordinate 67,577 downwards.
AGTTCACCTCCATCATCGGCTCTGCAAGCATATACTTCCAATGACTTCTCTTCTTCTCCTCAGGCTCTCACAGACCCATCAAACAACCTACTTCTACTACAATTATGCTCTCTACAAAATTGATGGACAAATGCACTCTTGGGCCCTCCTGTGAGGGAGTCAAGCCTAATCCTGCTCTGATACCATGTTTATTTTTCTATATGAGATAATATGAGATGATACACGACTGATGTATTATTACAATGACGAGTGTTCCGTATATAGAGAACATATGGTGACCATCCATGAAAGGATAATAAATAATAAATAACTACTTATATATATATAATGTTGTCCAAACATCAACAAAAAATAATTGAAAAAATGAAATAATTTTTTTTTTAAAATTGATTTTTGAACTATACCAAAAACAATTCAAAGAAAAGAAACTTAAAAAAAAATGTTAAAAAAATAATGTGGTGTGGGGGGTGATTAACAGAATCAACCCCCCCCACCCTCTCGACCACCCATGCATCCCCTTTCCCCGCCCCCCTCCTCCCCCTTGTTGTCACCTCGTACCACCCTCCCTTTCCCTCCCACCCCTAAGTGGGAGGGGAGAGGAGGCACAGGTGACACGCGAAATCCTAATACCACCCACCCGCTACCCTCTCCTCTTTTTCTATGATTTTGTTTGCAAAGTTATCATTTTTTAGGATATGGTCTCATAAAATTTACAATTTTAAGCCCGAAAAAAATAACAAATTGCTACTTGTAGCACCACATTTCAATTAGGAAGTTGATTTCATGTTTTTGGTTTGCAATGATATCAATTGTCAAGGCCATGGTTTCAAACAAGTTATAATGCTAACCCTGAAGAAAAGATGGTGTTATTTCTAGCACCACTTTTCATTTCGTGGGTTGATTTTAAGGTTTTTTTGTTTAGAATGACCCTAGTTGTCAAGATCGTGGTTTCAACCAAGTTGTAATTTTAATACTGAAATAAAAGGGGTGTTTCTAGGAGCACCACTTTTTGTTTTCAAGGGTCAATTTTGATGTTTTTGTTTGCAACTTTACAAATGATGGTTGCAAAATTTTGTAACTTTTAACTATGAAAAGAAAATGGTGTTATTGGTAGCACCACTTTTTGAAATGGGGATAAAAATAGCCACTAAACACGACCTCTAAAAATGAAAACTCTAGGGGGTTCTTGTCAAGTTGGTAAGTATCTTTTCCTTGGAATATTTGAATGACGGGCTATTGCATTACTAGCCACAATAGCAGGGGATAACCCCAAAGAACTCGAGCATATTTGAACTTGTGACCTATAGCATCCCCACTAGCAACATGTCCTGGTTGGATGGTTCAACAAGTTAAATCTAGTCCCAAGGGTTAGTTCAACTAGTTGAACCATCCACCCATGACATGTTGCTAGTCAGGATGCTACTATCCCTTGGGACTAGATTCAACCCCCATAACTTATATGAATCATTCTCCATTTAAATTCCTCTAAACTCGATTTCTTGATTTTCATATGAGCACTTTGAGTTTGGCACAATTGAGACTTTGTATGATGGACATCATGGCAAAGATCCGATCTACTAGTGCCAAATTTATGGTGTGCATACCATAGAGCTACAATCATTTTATATATGAATACTAAATACAAAATATGAGTATTTATATAGATTTAAATTCACATATTAAATCATGTGTGGATGATGTCTTTCACTGCATCCACAACAACTCTTGAAATTATCTCAAATTCATGAGTTAATAGCAATTCAATCATTCCAGTTGTTCACATATTAATTTCAATGAAATATAACACAAACATGCATCCACACAATGCATTCAAAGCATATATACCAGCATGTATGTGTGCATATCCACAACTTGCACACTTTCATAATTACTTATGCACATCTACCCAATGCATCCTCGCATTGATTCAAGAATACCATATTTTTATGTCATGTATTCCAACATGATGAGTGGGAAGGACTAGCCAACACCTCGACACATCATCCAACCATCTCCCCAATACTTGATAGACCATATAGACACCTTTCTTTTTAGTCCAACAAAACATCATGTATATGCCCCTTCTTTGTTAAGCAATCCCTCAAGCGTACTATAAGGCATTTCCCTTCTCTGCTTTGAATTCCCTTGAGAACCCTTCTGCTCTACATGTGTTCTTAGTGTTGGTAAGAAGGTTATAGTCTAGGAAGTCAATACAAGTAAGTAGACCATTGGACACTTATGTAGCACTATAACCTTTTCATATCCGACCACATTATGGCCTCACACATGGACATCTCTTTCGACATTCAATTTATAACAAGATTATATCTCATGACTTACCTTGGCTATTACTCATAACCAACACAACATGACATACCTTTTTACCTCACATGAATGCATTCCAAAGATTAAACAACCTTTATATGTCCAAGGCCTTCTACCTTTACCATAGCAAGTGGAGTATCATGCCCATAATGCATTCAAATCACATAAATATATCAATTTCGATATCAAATTCCAATTGATGGAATTCTTAACGAAATTCCCTTCAACATCTATGCAACATAAGTACACTAAATCCTTACTTGCATGGCTAACATCAATTTATTTGATGTTATCTGATCAGT
>ML778119.1:37170-63781 GCA_009831015.1 Picea engelmannii | reverse complement strand
AAATATCATGATGTATACTATCCATCCATGGATGTTGTATCTTTATTTTCATTTTCCTTCATGTCCAAATATCTTCATCAATCTTCTGGTCCAAAACCCATGACTAGGGTTGACATCAATGACAACAACCAATCTTCCAACAAGACAAGCATTTCCATATGCACCAAAAGTATATCTATATGCACTAAGCATTAACTCTCAACATGCGTACTAGTGCATATGCATTCTAGATATCTAATCTCTTTCATTTCTAGCATTTATGTGCTTTAAAACTATTAACATATAGAGACTCTCTAAATATTAAGGAATATAAAAATGAAACAAAAGAAGAGTTAAGGAATCCCCCCTCATTATCATGGTTTCCTTGCTGTCCATGCTCGTCATTTGTTGCTAACACAATTTTATCAACATTTTATAGCTTCTCGTAGCATTTTCCAACTTCCTTGCTATCTTTGGCTATCCTCAAATCCCATTGGATTCTTGCACATTTTGTTCTCTCACTCTGATAATTGTTGCTTCCTTTTCTGGCCACTTCCCAACTAAGTCTAACTTGGTCATTTTACATTTCTAGCCCATGTTTCATATTAGTATTTCTTTTTCAACATCTACTTGCTTTTTTGGGTCAATCTTGCCGAACTTTACTTTGCATGAACTTTCCAACACTTATGATGTTGTGACATGTATCACTCTAGCTTAATATTGCTATTACAAACTTATTAATCATTATTTGCTTCTTTGGCCAATTTGGTTCATTAGTCAACACTCTAGCACCTTGTAATGTTGCATTTATGTTTATTTCCAACTTCATCTAAACTCCTCTAGAGTCTACTCTATTTTTCACCCAGCTGTAACTTCAACTGGACCTTCCAACATTTCATAGCATTTCAATTAATGCCCTTCCATATTCATATGGTATCCTTTCAAATTCTATTTATTTTGCAAACAATTCCATATATATATATATACCTTCCTTCTTATATGCCTTCTTAATATCTCCATTCTAGAAATCATTACACTTATGTTCTATTTTGATTTGTCATCCATTTGGACACTTGGAATGCACTCAACATTTCCTACCTTCATTCTTCATCAATCATGCTCATTTAGTGCTAGAATCAATCTCTTAGTGCTATAATATCTTTCAACCAACTTAAGCATCCACATTATCACATCTTATGTTTTTATCTCTAATTGTTCATGAACTTTGTTCAATTATGAAATCCTTCTTCACTTCATTGAGTAATTATCTGTAAAGTCTAATTCTATTTACCAAAACCATTTTGCACACAATAGAATGTTTTATTCCTCCATTGTCGCCTTAAAGTGAATGAAAGTTCATTATTTCTTCTACTGAATTCTTTATACTTGTACCACGCTTCTACTGTGCACTCAAATACCACATCTGGATTTCTTGTTCTAAATTTTTTAGTCATAAGTTGATGGTTCATGGTTTGCAACTCCTACAAACATTAATATACTTTTCGATATAGGTGACTCATCCATCATATAAGTCACACATCACCTCATAAAGTTCTTATTCTCTTTTTCATTGAAAATTTTTGTCAGGAAATGAGAGACACTTCCACACTAAACCTAGCAGAGGAGAAGATGAATTTAATCAAGAACATAAATGGCAGAGCAATCACACGGTAGATAGATATTTTATCCTAGAAACCCAAACTGAGAAAACCAACATTCCTTGAGCGTTCTGCTCTCTTGTTGTCTTATTCAATCTGAATAAAAAGTTACATGTATAACCTTGGTCCACACCTAAGACACAATCGACATCATACCCTCTTTCTTGCACAAGAACAACCTTGTAGCCAATCCGTCTTACATATACATGAACAACAACCTACAATTCATTCATATTTTCATATTATCCTTTATGACCTTACAACCCGCCTCTTTATAGGCTTTACAACAGGAAAAACCCTAAATACTTGGTGCCCAAAAACAATTACAGATCCATGCAAATCATTGGCTACAAATCTCGTAAATCTTAGGATTCTGTTAGTCGACTCCAAGTCGTATTCCCAGTCAACTACTAGTCGACCTTCATTAGATCTTCAATTGGTCGCCGCACGTCTTCTGGTCGACCTCTTATTGGTTGACCTCTTCGACTTGTTATCGGTGCCTTTACCATGTCCAACTGCCTCAAACTTTGACTTCGACTTTACCTGGTCGACTCACCTCGACCTCCAATTTGTTGTCGATCCACCTTGAATTCTATCGTCAATCGATTCACCTCGACTAGTCTTGCACTGCAAATAATATAACAACCCAACAAATTTTGTCTATCCTACCAACATCCATCACTTTCTTCTTTACTGACTTGCTTTCCAATGATTATCTCTTAATTTTCTTTATTTATATTCAAGATTAAGAAAACTTACCTTGCCTTCCTATGCACATTGGTGTCATTCTTCATCTATTGGCTTGTTCCATGCTTCTTATCTTTGTCATGGTTACTTGGTTGTACACAATAACCAACTACAATAGTCATGACTCTCAAAATTTCTTCTCTATATGCTGGTATCTTCCATCCCCTTACTAAATATTCTCTTGTAGCATAGAATATTCAAATCCAATAACAAAAATCTCACATGGCTATTCATACTTGTTACTATTTATTTATTTCATATATTATCAGGTACCATAACTAGATCCTTTCCTAGCTCTTCTTTTATAATCAAAATTGTGCTGATTAATTACAATAAATATTTTTCATTCTTTCTTTATGTTGATGTTTGTATCTTGGACAGGAACTTCCACACAGGTTTTGTGTCAAACGTGTGTGAAGTCATCCAATTCAAATGTATTTTGTAATTCACCTTATTTATAAAGTGAAAGTATTTTAATTAGTTGTTGAGTCTAATAAATTGCATTTTAATGCATTAATGATTTATATTAATCTCAACAGTTGATGTCACCGAGAGATTAGGGTTTCAACTAAAGTATAAAGGAAAGTCAAGGTAGAGGGTAAATACACATTCATTCTTCATGAAGACAATTTTGTCCAAAGGTGAAGAAAGAGGCCTAGGAAGAGAGAAAGCATTGCAACATTGAGAGGATAAATTTACAATGATTGTAGGTTGAAGAATAGAGGCGCACCAATGATTTTGTAGAGTCGTACAAATAGTTTCGTAAAGATCCATATAGATAGACCGTATAGTCGTACATACGCGCTAGTTCAACAGTTCCTTAGATATGTTTCAACAGTTTTCTCATTGAACATAATCTAAACCTCAATTTTGAGGTGTCTTTGTAAGTTTTTTTTATCATTAATGATAAGCTAATTTGAAAGACATAAATTCTTGTGTACTTGAAAAGTTATTTTGCTTCTGTTGTTCATATTTTCCAGCTATATGTGTGACTATTGCATGTTCAAAATTTTAATTATGTTATTAAATTAATTCAAGATCCGAGTTATTTAATAAATAGGACATCGGTCACCTAGTGCCTGGAAATTTACATGGTATCAGAGCTACTCTGATTCAGAAGATCAAAAGAGTGGGAGTTTTTTTTTCATATCAGGAATGGAATTAACTAGCCTTAGGTTCAAGGACAAATTGGATGGTGCATCAAATTTCCTATAAAGAAAATTCAGGGTAACTCTTCTATTAGAAGAAAATGACCTCTAGGACATCATCAAGAATGTAGTTTTTACACTGATAAATACGCATGATTTGATAGCTCACAAGAAGAAATAAGTGAAATCCAAATGAATGATCATGGATGCTATAAAGGATCATCATATCCCTCACATATCCAAGAAGAAGAAGACGAAGGAGATGTTCGATGCCCTAGTTGGCCTTTACCAGAGTGAGAACATTAACATGAAGATGATATTGCACAAAAAACTTAGATCTATTGAGATGACTAGATCAGACACCATCACTAGTTACTTGATGAAGGTCACACAAAATTTGTGACCAACTTGCAACAATTGGGGATAAGGTCGAAGACAAAGTGATAGTAAACATGGTACTGAATGGTTCTCACCTCAATGGGAAACATTTATCTAGGGAGTCTGTGCTCGGGAAAACCTTCCCTCCCCGGAAAGACAGTGGGATGATTGTATCCAAGAAGAAACTCGGTTGGATTCAAAGGGAAACCAACAAGGAGGTGATAATGACCATACCCTAATTGGTCAAACCAATAAGGGAAAAGGTAAAGGGCCCAACCAGGATAAGGGAAAGAGTGAGGATTCAAACTCGCATACAAGGAAGAAGGAATTGAGTAAAATCAAGTGCTTCATGTGTCATAAGCCAAGACATTATGCATCATACTGTTCAGACAAGAATATAGGTAAATGAAAGTAGCAACAATAGATACCGGCCTCTACTGAAACTTAGATGAGTGAATTTTCCTCCAAGTTCGAGAAAGAATTCTCGATGATATTTTTCCTTTCTACCAGTGCGGTTCTATAGAAGTCTTGGTATGTGGACAATGAAGCATCTAGACATATGACATCAGCCCAAGAGTTATTTTTAAGTACAACAAAGCAGGACTTAGGAGTTGGGTTTGAAATTGGTGTTGATATTATGAGCAACAATAAACATATCATTACACAAAGAAACTTTCATCTAGGAACAACAAATATACTCAAAAATCACATTGTATTAATGTACAATAATAATACATTACTCTCTTACATCAATACAACATGAGGCCTCATTTTATAGCATTGAGGTGCTCATAACAAGATTTCCAATATATCTATTTGGCACAACCATCTCCATAAATATCTCCACGAATATCTCCATAAATCTCTCTATGCGATCTCCATCCCTAACTTCTATGAATGTCCTCATCTTTGATCATACATAGACTTCTAGAATTAGTCTACTTTCACTAATAATGATTTCATCATATCACAAGTCTGAATTATTCCTTTGTACTTCCCCTTAATGAATACTTATGATTCAACCTAGATGTCTTGAGTTGTCTTCATATTTAGTATTCTTCATTTGCATCATCTTTTGTCTTCTTCATCTACATCTGTTTCTTCAGTTGTTGTTGTTTTTCTATATCAACATGAGCTACATCTTTCTTTGATAATTTTGGATATTGATTCAATCATTTGAACTGCATCCACTTCCTATCAAGGATTTCATTTGCTTACTCTTGACCTTCCTATGGGTTTTCTACTGGTTACCCTTCAACCATTACATCATACCTAGGGTTTTATTGGCTCACCCTTAACCACAAACCATTCATTACATTAGGTGGTTTCGACTGACCAAAAACTTGCATCTGTCATTACAAAGTGGTTTTTGGTTTACCACGAACCATTACAAAAATATTGTTGATTCATTTGACTCAAAGAAATGACTCAATAAACTAACAATTTGTTGATGTCATTTTCCGCTTCCGAAAAATTTCCTCCCCTTTTCTATTCTCTCGAATTCATTTCTCCCTTTCTTTTCCCCCTTCTACACTTACCTGTTTTTCCCTTTTTCTTTTTTCCCTCTTGCTATCCCTTTCTAGTTCTAACACTTAGTCGCATTTTAAACCGCGGGTTCGTGGGTTGGTGGACTTACATTTTACCACCTCCATCTACAAGTTCACATCACGAGTTCGACCGACTGTCGTGTTGTTCCATACTTAGCTTATTCTACGATCGCGGGTTACTGAGTTGATGAGATCAAGCTTTCATGTTCCCGAGTTCCATGATAGAGATATCACACCAAAGAGTTTCACGATCTACATTTCGAGCCCCGGACTCCTCGAACTGCCTAAGTGTCATTCCTCCTACATGAATCCATCCGACCGTCGCGCTGTCCCACACTTAGCCAATTTCGCGCCTTATACCATCTCGGGCTCTCGGGTTCACAAAAATGTCAAGTCACATACTGCCCCATCCATCCCCGCCACCCTCGCGCCTTTCCTAATGCACATTTACTATTATTTCAATGCTAATAACTTACCATACATGTTCAAAATGATGGTCATTAATAGTTGAAAGGCTCGAGGAGATCTCCTATTAAAACACATTAAAACATAATTTATTGAATATTAGATCTGTTGACGATTAAAATCACAACGAAGTTTTGCTCGCAAAGTGTTGCTAAAGCCTATTACTATAAAATCTAAATAATACTAGTAGGTGGGACCCCTTTGTACATTGGAGATCAAATCTGTTCATATTTGATGTTTGTGATGATGTTTGACACGACTTACCTGGTTGATGAGATCTTGTTTTTATTGGCTATGGTTTGGGATTATGAAGTATTGGTTCTTTATGTTACTACAACCTATGCTATTCATTGACACCACTGCTACCTATTCTTGGAACACCTGCACAACATACATGTTAGTAACAATACATAAAAAGGCAGTTGGAAAAAAGGCAATAACACATCCAAGCAATTTGAAAGAAATGAAAACAATGCAACAAATGCAAAGGGAAGAATTTGAACAATGCTAGATGCTATACTACAAGCATGAAAGATTTAAATGACTATGGTTAAATCCTAGCTAGCAAGTAATATTTATGCGATTTGATTGAGTTATATGGTTAATATGCATATGGTATTATTTGGATGGATAGAATGTTGGTGGCGCATTTGACAAGGTAATAGATGCTAATGGTTATGCAAATTGTTGAATTATATGGAACTTGGTTGAATTATGTTATGGCATAAGTTAGAAATGTGATATGCCCATGCTATTGGTTTTAATGGGTGATGGTTTCAATACATGGTTTGATTAATTGTGTTGATGGAAAACTCGCTGGCATGTGCTAAGGAATTAATGCACTGTGAATGGAGGCGACGTGCATTTAATTCACGTCACCCTTACTTCTTTGTTGGACGCCACCCTAATCGGGCTATTGTTCAATTTTGTTGCTGTGGTTATGCTCCGACTTCCTAGCAGAGAGGAACCGCTCGACCAACTCGTGTTTTAAGGTGTTTGATTACATGTATGTTTTTTTTTTCCCATCCACGAGTCTGCTCTGGTTATGAAATGGATATTGGCTTGGATGTATTGGGTTGTGTTCTCTTTGAGTATGGAAACTGTGTGAAATTGTGTTTTTTTTGGATAAAGTGTTGATGGTTTTCTCTGCAAAAATGTTTGAAGTTACAACATTATTGGTCACCCTGATGTGTTAGCAACCATAAAGGCTCTCTGTCGTCTTGTTGGTTTAGTTGAAGGGTTTTTGTTTGGTCTGGAGTGACTAGTTGTCTTCACACATTTTATATTACCATACCTAGTCTCGAATTTTATGGGGTTTAATGGGTTTGGGATGTCTGGTCACGCTGCACATTATTTTGGGTATTGGGTTGTTCATGCTTTTTTGGTCGTGTAGTAGGTTATGTTGCTTATTCTTAGCTCTACTTCTTATCAACGTTGTTAGTTGGTTGGTTGAGAGAACCACGAGGGTTATACCCTACGTGTTCTAAGTCATTACAAAGCCCAAATGAATCCTAATCCCTCTACTCATACCTCTCCTTTCATGGGATTCGTCACCCTAGCCACAAAGTAAATTGTGTCGTTCTCTATGTTGGACAATTGAGAGGGGGGGTGAATCAGTTGTTACTATGCTTAAACAATTATGCCCATTTTAAATTTTTTACAGAACACTCGATGACGATCAAAATAAAGCAGGGAAGTAAACAATAAAATATTCAACATCAATCACACACATGAAATATATTGAGACAGATATTTCCTGAGGAAACCCATAAAGGGAAAAAACTCTTCTTCTTGATATGATAAGTAATCTTTATTTTTTGTACATTATCATTCTTATGAGCTCCAACTCTTCTTGAGGCTACAACCTCTGTTTTACAAGCAACAACTTGCTGAGAGCACCAACTCTCTGTTTTCTCTAGCACCCACTAGAAGGAAGCACCAACTCCCTGCGTGTTCCAACACCAAATTCCAGTCACATAGGCACCAACCTATATACAAGAGAACAATAGTTCTCCCTTGCACCACCCTACCACCCTGGTTTTTTTGGCTGCAACCAGATGGAAGCTACAACTCCTCATGTTCAAGCACCCACTTGAAACTCTGAGGACACCAGTCCTCGCTAGCACCTCCCTACCACCCTGAAAAAAATCTTTGATTTTCTTGAATTTATCATAGTGATACAAAATTTATCTATGGCTTACCAGTCTCATCATTGTTTTGTTACACTGCTATTCTCTGCCTGCATCAGAGTCTCTCTTCTCGCATCCATGCACTTTCTGTTCTTTTGCCTTTTATGCTCTGTGCGCCATATCTTTACTATGCGCTATTCCTCTGCATTCTCTTCACTGCGTCACTGTCTTTCCCTACAGGTTGTTCACTGCGTCTCTTCTTCACAATTGCATCGCTAACCAACATAATCACATCACTTCTCTGTTCTTCATTTCTTTCTCATGCCGAGTCCTCTGCCTAATCATCGTGGCAACTCTTCGTCTTCTTTGGCGGTTCACTCCATGTGTTCATCATTAGTGGGAGTTATGCTGAGATTCCTTAGCTTCTCTGGTAGTCGAAACTCTTCATCTTCTCTGTCAGTTACAACCAGCTAATTATGGCTTCTTCGGCTCCTAATCCCCTTCCTTCATGTGATCACTGGTGGTGACCATACACTTAGGATTATCAATTCAATGGTCACGATTCAATCTTCTGAAATGGACGACTATCGTAACTTCGACACTTTTTCCTTCAGAACTTTTGGGTTTCAAACCTTTCGAAACTTCCAAATCAGAATTCCCGAATAGATCGGATGGTTCACATTACATCTCAGAACTAGATCAATGGTTAACATTAATCCTTACAGTCATCCTTGATTGCTTAATCCAATGACCAAGACTTAATCAAGAAATGAGATGTATGGCCACCTTTTACTCCTTGACTTTGTCTATTATGCTTACGCTATCCTTCCACTGTATTTTGATCAACGATTGATAGTACACCTGACATTAGATTGACGGTCAAGATCTCCTTCGGATCTTTGGACTTTAGAGATTTCAAGTCTCAACCCTTTCTTTCCTCCATACTTAAATCTTCCGTAGATGACAAGCCTCTGACGCATGTCCCTCTCGGATTAACGATCGATATCTCCTCGGGTCTCCGGACTTTGGAGATATAAAATTTCAACCCCTTGTTTCCTCCAGAGTGATCACTTGTCGAGTCAGTCATAAGATGGTGGACACCGCTTGCCGTCGGTTAACATTTTCACTTACACTATCCTTCCACTATAGTAGATCGACCGCTGAGACTGCTCCCGAAGTGATCTTCAGATCGAACATCTCATCTCCACTTTGGGTCTTCAGCATTTGGGACTTCGGGTCTTTGGGCGAATTCTGGTGGTAAAACTCCCGAAGAAAAACTCCCAGAGTTACGTAACTCTTGCGTCACTTGATGATGTGTCACGAGTCAAGAAGCTGCCACGTGTCACTTTGATTCGTTATTTGCACGTACCTGAAATGTTGATTTCAACTTGACACTTGTCGTTCTCTGACTGTGCCACATGTCCTTGATCTAACGGTCAGGATAATATCTTAGATCGATGACTGAAAGTGACTTCGGGCCTTCGTCCTTCGGGACTTCTGACATTTCTTTGTGGTGAAACCCCTGAAGAAATTCTCCCAGAGTGACGTAACTTGCTTACATCACTTGTTGACATGGCACAAGCCAATTTCTTCTTGACGCTTGTCATCACCTGATTATGCCATGCGTATTTGCTGACGTGGTTTGCTGACATTGTCTTCCAACGTGGTCTTCTGATGAGGTCTGCCACTATGCCCTTTTGTTGACATGATTTGCTGACCAACAACCTTGAACCAACGGTCCTCGTTTGTCCTCCAAATCGGACGGTCCTTATTCATTTCAGATTTCTAGGCTTCAGGTATTTCATATCTCAAACATTCCGAAGTGTAACCTCCTCGCGACTTTCAACCTGAACTAAATGTTGTTCGTCGATCGGGATCTTAGATCAATGTCTTGATCTGTCAGCGTTGCGGCTCTGCTAGCTTGTCTTTTCCTTCCACTTAAAAGTGATCCAATGGATGATGGGAATTCGTATAATCGAATTCTCAAACGTTTTTCTTGCTTATCTTGTCCTTCCACTCAGAAGTGATCCAATGGCTGTGAAGTTTCTTAAAACAGATCCACGATCAAGAATGATTGCGCAACCACAATCTGCGAGTGTTTTAACTCATCACCCAACTCCGCAATGGGAAGATGTGCGCTATTGGTGAGTTAACCATAATTGTTGATCTTCGAAGCTATAAGATCAGACGGTCCTGACTGATTGCGGGATGGGAACAAGCGTGATGTTTAATTCTCCTTTCAATCTCCGCAATTCATCCCTGTCGTAGATTTGGTGATTGTGCATTCAACGGACATGATTTAATCTGACTTAAGCTCATTTTTTGTTGGATCAACCAGAGTTGTAGATCTTTTTAAAGCTATGAGATCTGATGATCTAGACAGATTGCGGGATTGTAACTGGCGAGTAGTTTAATTCATCTTTCGCTCCCCACAATTCATCCCCGTCGTTGATCTAGCTTGCAGATCCGATGACCTTGATTTGATCTGAGTTTTATCACGCTTTCCTTTATGAGATGTGATCTCTGCTTGTTGTTCGCTCCTCCTCCTGAGATTACGCTTCCTTCTGCTCCACATTCTATTCTTTCCATCAATGACAAGAACACTCTTTCCTACAAAACATGCCAACAATCTACCCCTTTGGCATTGATGGCAACCCTCAAAGGCTGCACTAGACTTCTTGGACCTCCAACTGTAGCATCCACACTACTCCTTTTCTTCCCCTTTGACATCAATGTCAAAGAAAACATGCTCCCCCTGAGTTGTTGCAGTACTTTTCGGAGGTATCAGATATTCAACCAACACATACTCCCCCTCACAGGATGGACTCTCTTAGGTTGATAATGGGGTCATGCCCAACTTCTGGCGTAGATACTCAAACTGATCTTGTGCAAGAGGTTTAGTGAAGATATCAACAATATGATATTTGGATGGAATATAATGCAAATAAACAACATTGTTGGTCACTTGTTCCCTCAAGAAGTGATACTTGATGGGTATATGCTTGGTCTTGGAGTGAAATATAGGGTTCTTTGACACACTAATTGCACTGGTATTATCATAATGAATTGGGATCGGTGTAGTATATTTTACCTCCAAATTTGCAAGTGTTTGAATCATCCACAATACTTGGGTACAACAAGTGGTAGCTGCAATGTATTCAACTTCTGTAGTTGATAAGGAAATGGAACCTTGCGTCTTGCTCAACCATGATACAAGATAATCTTCTAAGAAGAATGCACCTCCACTCGTGCTTTTCCTTTCATCCACGCGGTTAGCCCAATCAACATCTGAATAGACTGACAATTGAAAATTCTGATTCCTAGGATACCATAGGCGATAGTTCATTGTTCCTTTCAAGTATCTGAATATTTTTTTGACAACTAACAAATGACTCTGTTTAGGTGTAGCCTAATACCTTCCTACGATTCCAACAACATGCATTATGTCTGGACGGGATGCTGTGATATACAATAGGCTACCTATCATAGACCTATAGGAACTTTGATCAACATCAGGTGAGTCATCATCCTTTCTTAACTTGCATCCAATGACCATAGGTGTGCTCATAGGTGTAGAATATTCCATTTGAAACCTTTTCAACATTTCTCTTAGATATTTCTCTTGAGAAAGAAATAATCATTCAGACCTCTGAGTAATTTGCAAACCAAGAAAAAATGACAGTTCCCCTATCATAGACATTTCAAATTCAGACTGCATGGCATAGGAAAACCATTGTATCGACGAAGCATTTTTGCTTCTGAAGATGATGTCATCTACATAGACCAACACAATGAGAAAATCATTTCCCTCTGTTTTGATATATAGATTGATGTTAATTGTTCCTCTCTTGAACCCTTTGTCTTGAAGATACTTACCCAATCTATAATACCATGTATGAGGAGCTTGTTTCAACCCATATAAGGCTTTCTTCAGCTTGCAGACAAAGTCAGGGTTATTTGTCAGTTGGAAACCCTCTGGTTGTTCCATATAGACTTATTTTTTTAGATATCCATTTAGAAAATATGACTTGACATCCATTTGATAGAATTTAAACTGTTTATGACAAGCATAGGCAAGAAACATTCTAATAGCTTCCAATCTTTCTACAGGTGCAAATGTTTCATCAAAGTCCAGTCCTTCTATTTGAGCATATCCTTTGCAAACCAATCTAGCCTTATTTCTTACAATATTTCCTTGCTCATTCATCTTATTTTTGTAGACCCATTTGGATCCTATTACATTTTTATTTGTTGGCCTAGGAATGAGTTCCCAAGTGTCATTCTTTTCAATCTGGTCCAGTTTCTCATTCATTTATTTTAACCAATTTACATCTTCACTGGCTTCATTGAAGTTCTTGGGTTCCACCATGGATATGAAGGCCATATGTGATTGCTCGGTGTCTTTGGTTCTCCTTCTCCTGGTTTGTACACCTTTGTCTTTCTCACCAATTATCTGACTTTCAGGATGATTCTTTTGAGTAATTATGGAGGAAGGATTTGATGTTGATTGTTGTCCTGACTCTTCTTATCTGGGTGTCTCTTCTCCATCTGATTCTTGGACCCGTTCATCTTCATTTTCAGTTGTGTCCTCTATAGTAGACTCAATATTTCTCACCTATATTACTGGAACTCCTTCATCAACCTTTAAATCAATGCAATCAACTAATTTATGCAATCTTTTATTAAAGCATATATATCCTTTACTATTGGTAGCATATCCTAAGAAGATGCCTTCATCAATCCTGTCATCATACTTGCCAATGTTTTCATTATTATTCTTTATGTAGCACTTACTCCCAAAGACTTTGAAGTGTTCGATTGAAGCAGGTCTTCCATACCACAGTTCATAAGGTGTATGAGGTGGGCTTTGTTAAGAATATGGACTGTTGTGTGTATTGATTCTACCTAGTAAGTTTGACCAATGTTCTTCTCATTCATCATTGACTTGGCCATTTGTTGAACTGTATTGTTTTGCCTCTTAACTACTCCATTTTGTTGTGGACTTCCTGGGATTGTGTATTCTCTCTTGATCCCATGTTTGTCACAGAATTCATTGAAATCACTTGACATAAATTCTCCTCCTCTGTCTGATCTTACTGCCTTTAACCTCTTGCCTGTTTGATTCTCAGTTAAAGCCTTAAATATTTTAAATTTCTCAAATGCTTCAGCTTTTTCTTTGAGAAAATAAACCCAAGTAAGTCTGGAGTAATCATCAATGATCAACATAAAGTAGTTTTCCTTCCCTGTGCCTTCCTCTCTTGATGGTCCACATAAATCCATATGAACTAATTGGAGTGGTTTCTTTGTTGAAGCAGAGCTCTTGGATTTAAACTGTGTCCTGGTTTCCTACTTGGCAGGGTTTACACATAAAGTCTTGTGGCTTTGATATTCTTGGAAGATCTTTTACTGCCTCAAGATTTTTGAGCTTGATTAAGTGGTCAAAGTTTAGATGTCCAAGTCTCCTATGCCACAACCAGCTTTCATCATGTTTGATTAGATGACACTCTTCTTTATCTTCTTTCAACACATATACATTATTTTCTATCCTTATGCCTTTAGCCACCACTTGACCTGAATTTACATATTTTATCTTACAATCCTTGGAAGTGAACACCACTTCACATCCTCTATCACACATTTGACTTACAATGAGAAAATTATTTTCATCCCATCTACAAGCAGAACATCCTGGTCTTTTCCTTTACCATTACTCAAACTCACCATCCCTTTACCCTTGATTTTACCTGGTTCATCATTTCCAAAGGTAACATTTCATGTTGTGCTTTTACTTATAGACAAAAAATTACCCTTGTCTCTAGTCATGTGCTTGGAACATCCATTGTCTATATACCAGGGGTCTTTTTGTTTTTGAGCTGAAAGTACTAGACCACATTTTTCACTATCTTTCTTTTTTGATGTGCCGACATTTCTAGCTAAAGGATTTATCCTTGGATCTTCCTTGTACTTCTTCAGATGGAAGTTTGCAGCTTTGTGGCCGAAGTTATGATAGTTATAACATTCGAGCTCATTTTTTAGTATGTCAAAGTGATTGGTGCTACGTTGTCTATTCATTGGCTTCTTAGTTCTATGTTGTAGAGATTGTTTATTTCTTGACCTCCTCAGTTGCATGTCTCTAAACTTAATTTGACAATTTACAATCTTATGACCAAAATTAGAATAGTAAAAACAATAGCCATGGAAGAAATTTTGGTACCTGAAGGATGGCCTTCTTCTTGGCATTTGTTGCTCCATATTCTGATCTCTTTTTGTTTTTTTTATCAGGGATCATATTTTCTTTATTATCTTTTGGTGACAGAGTACTCTCATGGTTTGATTGTTTGCTGACTTGGAACTTGATCATCTTTACTGGCTCTTTGTTTTCTGGTTGTTTGCTGCTTGAACCATTTACATAACCTACACCAGTCTTCATCAAAGGAGATCTTTGTTTTCTCATAATGTCGTTAAGTTTTTCTATGGCTTTAATCCTTGGAATATTTTGGAGATACAATGTTTTAAACTTCTCCATCTCTTTTCTTGTTTTTACTGCCTCTTCTTCCAAGGTTTCACATCTTGCCTTCTTTTCTGATAGTTGTTGTTTCAGAATGTCCTTTATTTTCTTTTCCTCTTCTAATTCCACTTTTAGCAGGGCAAAGTCTTCATCAGGTCCTTTATTGTCTTTCTCGAACTGTACCAACAATTGTTTTTCCTTTTTCTTCTTAGATCTGAGTCTAGCAGTTTCTTCTAGAGAACTGATAAGTTCTCCTTCCAAGTCAACCACAACTTCTTCATCGTCAACATCACTTCCTATTCCTTTATTATCATAATCCTCTTTGGCCATAAGCATAAATTCATTAATCTTATCTTCATAGGAAGCGTCACTATCTGTGTCTTCTGAAGAGTCATCATTGTTTACACATATACTTTTATTTTTACCAAATATCTTGTGTTTGTACTTCTTTTCACCTTCCGAATTCTGATCCTATTTCTTGTGTGGACACTTAGATGAAAAGTGACCTATCTTTCCATAGTTAAAACATTTGAAGGGAAATTTTCCTTGGTACTTGCCTGATCCTTTCTTTAGTCTTCTCACAAATTTTGCTTCAATTTCATCAGGCTCATAATCCTCATTCTTATATGCTATAAATGATGATTCTCTAGAGGTGGGTTTATCTTTACTTATCCTCATTTCATAGGCAGTCAGAGTTCCTAGGATTTGGTCAATATACAAAGATTTTAGATCATTAAGTTCTTCTATAACACAGACCTTTGGGTTGAACCTATCTTGCAGAGATCTCAAAAATTTCTGAACTAAAGAGACATCCTCAATTTTTTCACCAAGTCCTATCATTGAATTTACTTGTTCTTCAACTCTCAGAAAGTACTTCCCAATAGTTTCATCCTCTTTCATATTTAGCTGTTCAAACTGTAATATATAGGTTTGAAGCTTGGCATCCTTTACCTTCTCATTACCTTCATAACTACTGATGAGTTTGTCCCACATTTCTTTGGTAGATTCTAAGTGCATAACTTTTACAAATTCTGTTTCTACAAACCCACTCAGAATAACATTCATAGCCTTAGTGTTGAAGCTGAATTCTAGCTTGTCATCCTTAGAAGATAGTACAACTGGTTTTACATAACCAGTCTCCACCACATCCCAGACATCTGCACCTAGGGCCATTATGTAGGTTCTCATCCTAACATTCCAGAAGGCGAAGTTTATTCCATTGAACATGGGGGCCTTATTGGTTGAAGTTCCTTCATGGCTAGTCATGTTTAATCTCTAGGATCTACCCTTAGATAAAAGGAACCAACTCTGATACCAATTGTTGGACAACTGAGAGGGGGGGTGAGTCAGTTGTTACTGTTCTTAAACAATTATGCCCATTTTAAACTCTTTACAGAACACTCAATGACGATCACAATAAAGCAGGGAAGTAAGCAATAGAATATTCAACATCAATCACACAAATGAAATATACAGAGACAGATATTTCCTGAGGAAACCCATAAATGGAAAAACCTCTTCTTCTTGATATGATAAGTAATCTTGATTTTCTGTACATTATCATTCTTATGAGCTCCAACTCTTCTTGAGGCTACAACCTCTATTTCACAAGCAACAACTTGTTGAGAGCACCAACTCTTTGGTTTCTCTAGCACCCACTAGAAGGAAGCACCAACTCCCTGAGTGTTCCAGCACCAACTGGATGGAAGAATCAACTTCCAGTCACACAGGCACCAACCTGTATAACAAAGAATAATAGTTCTCCCTTGCACCACCCTGCCACCCTGGTTTTTCTAGCTGCAACCAGATGGAAGCTACAACTCCCTCTGTTCAAGCACCCACTTGAAACTCTGACGACACTGGTCCTCCCTATCACCTCCCTACCACCCTGAAATATAACTCTTTTCTTTTCTTGAATTTATCATAGTGATACATCATTTATCTATGGCTTACTAGTCTCATCACTATTCTGCTACATTTCTCTGCTATGCCTGCATCATAGTCTCTCTTCTCGCATCCATGCGCTTTCTGTTCTTATGCCTTTTATGCTCTATGCACCATCTCTCTACTATGTGCTATGCCTCTGCATGCTCTTCACTGCGTCACTGTTCTGCCCTACAGGTTGTTCACTGTTTCTCTTCCTCACAACTACATTGCTAACCATCAGAATCACATCACTTCTCTTTTCTGCATCTCTTTCTCACATCGAGTCCTCTGCCTGATCATCATGGAAACTCTTCGACTTCTCTGGTGGTTCACTCCATTTGTTCATCATTAGTGGGCGTTATGTTGAGATTCCTTACCTTCTCTGGTAGTCGAAACTCTTCTTTGTCAGTTACAGCCAGTGAATTATGGCTTATTTGGCTCCTAAGCCCCTTCCTTCACGTGATCACTGGTGGTGACCATACACTTAGGCTTATAGAGCACTTATCAATTCAATGGTCATGATTCATTCTCCTAAAATGGACGACTGTCGTAACTTTGGCACTTTTCCCTTCGAAACTTTTGGGTTTCAAACCTTTCAAAATTTCCAAATCATAATTCCCGAACAGATCGAACAATTCACATTACATCTCAGAACCAGATCAATGGTTAGCGCTAATCCTTACAATCATCCTTCATTTCTTAATCCAACGGCTAGGACTTAATCAAGAAATGAGATGTATGGCCACCTTTTACTCCATGACTTTGTCTATTATGATTACACTATCGTTCCACTGTATTTTGATCAACGGTTGATAGTACACCCGACATCAGATCGACGATTGAGATCTCCTTCGGGTCTTCGGACTTTGAAGATTTCGAGTCTCAACCCTTTCTTTCCTCCGTATGTCAATCTTTCGGAGCTGACAAGCCTATGATGTGTGTCCCTCTCAGATTAATAGTCGAGATCTCCTTGGGTCTCTGGACTTCGGAGATTTCAAATCTTAACCCGTTCTTTCCTCCGGAGTGATCACATGCTGAGTCAGTCATAAGACATTGGAGACCGCTTGTTGTCAGTTAACGTTTTCACTTACACTATCCTTCCACTGTAGTATATTGACGACTAAGACTGCTCCCGAAGTGATCTTCAGATTGGATGTCTCGTGTCCACTTTGGGTCTTCGACATTCGGGACTTCGGGTCTTTGGGTGAGTGCTGGTGGTAAAACTCCACAAGCAAAACTCCCAGAGTGACGTAACTCTTGCGTCACTTGATGACGTGTCATGAGCCGATCAGCTACCATGGGTCACTCTGATTTGTGATTTGCACGTGCCTGAAATGTTGATTTCAACTTGACACTTGTCATTCTCTGACTGTGCCATGAGTCATTGATCTAACGGCCACAAAAGTATCTTAGATCGACGACTGAAAGTGACTTCGGACCTTCGTCCTTCGGGACTTTGGGAATTTTGACATTTCTTGGTGGTGAAACCCCCGAAGCAATTCTCCCGGAGTGACGTAACTTTCTTACGCCACTTGTTGACATGGCACGCGCCAATTTCCTCTTGACGCTTGTCATCACCTGATTATGCCATGCATATTTTTTATGTGTTTCGCTGACATGGTCTGCCAACGTGTTCTTCTGACAAGGTCTGCCACTATGCCCTTTTGCTGATGTGGTCTGCTAAACAACAACCCTGAACCAACGGTCCTCGTTTGTCCTCTAAATCTGACGGTCCTTATTCATTTTAGATTTCCGGGCTTCAGGTATTTCATATCTCAAACATTCCGGAGTGTAACCTCCTCATGACTTTAACCTGAACTAAATGTTGTTCATCGATTAGGATCTTAGATCGACGACTTGATCTGTCAGTGTTGCGTCTTTGCTAGCTTATCCTGTCCTTCCACTTGAAAGTGATCCGACGATTGATGAGAATTCGCATAATCAAATTCTCAAACGTTTTTCTCTCTTATCCTGTCCTTCCATTCAGAAGTGATCCAACGGTTATGAAGTTTCTTAAAACATATCCACGATCAAGAATGATTGCGCAACCACAATCTGCAAGTGTTTTAACTCGTCACCCAACTACGCAATGGGAAGATTTGCGCTATTGGCGAGTTAACCACAATCGTTGATCTTCGAAGTTATACGATCAGACGATCCTGACTGATTGGGAGATAGGAACAAGCGCGATGTTTAATTCTCCTTTTAATATCCACAATTCATCCCTACTGTAGAATTGGCGATTGTGCATCCGACGAACATGATTTAATCTGAATTAAACTCATTGTTTGTTGGATCAACCGTAGTCATAGGTATTTGAAGCTATGATATCTGACGATCTAGACAAATTGTGGGATTTTAACTGGCGAGTAGTTTAATTCATCTTTTGCTCCCCGCAATTCATCCTTGTCGTTGATCTGGCTTGAAGATCCGATAGTCTTGATTTGATCTAAGTTTTATCGTGATTTTCTTTCTGAGCTGTGCTCTCTTCTTATTGTTCGCTCCTCCTCCTAATCTTACACTTACTTCTGCTCGACCTTCTGTTCTTGCCATTAATGACAAGCACACTCCTTCCTGAAAAACCTGCCAACACTCTGTGTGTACACCGTTGGTCTCAAAGGTTTTCTCTATTGAGAAGAATCGACCTTAGTCTCCCTGTGTTGGCCACGGGGAAAACCCTTAACTCCCAAGTCTGAGGGTTGACAGAGAAGACCGTTGTTTCTTGTCGGGTTTACTATTGGTTCTTAGGTATTGTTGACAAAAGTAATTAACTGGCTCGACCAAAGTGGATTGTATGACAATGGTGTTGGTTTAACATCAGCCTCTGCAATTGTTATTATTGAGTGTATAAGATCGACATGGTTAATTAAAATGAATTGTTAAATCAAATACATAGGCGTTGTCCTTGTGTTTATTTAATTAATAATCCAACACTGTTCGTAATTGATCAATACTCAATGATGTGTTTGATGCATTGGTATGAGTAGCGTCCCTATAAGCATGCATCAATGCTGAGTGTTTTTAATGGCAAAATGATTAATGAAATCGGGGTGCTTGTGGCATTTTCGTCCACTGCGTATGTATGGTTATTTGATTGCATCGTTAAGAATGGGCACAATTTTTACACAGTATGGTTTGGTTGCAGTTGGTTGATTGAGCAATATCGTTGCTGCCTCTTTGTAGTGGATTGATAACTCGACAAGATAGGATGAGATAATGATACTGTGACTGTGTGTTTAAAATTGTCAGAAGAGAATGTCACATTGTGGTGTTTATGGTATGGATGATCACTTTGTATGCTACGGGTATTTTTTTGGGTTATGCACTCAGAGATAATCACGATAGTTTTTTATGGCTTCTTGCAATTTGATTATTGTATTATGAGCTCGGGTATGTTGTTGTTGCCCCGTGTTAGATGGATAGCCCAATATTTTTAATGTGTAGAGTCAAAGGAACTTTGGGCCTGTATAGCCACAAAAATGCAATTGCATTTTGACGAATGGTTGTTTACTTCACAGAAGAGTATGAGTCGGAGCGATGATTGATTATCAACATGTTTAATTGGAAAGCCAAGATCTTTGAAAGATGATATGAATCCTTGTGTTGACTGTCCATTATGTATGCAATTTAATTATTAAATGAATTAAGAGACATAATCAAGCATGATTTTTTATGTCTACATTTGATGATTGAATGGTTGGCAGTAGTTGATGAGCAAAGTGGGAGAAATTGTCTGTGTATTCATTTGGGAAATCACCCAAATATTAATGAATACAAACAAAGTTCCCTTACAGTTTGTTATAGAATGCATATTGTCCTGATGTAATGACACTGTGTTAAAAATTTGATTATGCATAGTGGACTAGTTAATGAACAAAGTTGTTTGACTATGCATAATGGTTGTTAGTTGGGTCAAAATGGGCATTCAGTCGGTGTATTTCTTTGGACAAAATGATTATATGGATTACTTAATTTATTTTATGACTCTCTTTCCCCACCATTATTTCGCTTTCTGCTAATTATAAGCCCCTCGCCTTCCCATATTCATTTTTCATTCCCTGTTCTAAAATTGATTACAATTAAGAGAATTTTTGTGTTGACGCAGTTGGAAGTGGCAGTGTCTTGGATGGATTATAGTGATGTTTTCTTTGGTTTACATCACAGTTGATTGTTGTTGTCGTTGAGAAGTAACCGTGCTTTTTTTCTCCCTTCATTATATCACGTTTCGCTCAATACAAATCCCTCGCATATCCCATAACCCTTTGCTCACCCCCTGCTCATCAACAAACAGTTTAACAATTCGTATGGATTGCATTGCATGAGTCTAATATGTTGCTGAGGCAAAATCTATTTCATATTTTTAAAAGAGTTGTCATGTATGGTTATTTAAAATATTATTTGCTAAACAATCACACATGCAAGGATGAGCTATTCAAATAAAAGACTGAAAAAAGGACTATCACGACTCTGTCAAAGAGAATGCCGCTACTACCCCTTCCACATCTTCAGATAATTCTGGAAAATCCATGTCCTCCCACTTGCATTGTAAGGACGATTGTTCTCATATGATCAACAAGATGAGTCTTAACGATTCCACATAGCCTAAAGTAGGTGCAGAAGGACTAAAAGATGATAGCAGCATCAAGGGAAAGATTGCCTCACAAACCGAGAAATATGGCTTTTGAGTTTTTATTTTATCTATTGTTGATGACAGTTGACTTCATGAATCTTTGGAAAACATGTTTTATTTTCGATATATGAGTAATGTTTTTTGAAAATAATCTCAAAATCATGAGCTAATTGTCAAATGTGAATATGTTGATGGGGAGTCACAAGGTGTGTTTTGCTTAACTAACTAGTTATGTTATGATTGTTATGAACTAGAGGGAGTCACAAGGGGTCCCACCTACTAGTTATGATTTATTTATAACCCTTATTATGATTATTAATTCCCCCCCTAACTAAAATTTGGTTGAGTCTTTTAATTAATTTAACTAATGAGTTGGTTCAACTACTTCAACCAATTATAATTGTTTAAAAGAAAAAGGAAAGGGAGGAACAAAAAAAGGATAGAAGCATAAGCATACTAAGGTTTGTTCTTTGAGTTTATGGTGAGATAGTTCAGTTTCCATGCATTCATTATTCATCACAAGCCTAATTCTCTTTTATGATAGCAGGGTCTTATTGTAGACAACAATATTCAGGGTTGAGTCATATCATTCAGACACTTGTTTTTCAGAGGTGTTGATCTATCTTTGATAGTCTGTGTAGACTTGTCTGTTTGTGAATTAGTTTTCATGAATGACAAAGGCTATTGTGCAGAGTTGAGTGGGAAATAATCTGTGGCAAGATAATCCAACTTTTAGAGTTCAATTTTGGTTTTCTGTCAGAGGTCCTTTTGTATGTTCCATCGAGGATGTCTAAGTTTGACTTTGGTCCAAAATTTCTACATGAGATTTTGTAAAGAAAATGACTCTTTGGTAAAATTGAATGAAATAAAGGATTGATTTATGTCTCATCTGTCTCGATTATCATCTTGGTGACTTTACTTCTATCTTTAAATTTATTTCAGCAACTGATATGTTCAAAAAATTACATAAAAAGTAAAATTCCAACAAGCTTTTTGTTGATAAAAGACTAGCCTAAACACTTGTAACTAATACTTGTGAGTTAGGATGTTATTTTTCTTGGATATAAACATAGGGTGATATTCCCGTCTATTTTTCTTTATCCAAGCATAATCTAAAAATGCTTGAGTAAGATCATTCCATATCTTTTCCTCAACATTTATTTGGCATCCATACTGGGGAGATCTTCGATATCTCTCTGGTTAATTTTTATACTTGATTTTCATCGATACATCTTTCTTTTTCTGATATTGATTCTTTGACTGGTTTTTTAATGACTGTTCCTATTGCAAGGCAACCCAATATTGAGCCCGTCCTTCAAGACCAGACCAACATTGCTTTGAGTTTGTTTAATGCCATTCTAGACACTGCCAATATCTGTGCCGAACTTAACCATTCTTGGGCAGCAATTGAACGTGATATTAGTGTTCAAGAACGATTGGAAGCTAGACGTAGACAACTTAGAAGTCAACAGTAACCTTTTTGTTTCTTCATTTTGGCCTTTTTTTTCCATGTCCTTAGACTCTTGTGCTTCTAGAAGAAGAAGAGGCCTGTCACCTGAAATCAATCCTATTGTTGAAATAGGAAGAAGGAACGTTGTGTTGTCTTCCCAACAAAGTGCTCTAAGGAGAAATTTATCTGATTCATCCATCTTGTCTTTCTTTCCCTCATCTATCATCCACATGATGGCATCTGGTGGTGGCTCTGGTGGTACTGGAAGTGCTCCATCTTCTTAATATTCATCATCATCAGTGATTGGTAGCTTCTATAGCCACCATATCCCTGTCCAATCCACTATAAACCCCACCAAAGTCATTAAAAAGTATGGGATTTTTCAATTTGAAGAAGATGCCACAACCACACTGTGGCATGTGTCCTATCCTCTTAACCTAGCACCTTCTACTCATACACTTCCTAATTTTAAAGAGAACTTTCCTAATTTTGCAGGAGATAACACTATCAGTACAAGCAAACACCTAGTGGCATTTTCCAATGCTTGTCATAACATAGGGGCCAACGACAATGATACTTGCATGTGCCTATTTGTCAATTCCTTGGAAGGAAAGGCTGCGACTGACTTCTTTGACCTTCCACCTAATATTTTGTCTACTTGGGAGGAGTTAATATATTGGTTCCGATCCACTCAGGGGAAATATAAAATCCCCGCCGAGAAGTTAAGGGAATACAATAACGTCACCTATAAATATGGTGAGACCATCAAGTCGTTCAACTTGCGTTTCACCAAGTTATACAATCAAATCCCTGAACTTATCCACCCTCAGAGCCAAGCCGCTTTCATGCATTACTACAATGAATTGCCTTCCCCTACCATCATAGGCTTGAAGAAAAGACCATTGATAATCTTGGTTCCACTCTGCATGCTTGTTCAGAGTATGAAGAACAACTTGATAGAGCTAGTCTTCCCCAGGGAGAATCAGTTAGACAAATAAACATGTCCGCTCTCTTATAACTACTACAAGATATGAACAACCGTATGATAGAGTTTGAGCAGAAGGGTACTGTCTCCCCTCTCACCCCTGGAGCTTCATCCTCTTCTGCACCCCCCTTTAGAAATCCGATTGAAAATAATTTTCAGCCTAAGGCTACCCTGCCTCGGAGTTGGTGTAACTTTTGTGAGGAGAAACACGAGGAACGTTTCCAGTATATGGAAGGCCAAGGATCAAAGATTTCCTGTCGTGACATGGAAACCTGAATTCATTTTTTTATTTTCTGGCATAAATCCTAATGTATGCAGGCTATAGCGGAGCAACCTGCGTATACACATGCTGTATAGTAGATAGGGCACGCATATGTGGAAAATATGTATTTTTAGCTCTAGATTCATAAAAAAGGGATGACAAATCTGCATAGGAAAATGGAAAAAAGGTCCTCTGTGAAAGATAGCAATGGTGAGGCAAATCTTGCTATAACAGATGCCCCCTAATGTGTGAGGTCAGAGGAGTATCTGTGATGGCTAAAACACATTATAAATAACCCAGGATTGGAGTGGTAGAGAACCAACTGGACGAACTCAATTGCTCATTACATTTTGTACTGACTTTGCATACATGGCTGCCAAGAATACACTACAGATCCATGTGAAAAATATACCAAATAAGTGTTCGTGGCCATGAATAGGAAAATACAAATGCGGTTACATGCCAAAATTTTTCATAGTCACGAACAAGGCCCAGTGAAACCAGTCTCAAAACCAATATGAATATATCTGTATACCATGGAGTACAATTTGATCTCCCATGATCACTGAAGTCATATAGGTACTGGTCCAATGAAAAGGAAGCAACAACTCAGGAAAATTGCAACCACATAGTGATGTCTTCAAGTCTTCTACACTATCTGCCAAGGGTGCAAGTCTACATGATGTGAATAAAGGAGTTGAGGTCGAACACAATGAGACATCGTTTGATTACTGGTCATTGAGGTATACCGTTAACAAACGTGAGACAACCTGCCAATAATGAAAGTAGGTATCAAGGAACCGAGTACATTCCTACAAGTGTGAATAAAGGAGTCGGTGTCAAACACATGAGGAATCCATTGATCAGGAGACATTGATGTATTCCCATCTATCAATGGCGAGAGAGCCTACCACTAATGAATGCAAGCCTCAAGGTACTCATAAAACTCTAGATCCCATATCCAGAATAAATGAGTTGAAGTCGATGGAAAGAGACCCGTTGAAAGGAGAGTATTAAGGCATCTCTCATCATTCATCACGAGGAACAAAGCATGAGCTTCATAATTTGGTGGAGATCGGACAAAGAACATGTTCATGAACCAACGAACCTGTGCGTCTTTTGCGTGCACCAAATGCAAGTGGTACACAAAAAATACTCTCTGAATAGCAACCAATGATGAAAACTGCTGACAAAGGAGAGGAAACCACCAATAAGGCTAATGGCATCCAAGCCACTGCACGAATCCCAAAGTGTGAATAGATGTCTTGCCGTCGAACACAAGGGAAACTACCCAGTCAACGACCAATGATGAAATGTTGATTATTGGGTTCAAGGTGACCTACCAATGATGGAAGTAGGGTCAGGGTGCATGACATAGTATCATGTGATTCTAAGACAAACTGAGGGTATGGCCGACATTCAAAGTCAATATTTATGAGGAGTGGCCAGCACAGGTTGGTAGATTTCCTTTGAACAAGAGCATGAGATGTATGGTATACTCTTGAAGCATAGACCCAATGATATAACAATCAAATACAGGAGGCATCGATAATGTTCTCTATGGGGACTGAAAGAGTAACCATTCGCTAGAGAAAACTCTGTAATGAGATTAACTTCCTAAGGCCATGCTAAACCCAAAATTATGATGACACAAGGACTCAATAATTTTGTGCTCTATTCAAAGGTGGCACGACTGTTTCCAAATATAATATAGTACTCCCTTCCCACCCGTCTTTTTTTTTTTTTCATAACAAATGAATGCTATGATATAGAGGAGGAAACGAGTGTCACAAGTAAGAAAAAATAGTTTCAGCAGTGGAACATACCTATGCTCAATGCAAGGAAATGCATGCAGGATATGGACAATCGGGGTGATGTTTCCTCCAGGGTATGGGGTGTCAAATTGTGAAGGATATAAACAAGGCTCTGCTTGGTTGAGGATGCAAAAATTGCTTAGGAAATGGTTTATAACGCAAAGCGAGAACCGATTAAAGGCTCAATACTGCAAGCGAGGGAATGAGATGCAATCACAACTTAACGCCAAAAAATGTCATTTTTTTTATGTCTTTTAGTCTATTTGGTGTGAAAAATGGGTAAAATTGTGCCAAATAGACGTCTTTTCAAATCCAATTTACGAGCGTGAAAAAGACAAGTTCTCTCTACGATCTTTTCTATTTTTGGTAACGAGTCAGAAAAGAGCTTAAACTTGGCAATGAAAAATCACTCGACAATCTTTTTAGTTTTTTAGACGAGTTGGAAAAGAGCTTAAATGAGACTCATTTTTTCTTTTCTAATCAACATGTAAAGGGGGATTCCAAGGCTCCCATCCTGGTCTTCTGCAGAAAGTCAGTATCTTACGGATAACTGACAAAATCTTGGGAAAACCCAAAGCTCTCCAAGTCGAGGAGGAGAAAGTGCTAATGGAGTATACAATCTATGTGATGGTTCGAATAATGTTTCTTATTGGAAAATACATAGGTGGGGGTATGGGATACCCCATCAATTTGTCCCAATCGAAGGGAACCTCATCAAGACTTAGAGGAAGAGCACTCAGGGGAAGAATAAATCACTCTCGCTCAAAAGGGGAAGGGCCTGGAATGTTGATGACATGATTGAAAGGCACATCACTCTCTTCAGGTAGAGTAGGATTGACCAGAGATTGCACTGGTGTGGCCACTTCTTCAATCATAGGTTGAAGAGGATGCATAGTAACGGGGACAAGATATGCTTCACCCTCATTAAATGGGGTGTTAGGTTCCAATTGATGATGTCAATCAGAGTTTATTTAATGTCAACCCG
>ML778119.1:19180-36011 GCA_009831015.1 Picea engelmannii | reverse complement strand
ACTAGTGACACACTCTCGACGTGATTGGGAGGGGTAAGAGAGTCTTCTCCTATATGATGAATAGAGGTTAGAGACTTGACGCAACTATGATTCAGAGTGAAAAGGATGGGGCCCCCAACATAATTGGCAGAGGTTGGGTGTGAGCTGTCGACATAATTTGTAGAAAATGTTGACCCATATTCGACATGAATGACAGAGGTTGGTAATGGAGCACTAGTGTGACTGATAGTGACTGGGCTAGTGATATATTGTGGCATTTGATTCCAAGGTCCAGGGAAATATTGGTTTTGAAACATTCCAGGCCAGAAAGGATCCTATTGTACCCCCTGTCCCTGCCCAGAAAAGTGTTGGTTTACGCCAAAATGGTCCGAAGATGTTTGGACAGGCATCGCCATTGAGGTCTGCGAAGAGACCGAGGTAGGATAATAATTATTCAAGTGAGGATATATGTTTCCCCCTTGTGAAGGGCTCCCATAAAGAGGGTAGCCTGAACCGTAAAAATGATTCTCCCCATATGGAATACTTGGGGGTACTTGACGACCTGTCATGGAAAAAGTGTTCAAAGGAACTGACATGGCAGACAAAAGGTACACGGGTGGGATGTCATAAGTGGAATAAGCACCCATCTAAGCACTGGCTCCTGAAAGAGCATAGCTAGGATTGGATCCATAAGGGGGAAGGTTCCAACCTCCCATAGGGACAAGACTCATATCAAATGAAGAATTAGGCATTAGAGCCATGGTGCCCCCATATCCAATGCTAGGATTCATATACGTGGGCTAGGGAGAGGATTGCACAGGGGAAGGCATATCAACAAAAAAAATGACTAGAGACCCAAGGTGCAAACTGAGCATTGTAGTTTTGCATACCATTGTAAAAAGCGGAAGGGTCCGTCCCCATGAAATGAGCAGGCATCATGGGGTGGGTAGCAGTGAATGAGGGAGAAAAAGAAACTCCATTGTCCATGATGATGAAACCTAAAATAGACTCCTAAGGCCAACTAGTAGTCAAAGAACACACCAAAAAGTGAAATGGCCAATATGCATGCAAACGGGCTAAAGTGGTTGAGTGGCCTCACTCGCTAAAGAAGGTATGCCTCATTCAAGAGGGTCTTGAGACTCCCCACTAAAGTTTTGAGGTAATAGAATCAGTTATATGATCCCTCGTGGGCTTAACAACCAGTTGGTCAGATCCCCCTGGAGAGGTGATCCTCCATAAAGGCTGTGTGTTGTCCGACCCCTATCTGACCTAGGGTACAAGCAGAATAGCCCCTACAAGTAACCTATGAAACACCTAAGTCAAGCAACTAATAAACCATTGTATAGTCGATGCATAGGAGAGCAGTCGTAAGTCCGGATCACCGTATGGGCAGGGTAGAAAAGTATGAAACCTTGAAAGTATCGCCTCTCACAGAGGTATGGGCACTAGAAAGATCCCCAAATACGAATAAATCCACAAAAATATCTCTGACGCTAGGCAAGTATCCAGGGGTTATCCCTTCAACTAACTTCCCACAAACTCATGATTAACTCCGGTGTGAGCGGAGCCTCTTGATCTTACCAATTATACAGTGGACTTCTCAACTCCCTGTCTCAGGCACATGTTGATTTAATTGCCTTGGAGAAGTTTACTCACAAAATCCTATTCCAAGGCACTAAATACTAGACTAGTTTGTGCACCCTAAAAAATAAAATCGTGTCTAATCAATTTTAATTTAAAGCGTAAATTTTATTGGCCATGATTACTCAAAAAGGTATGGAAGTGAAACTCATGATATTATGACTCTGCAAGAAAATAAATATGAATATAATGCAAAGTCTATCTTTAACTTTTTCAATGAATGATATGYGTATAAAAACAATGCAATTTTCAATTTCAACTCTGCAATTCAGAAGTAAAATGCAATCTTTCACTAAATGCACTAAGCTAACGATAAATATTCAAAAGAAAAAAATGCCAAGCAATGTAAAATGCCTATTTTTTTGTATTTTCMATATATAAAAAAKAAAATGCATGGACTAATAAGCAACCTGGTATATAAAATTCTATCRTGTATAAAAACAATAACTCAAGCAGAATACCAAGCAACCAAGCAAACATCCCAGAGTACAAGGACAAATCAAAAATGAAAAACAAAGAGAAAGACTATGMCTAAAAATTCAACTCCAACCAGGTTTCCTGTCGACCCAGAGAATCTCAACAGRCACTATAGAGACCTAAGAAGGCTCAACAATCATCAAATCCYACCCAACAGTCACTAAACCAAGAAAACACGCAAGGGAAAGTGGTATATGCGACTCTTCAGGAGAAAAGTGCATATATACACAACTTGTAGTGAGACAACACGCGTGTATATGCGTCTGTTAAGGAAAAAGGTGCGTACTTGCTTTAAAACAAGGCCATGCAAAGGAAAAAGGTTGAAAACTCAGACCCAGAGTGAACATAATATGTCAAGCAGTGATATGACAAGAAACACAAAGGAAAAAGAGAATTGCAAGAAGAAAAAGTACTTCAAACCTTAGAAGGAAGATCTCTCCCCAGTGGAGTTGCCAATTCTGTTACGAGGGAAAAACTCTTTATGGCCAGGGTAAACCACAACAGACAGGTATGACTGCAGAAATAAACTCAATTCCAACGTATTCTATATAAACTAATGTGCAATATAGGAAAGAGGCCTACCTCGATCCAACGTTCGATGATGTTCCATCGTTGAGCACTTCGACCCAAAGATTTATACCTGCAACAAGTTCTCAACAAACAAGCAGAGCAAGTATATAGTGATAATATAAAGGGGTTAACACATTAGATAGCATAATCCATTAATAAACATTAAATCCATGCCCATGGATAATAATCATATATTTACACGATACCAATAGGACGGGAAATGATATTTCTATTAATAAATGATCAGCAGAAGTGACAACATTACGGACTTCTGTGTCGGCACGGTTTGAAACCAAGAAACCAAGTTCCTTCGAACTGGGCCTCCACCACTTCAATCCTCCACCAAAGGAAATCTCATAGAAAAGAGACAATGAGGTTCTCTCAACAATAGGGAAAGAGCTTGGGGGATGCACACTATGTTCAGACTTGAGGGACAAAGGGATGCAGACTCAATATGAAGTAATTTCTCCAGAGTAACTTTTCTCTCAAAGTTGAATGCTTTCTCTTCTTTTCCATAGCTCAGAATTGTTCTTTAATATCCTTCAAAATGCAACTAAAGGGCCTAGTTGGAATGTTTCCAGTATATGGAAGGCCAAGGATCAGAGATCTCCTATCGTGACATGGAAACCCAACTTCATTTTTGTATTTTATGGCACAAATCTCGATGTACGTGGGATCTAGTGGAGCATCCTGCGTATACACATGCTGTATAGTAGATAAGGCATGTATATGTGGGAAAATATGTATTTTTAGCTCTAGATTCATCAAAAAGGGATGACAAGTCTGCATAGGGAAATGGAAAAAAGGCCCTCTGTGCAAGATAACAATGGTGAGGCAAATATTGCTATAACAGACAAAAAAACATGTCCACTCTCTTACAACTAGTACAATTTATGAACAACTGTATGATAGAGTTTGAGAGGAAGGGTACTGTCTCCCCTCTCATCCCTAGAGCTTTATCCTCTTCTGCACCCTGCTTTAGAAATATGGTTGAATTTTTTTTTCAACCTAAGGCTACCCTGCCTCAGAGTTGGTGTAATTTTTGTGAAGAACAACACGAGGAAACCACATGTGAGGTAAAGAAGAGTGCCAGAGAGAATATCTTTGGTAAAATACCAGAAGCTACTATCAATGTCCTAGATTTTGCAGAGCTAGAAGACATCATGGTCATCAACACTAGAAACAAAGCTTATGCTCCCAAGGGAAAATTTGATCCTCCCCGTAGTTCTTCTAGCTTGAGCTCATCCTCAATCATTGCTACTCTCCAGGTTCCTAAAATTCCTGAGAGAAGGAATCACTCCTCCTCCCCCCTCTTCCAAATACAATATCATGAATCAGTTGGCCAACATCAAAGAAGATGCAACCCTTCTAGACATGGTTTCCATCCCTGAACAACAGAGGCATTTGAAACAATTCATTGAAGGAAAAGTTTCCGTTGTAGGAAACCTCTCTGAAGAGGTAAACGAAGAGGACTCATCTGTCAATAAAGTAGGTGTACATAAACTTAGATACCCTGTAAAAAATCCTCCTTTTTACATTTTTGTAAACATTATGGATAAGTTTTCCCATTGTTGCCTCATTGATGGTGGTTCGGGCCCAAGTGTGATGTCGCGGATTATTATGGAAGAGCTAGGCTTGTCTTATAAAAATTAAAATGCCAGAAGTATGCTCTCCTATAATAGTATACAACAACCGACCATAGGTGAGATTAAAGATGTGACCTTAGTTGTGTGTGCCCACCCTGAAATAAGGACAACCCTTAGTATTCAAGTAATTGATATGCCAATAAGAAATTACTCAATCATCTTGGGAAGATATTGGCAAACCCTAACGGGTGGTTACCTCTCACTCGACGATACACATTTTTCCATTCCTTGAGATGGTAAAAACATTATAGTCCTTAAAGAGGGAAGGATATCACCTTACATAGAGAGTTTCCCACAACCTAATGTAAACTATATCGAAGAGGACCTAGGAGTGTACTTCATCTTTGTTGAGGAGGATAATATTCCTTTGGAACAAATCGATTTCGATGATGGTATGTGGCACATGCACTTTGATGGTTCATGCTCTAATGAAGGTAATGGAGCTGGTATTGTCTTGATTTCCCCTGTATGAAAAATCCATAACTTTTCTTATAGATTGGAGTTTGCTTGCACAAACAATGTCACTAAATTTGAAGCTTTATTATTAGGCATTGAAAATGCCTATAATCTTGGTTGCAGTCACCTTTCAATTTTTGGGGATTTTGAGGTTGTTGTTAATCTTGTACGTAAGATTTATTTCCCTAGCAACAAGTTGATGAAACGATACACCCAAACTGTTTGGGCACTTATATCGAACCTATTATCTTTCAATATCACTCATGTAAAGAGGGAACTAAATTCAATGGCTAACCGGTTAGCTGTTTTTGCAGCTTCTCCCACCCGACAACTTCTGCCACATAGACCAGATTGTACCTTCCAATATCTATATCGTCCACATATCCCCGAAAATATAGAATCTTGGCAGGTCTTCCCTAACGATGAGATCATTTTTGCTTTCATTCAAAATGAACCTTTTAAGCCTAAGAAGATTATATCCATAGAAGATAACAAGATTCTTAAAGGTCTGAATCCTCTAGAGAGCTCATTTTCTTCGAGTGATGTCGCCAGCAAGGAGGAACATAAAGAAGATGAGTCGAAAAGGAAGGTGGGTGAAACCATCTCCTTGAACATTGGGACACACGAGACTCCAAATAATGTTAAAATAGGTGCCAAATGTTTGGATGAAGAGAGAGCGAAGTTTGCCATGCTGCTTGATGAATTTCAAGATGTT
The DNA here is from genome assembly GCA_009831015.1 of Picea engelmannii. Lineage (NCBI taxonomy): Eukaryota > Viridiplantae > Streptophyta > Pinopsida > Pinales > Pinaceae > Picea > Picea engelmannii. The sequence goes on along the minus strand of ML778119.1, from coordinate 30,527 downwards.
TTTGCTTGGTCTTATGAGGATCTTCGTGGTTTTGATCATGGTCTTATACAACATACCATCCCTATTCAGGAAGGCATAAAACCAGTCAGGCAAAAGCAAAGACCTATTAACCCTGCACTAGAAGCAATTATTCGAAAGGAGTTGGAAAAACTCTCAAAGGTTGGAATCATCTTTCAGGTCAAGTATTCTGAATGAGTTTCAAATTTGGTTCATGTTAAGAAGACAACTGATCAGATCAGATTGTGTGTTGATTTTCTCACATTAAATCGAGCTAGTATTAAATATCACTTCCCTCTCCCTAACATGGAAATGATTTTGCATCAAGTTGTAGGGTCACAAATAATGTCCTTACTTGGCATTTTTTCTGGTTACAATCAAATCAAGGTAAAAAGGGTAGATAAATATAAAACCATCTTTATTACTCATTGGGGTACCTTTGCATATGAACGTATGCCTTTTAGTTTATCTAATGAAGGTGCCACCTTTCAAAGAGCTATGCAATTAGATTTTGATGATTTGATCAGTAAGATCATTCAGATCTACCTTGAAGACTTAACAGTTTACTCTAAAATTCGATCAGATCATTTTGGTCATATGAGAAAAGTTCTCATGCGATGTAGGAAATTTGGCATTTCTCTAAATCCTTCCAAGTCCATTTTTGGTGTTACTGAGGGCAATCTCCTTGGACACATCGTCTTCGATTCAGGAATAAGCATTGATCTTGAAAGGATTGTTGCTATCCTTAATCTTCCTGCTCCCACTTCCAAGAAATAAGTTCAAGCCTTTATGGGGGTTATTAACTTCGTCCGTAGGTTTGTTCCAAATTTTGTGGTGATGATCAAGCCAATTCATAATCTGCTTAAGCAAGATCATTCTTTTTCTTGGACAGATGATGTCTAAAAGGATTTTTAAGGGATTAATAAATAAATCAGTTCCACACCGGTTTTGGCGAAGCCAGATTTTGAAAAGGAATTCACGATATATACTAATGCTACCGAGGCAGTTTCTGTTGTCCTCATGCAAAATGATGACTAAGGAAATGAAAAACCAATGGATTACATGAGTGAAAGTTTGTCTGATGTTGAATTTATATATTCTTTTATTGAGAAACATGATTTCGCTCTTATTAAGGCCGTTGAAAAGTTTCGCCACTACATCTTAAGTAAGAATACATTGCTAAAGGTCCCTTTATTTGTTGTCAAGTATTTTCTCTCTCAGACTTATCTTTAAGAAAAGCTTGCACATTGGATTTCCAAGATCTAGGAGCATGATTTGAATATTGTGACTTCTACCACTATCAAGGGACATGACCTATCCCTTCACTTGGCTCATCATGATGAGAATGGTGAAGAAATTGATGAAGAGGATAGTTACCTTTCAATTCTCTTTTACATTGACGATCATATCCTTCCTGTGTCTGAACATCCTTGGTACAAGCATTTGGTTTATTATTTACAGAACCAAAGATGTCCAAAAAACTTAGACACTCATCAAAGGAGAAGACTTCGTCTTGAATCTACAATATATGTCATTATAGGAGACTTCTTATTTCGAAGATCTGTTGATGGTGTGTTACTTCACTTTGTAAACAATGAAGACGCACATAAACTGTTGCAAGAATCTCACAGCTCATCAAATTCTGTCATTCACGTAGGAGGTCATTTTTCCGCTAAAATTAATGCTTTCAATATTATTAGAAAAGGATATTATTGGCCTTCAATATTTCTTGACTCTTATGTTTTTTCGAGGTCTTGTGACAAGTGCCAAAAATTTGCTTGGAAAGAACGCCTTTCATCCATGGCTTTACAACCCGTCCTACCAGATTTTCCCTTTTCCAAGTGGGGATTGGATTTTATTGGTCCTATTAATCCTCCTTCTTTAGCTGGGCAAGTTTTTATTTTGACAGCCACAGACTATTTTAAAAAATGGTCTGAGGCTGTCCCACTTAAGCATTCGACAGATGATTGGGTAATTTCTTTTCTTGAAAACAATATTTTTTTCCATATTTGGTCTTCCATTAGAGATTATTTCAAAAAATGGCCCCACTTTCATTTCTGCTAAGCTGACTCAATTTCTAGCTAATTTGGGGGTTAAACATTTCACCTCATCATCTTATTACCCCCAAGGACACGGGCATGCCAATTCTACCAACAATAATCTGGTAAGAATCGTCAAAAGGCTCATCGAAGATAAGCCTCATTAGTGGCACACTCTCCTCACCTACGCCCTTTGGGAAGATTGAACTACCGCCAAGGTAAGCACTGGTTGTACTCCTTTTCAACTAGTTTATGGTCAAGAAGCCCTCTTTCCAACTAAGCTGGAACTTTCTTCCTTAAGGTTGATGCTACAGATTGAAGAGTTAAATTCTTCAGATGTTTCACAAAGGATAAATTCACTACTAGCCTTGGAAGAACACAAGATGTTTGCTTTGGATGATATTAAAAGGACACAACAAACTGTTAAGAAGTATTTCAACAAGAGTGTCAAGACTATCAAGTTTAAGGTCAATGAAAAAGTTCTGCTATGGGATTCATCTCACGCTGATAGGGGAAGACATTCCAAATTTCAGAAATTATGGCTGGGTCCTTTCAAGATCGCTTTTGTCTTAGGTACAAATTCTTCCATTCTAAAGGATTTACAGGAGCGATTGTTTTCCTACAACACTAACGGTTCTCACTTAAAGCATTACGTGGAACCAACTTGAAAAGCGCTAACATTGTCTGGATTTTCTGTATTTTAGTAGTATAGTTTTGTTTTTATTTTTTCACTATTTTTCTGCTTACAATAGTTGTTTTCTGTTTTTTGTTTTAAGCTTTTCCTACTGCTTCTACTTTTCTGTCACTTTATTTCTACTATTTTAATTTTTTGCATTTTATTCTATTAGATTTTTTGTTTTGACATATTTTTTTATTTCAGTCGAAAACAAGATACTGGATCAATTTTTCCACAGTGACACTCCTGCAAAGCATTTTTAGTCAATAACAATCAATCTTACATGGATGTTATGATGTTTCCTTCGAAGGCACCCTTGAAATTGTTATATATTTCCACTACTGTCTTATAAAGAATTGGTTATCTCCCGCTTCTTCTTGCGATTTCTTCTTCCATTGAGATTTTAAGAACAAGTCTAGAAGTTTTCTTCTTGAAGTTAAGAGCAGATTTTTGTTGAATGATTATGCATATAGTGGTAGAACCCCTCATACTTAACACTTTTCATGAATTATTCCCAATTTACCGGTCATCTTTCCATTAAATCCGCTCACTTCCCCCTGTTGCATAATTATTCTTTTTATATCTTCTTGACCTGTTGTTCTTGGTCTGTGGAACCATGAGTTTTGAGTTCTGAAATTTGTTGAAAACAAATTTCCTTGTGGATTCGTGAGTTTGTTGACGATTAAAATCACAACGAAGTTTTGCCCGCAAAGTGTTGCTAAAGCCTATTACTATAAAGGCTAAATAATACTAGTAGGTGGGCCCCCCTTGTAGATTGGAGATCAGATCTGTTCATATTTTATGTTTGTGATGATGTTTGGCATGGCTTACCTAGTTGATGAGATCTTGTTTATATTGGCTATAGTTTGGGCTTATGAAGTATTGGTTCTTTATGTTACTACGACCTATGTTATTCATTGACACCACTGCTACCTATTCTTGGAACACCTGCACAACATACATGTTAGTAACAGTACATAAAAGGCAGTTGGAAAAAAGGCAATAACACATACAAGCAATTGGAAAGAAATGAAAACTATGCAATAAATGCAAAGGGAAGAATTTGAACTATGCTAGATGCTATACTACAGGCATGAAAGATTTAAATGATTATGGTTAAATCCTAGCCAACAAGTAATAGTTATGTGATTTTATTGAGTTACATGGTTAATATGCATATGGTATTATTTGGATGGATAGAATGTTGGTGGTGCATTTGACAAGGTAATAGATGCTAATGGTTATGCGAATTGTTGAATTATATGGAACTTGGTTGAATTATGTTATGGCATAAGTTAGAAATGTGATATGCCCACACTATTGGTTTTAATGGGTGATGGTTTCAATACATGGTTTGATTGATTGTGTTGATGGAAAGATCGTTGGCATGTACTAAGGAATTAATGCACTATGAATGGAGGCGACGTGCATTTACTGCACGTCACCCTTACTCCTTCACTAGCCGCCACCCAAATCGGGATATTGTTCAATTTTGCTTCTATGGTTATGCTCTGACTTCCTCGCAGAGAGGAACTACTCGACCAACCCATGTTTTAAGGTGTTTGATTATAGGTATGTTTTTTGTTTCCATCCATGAGTCTTCTCTGGTTATGAAATGGATATTGGCTCGGATGTATTGGGTTGTGTTCTCCTTGAGTATGGAAACTGTGTGAAATTGTGTTTTTTTTGGATGAAATGTTGATGGTTTTCTCTACAAAAATGTTTGAAGTTACAACGTTATTGGTCACCCTAATGTGTTAGCAGCCATAAAGGCTCTCTGTCGTCTTGTTGGTTTAGTTGAAGGGTTTTCGTTTGGTCTGGAGTGACTGGTTGTCTTCACACATTTTATATTACCATACCCAGCCTCAGCTTTTATGGGGTTTAATGGGTTTGGGATGCTTGGTCACGCTGCGCATTATTTTGGGCATTGGGTTGTTCATGCTTTTGTTGGTCGTGCAGTAGGTTATGTTGCTTCTTCTCGGTTCTACTTCTTATCAACGTTGTTAGTTGGTTGGTTGAGAGAACCATGAGGGTTATACCTGTGTGTGCTAAGTCATTACATTGCCCAAATGGAGCCTGACCCCTCTTCTCATACCTCTCTTGTCATGGGATTCGTCACCCTGGCCACAAAGTAAATTGTGTCGTTCTCTGTGTGTACACCATTGGTCTCGGAGGTTTTCACTATTGAGAAGAATCGACCTTAGTCTCCCTATGTTGACCATAGGGAAAACCCTTAACTCCTGAGTCTGAGGGCTGACAGAGAAGGCCGTTGTTGCCTATCGGGTTTACTATTGGTTGTTATGTATTGTTGACATAAGTAATTAACTGGCTCGACCAAAGTGGATTGTATGAGAGTGGTGTTGGTTTAGCATCTAGCCTCTGCAATTGTTATTATTGAGAGTATAAGCTCAACATGGTTAATTAAAATGAATTGTTAAATCAAATACATAGGCGTTGTCCTTGTTTTTATTTAATTAATAATCCAACATTGTTCGTAATTCATCAATACGCAATGATGCATTTGATGCATTGGTATGAGTAGCATCCCTATAAGAATGAATCAATGTTGTGTGTTTTTAATGGAAAAATGATTAATGAAATCGGGGTGCTTGTGGCATTTATGTCCACTGCGTATGTATGGTTATTTGATTGCATCGTTAAGAATGGGCACAAGTTTTACACAGTATGGTTTGGTTGCAATTGGTTGATTGAGAAATAATGTTGTTGCCTCTTTGTAGTGGATTGATAACTCGACATGATAGGATGAGATAATGATACCGTGACTGTGTGTTTAAAATTGTCAGAAGAGAATGTCACATCGTGGTGTTTATGGTATGGCTGCCTACTATGTATGCTATGGGTTTTTTTTTTGGGTTATGCACTCAAAGATAATCACAAGAGTTTTTTATGGCTTGTTGCAATTCGATTATTGTATTACGAATTCAGGTATGTTGTTGTTGCCTCATGTTAGAAGGATAGCCCAGTATTTTGAATGTGTAGAGTCAAAGGAAATTTGGGCTTGTACAACCACAAAAATGCAATTGCGTTTTCACGAATGGTTGTTTACTTCACAAGAGAGTATGAGTTGGAGTGATGATTGATTATCAACGTGTTTAATTGGCAAGCCAGGATCTTTGCAAGATGATATGAATCCTTGTGTTGATTGTCTATTATGTATGCAATTTAATTATTAAATGAATTAAGAGACATAATCAAGCATGATTTGTTATGTCTACATTTGATGATTGAATGGTTGGTAGTAGTTGATGATCAAAGTGGGAGAAATTGACTGTGTATTCATTTGGGAAATTGCCCAAATATTAATGAATAAAAACAAAGTTCCCTTATAGTTTGTTGTAGAATGCATATTGTCCTGATGTAATGGCATTGTGTTAAATATTTGATTATGCACAGTGGACTAGTTAATTAACAAAGTTGCTTGACTATGCACAATGGTTGTTAGTTGGGTCACAATGGTCATCCAGTCGATGTATTTCTTTGGAAATAATGATTATATGGATTACTTAATTGATTTTATTGACAATATCCACTATCTTTCCCCACCATTATTTTTCTTTCCGCTAATTATAACCCCCTCACCTTCCGATATTCATTTTTCATTCCTTGTTCTAAAATTGATTACAGTGAAGAGAATTTTTGTGTTGACGCAGTTGGAAGTGGCAGTGTCTTGGATGGATTACAATGTTGTTTTCTTTGGTTTTCATCACAGTTGATTGTTGTTGTCATTGAGAAATAACCGTGCTCCCCCCCCTCTCATTATATCATGTTTCACTCAATACAAACCCCTCACATATCCCAGAACCCTTTGTTCACCCCCTGCTCATTGACAAACAATTTAACAATTGGTATGGATTGGATTGCATGAGTCTGATATGTTGCTAAGCCAAAATATATTTCATATTTTTAAAAGAGTTGTCATGTGTGGTTATTTAAAATATTATTTTCTAATCAATCACTCATGCAGGGATGAGCTATTCAAATAAAAGGCTGAAAACATAGGCCTATTATGCCTCTGTCAAAGAGAAGGTCACTACTGCCCCTTCCGCATCTTCAGATAATTCTGGAAAATCTGTGTCCTCCCACTTGCATTGCAAGGACGATTGTTATCATATGATCAACAAGATGAGTCTTAAGGATCCACACATCCTAAAGTAGGTGCAGAAGGACTAAAAGATGATAGCATCAACAAGGGAAAGATTGCCTCACAAACTGAGAAATATGGCTTTTGAGTTTTTATTTAATCTATTGTTGATGACAATTGACTTCAGGAATCTTTGGACATCATGTTTTATTTTGGATATATGAGTAATGTTTTTTGAAAATAATCTCAAAATCATGAGCTAATTGTCAAATGTGAATATGTTGATGGGGAGTCACAAGGAGGTGTGTTTTTCTTAACTAACTAGTTATGTTATGATTGTTATGAGCTAAAGGGAGTCACAAAAGGTCCCACCTACTAGTTATTATTTATTTATAACCCTTATTATGATTATTACTTTTCCCCTAACTAAAAGTTGGTTGATTCTTTTAATTAACTTAACTAATGAGTTGGTTCAACTACTTCAACCAATTCTAATTGTTTAAAAGAAAAAGGAAAGGGAGGAATAAAAAAATGATAGAAGCAGAAGCATACTAAGGTTTTCTCTTTGAGTTTATGTTGAGATAGTTTGGTTTTCATTCATTCATTATTCATCACAAACCTAATTTTATTTTATGATAGCAGGGTTTTATTGTAGACAACAATATTCAAGGCTGAATCACATCATTCAGACACTTGTTTTTCAGAGGTGTTGATCTATCTTTGATAGTCTGTGTAGACTTATCTGTTTGTGAATTAGTTTTCATGACTGACAAAGGCTATTGTGCAGAGTTGAGTGGGTAGCAATATATGGCAAGATGATCCATATTTTAGAGTTCAGTTTTGGTTTTCTGTCAGAGGTCCTCTTGTATGTTCCATCGGGATGTCTAAGTTTGACTTTGGTCCAAAATTTCTGTATGAGATTTTGTAAGGAAAATGACTCTTTGGTGAACTTGAATGAAATAATGGATTTCTGTATGTCTCATCTGTCTCGATTATCATCTTGGTGACTTTACTTCTATCTTTACATTTATTTCAGCAACTGATATGTTCAGAAAATTACATAAAAAGTAAAATTCCAACAAGCTTTTTCTTGATAAAAGACTAGCCTAAACACTTGTAACTAATACTTGTGAGTTAGGATGTTATTTTTGTTGGCTATAAACATAGGGTGATATTCCCATCTATTTTTCTTTAGCCAAGAAAAATATAAAAATGCTTGAGTAATATCATTCCATATATTTTCCTCAACAAGATCATCTCCCTCCAACGTTCATTCCTAACATATTTTGGAGCAATGGAATGTTCTCCTCGACTTATGGCAGCAAATTGACAACATTTCGGTGGAGATACAATGAATATTTTCTGTCGCAAGGATCATAGTTTTTAGTGGTCTAGGGAATATTCCTATTATTCATTCCCTTATGCCCAGAAGGAAGTAATCTGGACGTCTTGAATTGCTCACATAGGGTGTATCCCAAAAGTTTTTGATTGTAAGGAGTTGGTCACCTGGTGCGCCGAGTGACACATTCCAAGCCAATAGATCATCTAGTTGTGGGACCATTCCCGTGTCTCTCTGTCACCTTAGGTTTTCCGTAATATGTTGAGGCTTCCTGAGCCAACGCTCACCTTCAAAGGTGAATATTGTAGGGAGTTATTAAAAAAGAATGACAATGGACTCGATGTCTTACCTGAATTCCTAGAGAACCCAACGACCGTGCCCGAGGACATCACAATATTGCAGGTTGGATCATTTAAAAATCCCTTTTGGGAAATTGCATGGAGTTTTATGAGGATAATAGGACATGAAACCATAGGAAACATCTCCAGGATGATTCTTTACATTCTTTATTTTACGGTCAAGGAACATGTCATATTTGATTGGGTTAAGTTGATTTCCATTGAAATATCTTCCCAATTAGCGTAATACAAGAAGGAGATTTTTTTTTTATGTCATCTTATTTGGTTTTCACGATAGCGCATTGCTGTCAATTCCCAAGATTATCTATCTGCAAGAAGGTAAACTGTGAATTCGACCTAGTAACCTTCTGGTATCAAACATTGTGGAGGCACAAGGCCTCTCAACATTTTTATGAAGTTTTTAATGATTTTGTCTAAGTTTTTAAAGAATTGTTGTTTCGAAAAAATGCTCCCCGAATGTCTGACCAGGCGAGTAAGTTCCTAGATAGGAAGGGGAAACTAGAAAAAATGGAAAATTATAACGTTATAAGGAATTTTGGATGCAAAGAAAATCCTTCCTTCCTTTCGTGCCACATATCTGAAAAAATGTTTGTTTTTGAGATCGAAAGGTAGTACACTTGCTGGTTGCATTTTTTCCATGAAAAGAGAAAAAAACAATTCATACCTCTGCCTTGGAAAGTCGGGGATTTCGTATTCAGAAATATGAAAAAGATTGATGAATTCACATGCCACTTCCACAAACTCAATTTAAAATATGTCGAAAAAGTAAAAGGGATCGACCCTAGTGGTATTTTTGTAAAACATCTATTGGATGTCGGTTTAAGCAATTCTTTCATTAACACTAATATGAATGAAGATGGAGACAATGCCACAGGAACTCCCGCTCATAACATCGATGACATGGAGACAATACTTATCATCAATGAGTCATACAAGCAAAGAGGAAAAGGTTCCGGTGAGAAAAGTGCCCAATCCCTGACTGTCACGCCAAATAATACTACATCTCGGAGCAGCTCTCCAAAAACCTACCCAAGTAAGAAAGTCACCCATAGTTCTTCAGGTGGAGGAGGAGATAAGAACCCTCCTTCCGAAAAAATTGAAAGTTCTCATAAACTTCCCTTGAGGAAGAAACAAAAAAGCATTGTGCAAGAAGAGGAGGGACCTCGAGGAGAAAGTGACATCCATGACCTCTTCCTCACGGATATGGAACTCTAAATTGACATTGAGAAAGTGTTCCCAAACGTTGACCAGCTAGAGAACATGGCTCACCATAACCTTTAGATGGAAATAATTGAGACCGAGACTTTCGACGAAGAAGATTCTTTTTCATTTCAGAGCATTGTTTTTGACAATGAATCCAAAAATTTGATTATTGAGAAAAGAGATATAAAGAATAAGAAGAGGAAATCTCGTTCAGAGATTAACCTACAGAACATGCGACCTTCCCAAATTTCCTAGATACACCGAGCTACTAGAGATGTTGTAGACAACTCTGTTGAAGGCCTTGAAGCGGAGAATGTCATGTTAAAGGAGTGAATCAAAGAATTGGAGGAAGCTTTAATGCCCATTCCAGTCCTTGCTAGTCCTTTAGCATTGATCGAGCCTGCCACACATGCGGAAAAGTTAAAAGGATTGGAAATCCTTCTCACATCAGCTCGAGGCTATGTGGAAAATAATATCAAGAAATGAATGGAATTAATAACAAAGGCTTGGGAGATGCCAAATAGCATGGTCTCTTTTGGAACGAGAGCACACGCTTTTCATGAATATCTGCAAGAAGATTTGAAAAACGAGGAAGGTTTCTACCTCAATGCGGTTGTACCATTTGGTGTTAAAGTTACCAATATGAAAGAATTGAGAAGAAGAGAGGAGGATCTCCCTTCTCCGAACCGAATAAAATAACTGAACGCATGTTGGAAGGAAAAGGCAAAAAACCTGAATGGTATTGTTCAAGCATGTAGCCAGGCCATAACTAGAAGAGAGGAACTATTCAAGAAGCTAACTGAGATAGATTTAGCTGGCAACACCAATGAATTCCAAGACCCGAAATTGATACTCAACTCATTGTTCTTAACCAAGCAAGCATTTGATGAACAAGTTGAGATATTTAAAGGGTTGTCATTTGAAAAATTCTATGGAATTCTTGAATATGGTGAAGATGACGTGGAAAACGAGCTAGTTGATTATTCGATCAAAAATCAATATATTGAAGAAGCATTACAAAACAATTCTATTGATCTAAGGGAATTGGAAGGAGAACTCTTCAATATAAAAATCTGGCATGAAATTAACGTGGCACCTATGAGGAGGTACATCGAGGAGTGGTTCAAAAAGGTTGTCGATAACCTCACCAATGAAAGGCAAACGACATTTGAGACAATTCCTGTAACCACCGAGGAAAACCATAAAATGAAGTCATTGAGCAAGTGATAAAGGAGAGATACCATGATAGTAAGTTCATATTGATCACATCTTCCTATCTTTATCAAGCTCTTCATTCGGTTACTCCACCTCTTTAAATAGAAGGTTTAACCGAAGACTGATATTTTCCTTTTTCTTCTTTCCAGGTCTTGTTGCCTTCCGCCGCCCATTTTCTTCTTTCTACGAACTTCATTTTTATACATATTTGTTTTATGGTCCACGGGAGCCCCAATCCCAATCATTATGACAAACACATTTTAATTTTAGAGAATATGTATTGAACTATATATTTTTTTAGAAATTCCAAGAGAGTTATTTTGGGAACAATCTCGACTCTACTTTGTAACCCAGTTTTTTTGAATATAAAGTATTTGAGGTTGATCTATTGTTATCTCCATTTGAGCTACTGTTGAC
>ML778118.1:644721-663852 GCA_009831015.1 Picea engelmannii | reverse complement strand
TTCTGACAAGCACTTGCTACAACAGTGGAAACAATTAAAATTGTAAACAAGTGCCTTAAACTCCTCGGATCAAGGAAACCTTGACTAAGAATGCTGGTGCACCCAAGGATCTTCACAGTCACTAACTTCTACAACAATAATTCACACCAACCGCGTGCTCTCGATCACACTCTCTTTCAGGAGTAACTATTTCACGTAGAACTCTCCCAAATTATTCCACTGGAAAGGACACGACAATTTGTATGCCGTCATCTTGCAAAGAACAAGGTGGATTCTAGGTCAACTCAATATGAGAAGTATGCACAAAATATTGGGCAGAGGAATCATTCTTCTCCAGACTTTATCGCTTGACAAATTCGACTTCAAACTCAACACACCTCTTAGACACAATAATCTTCGACACTTCTAAGATGCAAGATCCTTCACACAGGTCACCTCATCACTCAGATACTCTTGAACGACTTAGTCTTCCAAACAACAATATTACAGTCTGGCACTATCTTCACACCAGTCTTCACACTGATTCAAGTAGCGACGACTTTACGTAGATCTGAGACTTCACGCAACCCACACTCCAATGCAGGCACCGATTCACAATACCGAACAGTGATTGCCTTTACATGCAGGCAACATTCACACAACATATTTTGGAGGTCCTCTCAATAGCAGTAGTGATTTCTCTTCGTTGTTCTCCTTTGCTCGGGGAATATTTTTAGAGCATAGTCGCATTACTCAGCAGCAAACAAGTAAAGGGGAAATTCACATCCTTGATCCAGTGCCAGTGTTGATTCTATATGTCAAGTTGTTGTGGTTGGAGTGCCGCAAGAAAAGGTTGCACCGCCTGATCTCCTTCTCATTTATCGGTCGTTTTCTATGGCATCTTCTTCTCCTTCCTTGGTTTTGTGGCCCTCTTTAGCTATGCTCTCTATGAATTCCTCTCGTAGCTCCCATCGTTTCTCTTGGCAATCAAATCAACAATGATTCTCCTTTCTTCCACAAATTCGGCGTAGCTGCTCTTTAACCAGCGGATTTGATTCTTACAACAACAAGAGAATTTGACTTCTCTTCTCACTGTTGTCACTACTCAACCTCACACCATGCTTTGACACCAACTTGAAATTGGATAATAACACAGCAAGACGATGACACAAGGGCTCAGACAAGAGACAAGTGAGATTACGCTCGCATACTCTGCATCATTGATTAGAAATCTATTACATATATAGTTATAGAATAAAAAACTGACTTTAGAACAAACCACTCTCATACCAAACTTATGCAAGAACATAACAACTTAATAATCTCTTCCTAACAACATTCTAATTTCTCTATTATTTTTCCAACAGTATATATCATTTTTCTATTGCCTAACTTTTCATTGAATTCATTTTCCTCCTTAAAAATTTGCAATGTGAATCATAGTCATCTCTCCATCTGTTTTCTGCATTTATTATATATATATAAGTTTGCCTCTTACATTTTTCCATAAAAAAGAAAAATCTGTAAGTCAAAAATCTTAAACATAATTTAAATAATAATAATAAATACAAATTTCCTGGAAATTTATTAAATAACATGCAAAATATTTGGAGATGTGACAAGAATTATATCACAAAATATGATCCATCCATCCTTCAACATTTTTCAATTTCATGAAATGTCAAATTCAATTTACTAGTCAATAAATGACCAAAAAACTTCATGATTAATTCTCAAGATAACTTGCATGCTACTCTTCCATTCCATTGAGTTACATGTGTATTTAAATGTATGTTCAATACATTCAAATTTCTATTAATAATTTTTTCTTTAATATTTTGTGAAATGATTACAGTGCATTACAATACTGCATACTAATTCCTTTTTTACTTTGTAATTCGTTTTGCAACTCCAGTTTGGATGTTTTGGGCCATTATATTTTTAGTTTGGATTTTTTTGTATTTTAATATTTTGTTTGGTAAGTTGTAAATTTAAATATTTACATAGCCTGTAAAGCCATTAACAAATAACAATCTCTGTCACAATTTCCATTGTGTCAGGTGATGGTTTCATAACAATGCCCAGTTAGATTGTAGAGTTAATTGAAGAAAATGCAATACCCAACTGATTTCTAAACATTATGGTGTTGGCTAATCACTTTAACCTTACTATTGAAGATAAGGACTACTTGGTGTGTCGCTATCTCCCTTGTTTGAATGATAGACCATTAGATTGGAAAGTATTCGCATGTAAAATTGAAAGTTCAAGTTTATACTATACCGTAAAAAGGAAAAAAGAGGTCGATGAAAATAAAGTCAGAATTATATGAAAAAATGATTTTGCACACAATCCAACATAAAAGAAAACAAATTTACAACAAATTATATAATGAAATTTAAAAAAATCAGAATTATATGAAAAAATGATTTTGCACACAATCCAACATAAAAGAAAACAAATTTACAACAAATTATATCATGAAATTTAAAAGAAATTGTATCTGTGAATGCTCCTTCAGCCTAGCATGAGGCGGTCGTTGCTCTGGCATACCAATGCATTTCCTTGATAAATTACACCCCATTTAATTATGGATAATCTCTTGAAGCGACTTCACATCTGTATCTTATTTATTCACAGTCTCGCTTCCAAGAAAATTTGCTAAAACACGAAGCTCGTTTCTGCTGATCACCCTAAACCCAGAGTTACAAAGTGAGGTAACAATATTTAAAGAAGCTCTCATGTGAAATGGCTTGAATTCAAAACCTGCAACTACTAGTTCCACCATTCGAACAATATGTTTCACTTGTTGTAATTTGCAAATGCGGAAATATAAATATCACATAAGACAATCAATAAGAATGTAGATAGGAAAAACAACAATTTATGTGGTTCACCTAAACGTTGAACTATGTCCATCAAGCATAGGTATCATTTGTCTTATTATTCAGATCAAGGGGATTACAACAGATTAACACTCGTCTCATACACCTCTTTTTACACCACTTCCTCAATTCCCCTTTATGAGTCTACGGGCTTACATCAATAATGAACAGAATTAGATTAGTTACAAAACTAATTCTAAACTTCTGAATTCATTCCAAATTGGCATATTTGGTTGAACAAACTACCACAAAAAAGGCTCCACTAAATATGCTCATTCTAGTAAATCTAGGAAATTCGTTGGCATATTCAACAATGTCCACCTTGACGACAACAATTAATCTGATACCTTGCTCCTGCTTTTGTTCATCACCTTTTCTGCAATCCAAGAGAAGCCAAGCACCATAGTAGCTTCTCTAACAGTATTGGTTTTGTGAACATCTCTATGCAATTCTCTTTTGTATAAACTTTATCAAGAGAGACTCCACCTTCATCGATGACCTGTCTTACAAAATGGTATTGAATAGGTATATGTTTTGTTTTACTGTGATATGATGGATTCTTATCCAACTGAATAGAACTCTGACTATCACAAACTAACTTTACTTTGTCCTGCACCCTTCCAAACTCACCAAACAAACCTTTCAACCAAACTGCCCCTTTGCAAGCATGTGAAGCAGTGACATATTTTGCTTTTGTAGTGGATAAAGCAACAATGTTTTGTAGCTTTGACATCCAACTATTAGCTCCACTTGCAAGAGTAAAGACATACCTTGAATTCGACCTTCTCTTGTCCAGATCACCTGCAAAATCAAAATCAAGATATCCACAAACTAACTCACAACCACTGTTATAGGTGATACAATAATCACTTGTGCCCCTTAGATACCAAAACACCCATTTCACTGCTGCCCAATGCTCTTTACCTGGATTTTCCATATACTTGCTAGCAACCCCAACTGCATGTGAAATGTCTGGCCTTGTAATAACCATTACATACATTAGACTTCCTACTGCATTATCATATGGTATTCAAGACATATATTCATTTTCTTCATTTGTACTAGGACATAAGCTTGAAGAAATCTTAAAATGGGAATCCAAAGGGACTAAAACTGGTTTCACATCATTCATACCAAACTTCAAAATTATATTCTCAACATACTCTTGTTGTGACAACCAAAGCTTACCATGCCTCCTATCTCTCAATATCTCCATGCCCAAAATTTGTCTTTCTGATCCTAGATCTTTCATATCGAATGTCCTAGCCATCTGAGCCTTTAACCTGTTGATCTCAGTTATGCTTTTTCTTGCTAAAAGAATATCATCAACATACAATACGAAGATAATGAATATTCCATTATTCAATTTTTTAAAGTAGACACAATGATCATACTCACTCCTTGTATAATTCTGGCTCACTATGAAAGAGTCAAATTTCTTGTACCATTGTCTAGGCGACTGCCTCAGACCATACAATGATTTCTTGAGCCTACAAACAAATTTCTTTCTATGATTTTGAACAAACCCTTCAGGTTATTCTATGTAAATTTCCTCATCTAAATCTTCATGTAAGAAAGGAATTTTAACATTTAGTTGCTCCAACTCCAAATCAAGCAATGCAACTAATGCTAACATAATTCGAATTGAAACAGTTTTTACAACTGGTGAAAAAATATCATGAAAGTTAACACCTTCTTTCTGAGAATACCCTTTCACAACTAGCCTTGCTTTGTACCTTTCCACCTTATCATCAACACCCTTTTTCAGCTTGTAGACCCACTTGCAACCTACAGTTTGTCTGTCTTCTGGAAGTTGTACGAGGTCCCATGTAGCATTCCTCTCTAACTCTTTCATTTCATTCTTCATTGCTTCTTTCCATTTATCATTGTTTGAAACCTTCACAGCTTCCTGATAGCATGAAGGTTCATCATCATTAGTATTTAAAGAAACTGATGAAACAAAATAATTATACCTTCTTGGAGGAACTCTAACTCGTGTAGATATCCTTAAGGAAGTTTGTGACTCATCCAAAATCTGTTGATTGTCATCATCAACCATATCTTCCTCTGTTGTAGGAGGCCCTTGATGAACATCTTCTGAAACTTGTTCATGCTTACCTTCATTGGTTTCAAACTGAATTTGTTCATACTTTGGTGTCTCTTCCTATTTCATTTGAACATCTACATTTGATTTGATAAGAGATGATTCATCAAATATTACATCTCTTTTAATGGTGATCTTCTGGGAAGTAGGATCACACAACCTGTACCCCTTAATACCATCACCATATCCAACAAAGATAAGCCTTTTTTATTTTGGATCTAATTTAGAATGCTGATGTTTCAGAATTAGTGCATAGGCATCACAACTAAAAACTTTAAGATTAGAATAATCACAAGGGTGACCTGTCCATACCTCCCCAGGAATTTTGCATTCGATTTATGTTGATGGTGATCGATTCACTAGATAAGAAGCTATAGATACAAATTCTGCCCACAGTTCCTGCTGCAAATTGACGTTATTGAGCATAATCCTTGCTCTCTTTAGAAGAGTCTTGTTCATGTGTTCAACAACTCCGTTTTGCTAAGGAGTATAGGTAGTGGTCTTATGGCCATTGATCCCAAATTCCTTGCAATAATTCTCAAACTCCATTGATGTAAATTCACCACCATTATCAGTTCTTAAGCATTTAATACATCTACTAGTGCTCTTTTCCACTAAAGCTCTAAACTGCTTGAAAACTATAAATACACTAGCCTTACTCTTTAACATATAGATCCATACCTTCCTAGAGAAATCATCTATAAAAGTTACAAAATATGATTATCCTCCATATGAAATAGTAGGGGATGGTCCTCAAACATCAGAATGGATATAATCAAGGATTCCTTCACTGGTGTATCTTCCGGTTTTAAATCTCTTCCTATTATGTTTTCCATAAATATAGTGCTTGCATAAATCTAACTTTAAAGACTTTAGACTAGGAAGTAACTTGAGATCAGTTAATACCTTTAATACTTGTTCACTCATATGATCCAATCGTTGATTCCACAGTTGAACAGAATCACTGTCATTCTCAGATATCATTGTCATATGATCTGATTCATTCCTCCCTTCTAACAGAAACAGATTACCAACCTTCTTTTCTTTCATAACCAGTAAAATTCTTTTGTAGACCTTCATAACTTCACCTTGAACAATAGTCTTGTAACCTTCTATGTTTAAGACTCCCAAAGATATTAGGTTCTTCCTAAGCTCAGGTACATGTCTTACATCAGTTAGTTTTTTAACAGTTCCATCAAGCATTTTAATTCGAATGCTACCAATTCCCACAACTTTAGATTAAATATCATTGCCCATGTAAACTACTCCATCATCTATAGACTTGTAAGTAATAAACCAGTGTATATGAAGAAACATGTGGTTTGAAGCACCATAATCTAATAGCCATTGTCGATCATGACGTGAACCAATACTAATTGATAAAACTTCATCAACCATACCTGACCCTGTTGACGAACCTGTTTCAGTTGTGTTTGCTTCCTTCGTCTCTTTTGGAGGGTCTTCTTTGGAGGTTTTTTGTCGCTTATGTTATCACACTAAGTCACCTTGGGTCTCTTAGTTTGTTTTTGTTAAAAAAAAGAATTAAAAAAACCTTAGATTCTTATTCTCTCTTTAAAATAATTTTCTCATTCATTAAATGTTATTTATGATAGGACCCCTTAGGATTATTAAAACTTTGAGTCATATCTCAAGTGTTGATCCACAATTCAATTTTTGGTCCTTAAACCCTTTTAAGCTCATGGTCTATTATTTATGTCCCTTCTCGTGATTCATCCCTAGGTTGATACCTCCCATGACTAGGCTGATGTGACACACCTCTCTCCTCACTCATGACCTCGCATGCATAACTCATCATCTCCACTCACCTTCCCAATCATTTTTTTTTATTTGGAGAGCGTTGCCCACTCAACAAGAATTTATGTAGTGCCTACCACGTTTATCATTCATCCACTCCAAGTCATGATTGCCACGACTGATACCTTAAACCTTGTTTTCAGTTCCAGAAGTTGGTGGAAATGCTTTCAAAAGATCTTACATTTATGATCCCTGGTAACGGTTTCTAAATTTGAAAAGTTCAGCAGTGATGTGTTGCGTAACTTTTCCAGTTCAGATCAGATGATTGCATGTCAACTAAATCCGAGGTGTTGAGAGATTTTAGGGATGGAGTTTCCTCAATCTCATCATAAGATCACGCTGAGGAGCTCAACAGATGTCAACTTCATAGGTATCATGTGCAACCTCCTTCGCATATTAATTTTCATAGGAGATTTGTTCTTGAGTTTCGATTTGTTAAGCTTGTAGGGTAGTATGGGAGCCATATTTTCCTTCTTGTAAACATCATCGCTCATATCCATAGTCTGATTATTAATGTTAGTCATAGCCTTTGAAAGTCACAGGCCTGCAATAACCTATCCTCTGTGTATGTGTTGCGCTATGTAAAGACATTGCTCAAACCTCTTTGATTATTCTTTTCTTCTTTTCATCCTGTACGAAGAGTCATTTCAGAATTACTTCCTCATAGTCTACTCTATGAAAACCTGTATAAGCATGAAGGTCCATTTGTCAGAGCCAAGTTCATTTTCTAAGCATTGTTAATTTGGAGGGCCATCCATGTGCATTTGAGACTTGAATTGAAGTTTTCTGGTCAATATCATCCCTTACAACCTCTTAAGAACCCTCTTTTTGAGTCATGGAGAACACTCATTTGAAGAAAGCACACAAAGGTGGCAAGATAGTTCGAACACAACCTATGTACATGCACCTTTGTGACACAAAACCCATGGCAAGGGAAATGTTTCGAAGAGAAGGATGCCTCTCTTTCTACCAGAACATGCAGAGAGGCCACTCAGACGTAGCAAAACAATATGCACTAAATTTTGATGGCAAGAAAACTAGAGTTGGAGATTTGGAGTTTGAGGCGACTGAAGCCTCCATCTCAGCTGCAACAGGGATCTCCATTTCAGGAGAAAATTGGTTCAAGGCCATGGTATTGAGTTCACCTTTCGTTAAATAACTTTTCAAGCCTGAATACCAAGCTAATGATTTATCTAATACTATGCCAAGGAATCAGTTGATTGACCAATTTGAAAGAATGTTGAAAATCATACAGAGATATTTTAGTTGTGAAGGGAGATTTAACACCCTGTATCATTACCACATAAGGTTGTTGTTGCATTTTAGTGGTAAGGTTTAGATGAATATTCCATATTACCTGCTGAGAAGTATAGGTAAAATGATAGATAGGGTGCAAGACAAACCTAAGGATGTGGACTCCAGTCTTTTCCACTCTTTACTTATCAGGATGCTTGTCTCTGAAGAGTTGGGAAAGAAAGAGATCTCTTGGGAGAATTTTTTGGTCACTTCTCACTTCAAGATGGACCCAAAACCTACCTGCCAATCACATATTTCAGGCTCTTCATCACCTACTAGTACTAAAATAGGGATCAACTAGAAGAGAAAGGGTAGAGCCCTTGTTTCATAGATCAATAAATATGTCAGGGAAGCTGAGGAGTAGGTCTATCCTTCCCCACACAGATATTTCTCACCACCACCTCCACCAGGGTTAGAAGAAGTTCCATCTTCTACCAAGGTGACATCAAAAAAAGGCAAGAAGTTTCTCTTTCCCTCTCCTCCTTCAGTAGTTGAAATCAAAGGTAAAATACCTTTCACTAGGTCATCAATTCCTAAGGGGGATTTCAAAGGACAACCTTTAATAGAAACCCCTATACATAAGAAGAAGGGGAAAGGGCATTGAAAAAGATGTAGAAGAGAAACAAGAAACCCTTGTACGAAAAATCAAGGGTAAAGGTACAAAAAGACCTTTGGAGAAGGAAGATGAAATCCCTTTGAAGGATTGTAAAAAACCTATGAGGAATAAAGAAAAGGTTGTTGTGCAAGATAAGAAGCATAAAGGGGGAAACAAAGAAAAGACCTAAGAGGTCTTATGTAAGTTTTTTCAGAAAGGTTATTGAGCAACAGTGGGATGAAAGTTTGATTTTCACCTCAAAGACTTGTCTTAGTCTTGTATGCAAATATCATAGCTGACGAGTAAGACTTTTAGATCAGTTTGTCTTTTCCTTTATGTGTTATCATACTTATTTGATTTTCTTCCAATTAGATGTGTTCTATTTATATAAGGTTTATATGGATAGATTTTGTGCTGAGGATATTGTAGTAACGTTTACTATAATAGCTGCCACATATGCATCTATTTCATTTTGTGATGTTTGGAAAGGTTTTCTAAGCTGTTACAGATTCTTCCTATAGCGAATGAAAGCAGGTTGCTTTTCAACCTCAACTACATATTATGTCTTCTTGTTTTCTTCATTCACCCCTAGTTAATCTCATAACTGATCTGGGTTTTATTCGACCTGATTTGTTGCACATACGAGGTTAGGTCAAGATTGTGGTATCTCATAGACTCCATGCCCAATGGTTTATTTCCTTTTCCTAAATTTTACATTCTTTTAGTTTCTTGAAACCCATCTTATCCAAATTAAACCCTTATCATTTCAATATGTGTTGGGCTTGTACTTGAAGCAGTCCAAGTGAAACTTCCAGTGCTAAAAGATTCCAACAATCCTTCTTCAAGTGTCCATATTTTCCACTAAACCAACACTTGAGCTTGCTCTCTTTTCCCTTCAACATTGACCGAGAGAAATCCCTCTGACCCTGTCATCTTTCTTTTGGTCTACCTCTTATCACCAATGCCTCGGATGTAGAGGATTATAGATTGGATTTCTTCCTTGTTTCCTCAGACAGTAAGGCTCCAACAGTATCATCAAAATCTATACTTTCCTTTGAAATGAAGCTAATAGAGGTAACAAAGTGATCCCGTGACGTGAGAAAAAAACACAATAATATAATTGCCTTATCTTTAGATTCAAACTTTACTCCCATGCTATCCAACTGGACTAGAAGAGTATTGAAAGCATTTAGATGATAAACTATTTTGTACCTTCCTTCATGCGCAAACTGTACAATTTCCTTTTCAGCAAGATCCTGTTTGTCAAGGATTTCGTCATGTACAAGATTTCCAGTTTGACCACAAACCGGTTGTTGTCTTCTGTGTAACAATGTTGAACAATACATTGTCAACCAAACAGAGGCGTATGACACTCAGTTCTCTCACATCCATCTCATCCCAGTCTTCATCTGTTATGGACACAGGCTGCTTTGATTTTCCCAAAAGTACCTTCACCAAGCCTTGTTGCACTAGCAGATCTTGCATCTTAACCTTCCAGATCTCCAATTTTTTTTCCCATTAAACTTCTCAATTTCGAATTTAGTACTCTGCATCTTTTTCATTAGAGGAAACATAAAAACAAACACCACTACTTGTAATAACAAAGGCCCTTTCAAAAACTATGTGGAGGAATAATGGTTTAATCGTAACAAAGTTTTATAAAATGTTTAATACAAAACCTTTTTAACCCCACCTTTTATTAAAAAAAAATGTTACAATTCACCTTTTAATAATAATAAAATATTTAAATAAAAAATACCCAAACTTATTCCTCCACCCTTTTTCATATTATATTTGCATCCAAATATAAAAAACTTTTAACATCCTCCCTCCATGTGACTTCAGTTGCTCACAATTTAAAAAAAAGAAAAGTCAACCCCTTTATCCATTGAAAAAAATAAACCATATCTTACATTTGTTTCACACAAATATTTTCTTCCTTGAAGGAGCCCCCACACCTCCAGTGAGGCTGGCCTGCATATATCAAAAGGGACACTGCACCTCTCATTCGGCTGGCTTGCATAAATCACGGAAAAATACCAGTGGCCTCCACAACCTCTGAGCGGAGAGATCTGAGGAAATTTGGAGATTGATGCGCTCTTTGTACTATCTTCTCCTCAAACCCACACAAACCCACTCTGATACTACTTGTTATAATTTGGAAATGCGGAAATATAAATATCACATAAGACAATAAATATGAATGCAGACAGGAAACACAACAATTTACATGGTGAAACGTTCGACTACGTCCACTAATCATAGGTATCAGTTGTCTTATTATTCAGATCAAGGAGATTACAGCAGGATAACAATCATCTCATACACCTCTTATTACACCATTTCCTCAATTCCCCTTTATGCCTCTACGGAATTACATCAACAATGAACAAAATTAGATTAGTTACACAACTAATTCTAAACTTGTGCGTTCAGACCAAATTGACAGTTTTGGTTGAACAAAATACCCAAAAAAAGCTCCACTAAATCTGCTCATATCTACTAAAGCTAGGAAATCCGTAGGCATATTCAACATCACTATGTCGAATCTTTGCAGCCTCTCCTTCTCGTAGTTGATGTTATTATATTCGACCGTAGCTATGGATTGGATCAATTGCAACCCTCGGGTAAGTGTTATACCAATAAAAATCAATTGGTGTCTCAATCCAAATATTCCAATTGGAAATTTGAAATGGAGGAGAATGAAAGAGTGAATGCGTTTTTTTTTTTCTAGAATTAAAAAATTGAAAGACAAACTCGGTGATATGGGAAAACATTCTAGTACAAATTTGGTAATTGTAACATTAAATGGAATGCTAGAAAGATATCAAATGTTTATTACTGATCTTGTAACTAGATAAAAAGATCTTACTTTTAATGAATTGGAAGGTATTATTTTACAAGAAGAAGATCCCAGGACAAATCTTAATTGCATGTCTTCAAGTTTGGATTTGGCATTGTTGGCATGAAAAACTGACATTAATGTTAAAAGTAATAACTAAGTCAAGATTGGGCACTATGTTATATATTGTTTGGAAAAGAAATATAATGAGTCTAAACGTAGAAATAGAAGGTGTATGGGTAAGTTTGTTGATAGAGGAGAAACAATGCATGATTATCTTAGTCCATATGTTTCCTTGTCAGCGAAAACATATGACTCAAATGCATATGTCTTGTAATAATGATTGGTTTGAAAATTATCATGAGACTAATAATGGTGCTAGTATATATCTTGTGGATGATCGATCACATCAAATTAAAGGATATGATGATGTGTATGTAACCTTTCCAAATGGTTGTGTTAAGCAAATTCAAAATTTCATGTATGTAAGGATGATATAAAGACTAAGTTAATCACAGTTTCTGCAATAGCACATTAAGATTTGAAATTTGAATTTGTGAAGATGCATTGTTTTGTAAGAGATATATGGGATCATTACAAGATTATGGCAACATGAATGAGAGTTGGAGGACTATACAAACTTGATGTGAGAAGAAAATGTCATGAAGCATTGACATCTACAACCATATCAATAGAAGAACTAAAATATGTAGAAATCATTTAGGAGTTGTAGACAATTCATTTCTCCGTCAAGGGGGAGTGTTAGGGGAATAATGTCGATATAAATGAAATTGTTCGGCTATCCACATAGGTTACGAAAATGTTTGAATTTTCATTGTACTAAAAATTATGTATGATTTATGTATAAATGAACAAAGTTCGAAAGGATAAATGTGTGTGTGTGAGCAATTAAATTCACAAGCATATTTAACCTACATGCATAATAAGAAATTTTGAGAATGTAGAATAGTCCACATTTTAATAAGGAGCTTTATTATTTAAATATTAAATGCTCATAAAATAAATGAGAAAAAACACCATAGCAAGAAATTAGTCCACAAATTAGAATATTGGTTCCCACTAGAACAAGACCACTATAAACACACTAGAAAAAAAGAGTCTCTTAATTATCTTACAAAAGATTACAATGCCAAAAACCGAACCATTTTCTTGAAGGATAAGTTAATTTTAGGGATCTTAGATACTCTATTTATAAGTTTAGCTCATGTCTCTTGCCTTGCCATATAACTCATGTCTCTTTCATTGCTATCTATCCAACTCTTTAAATACCCTATGTGAGCCTTGAACTTCTTAGCTCCAACTCACTCAAATTTCATTTCATTTTCACGTTGTTATTTAAACCATTTTTTGAAAATAAATCCATAATATTTTCATTTCATTCTCACTATATTATTATTACAAGAAATCAATGCATTTCTCCATTCAATGGCATGCACTCCTATCACTTTGATGTCTACTTCCTCATTCTTGTAGGCATACTTCCAAGACTTTAATATTTTGATTCTTGAATAGTCCTTGCATTTAGTTGGAAATTGTGTTGTCTTCGATTTGTTACATGGTTGAGAATAGAATTTATCATCCCCTTTAATTATTTATTCTTCAAGCATGGAAAATCGTAGAAAATGGCTCTTCTCTTAAGTTTAACAATACACTTTGCATCCCTCCTTGTTTTCCCCAATATGAAATGCCTTCTTGCTTCTCATTCTTCCATGAAGTTGCATTTCACTTCAATGCTACCTTCATTTCCACTTATAAATCTTCTTTCTGCATTCAACTCTATACATACAAAATCCTTGGTAAACATAAGATAATAGAATTAAATGATACAAATATTATTATAATTGTGATATCAATGATAATAAACTATCTTGGAAGTCTTGATCACTCGTTCACAGAAAAGTAGATGGTCAAGGGCACAAAATTGTTGATTAAGAGAAACATGAGATTATTTTCCCTACTGAAAATGCACAATGAACTCGAGAACTTCCATTCACTAACGGTGAAAAAAAATTACTCAATTGGTTTGTTAAAAAATTATCATCCATTTGTGTTGGTTTAATAAAATCTCACGAAAGCGTGGAACATGAGACATATAATTAGATGATTTTGTGGGTAAATGAGTAGGAGGAATGTGATTTCAAATTCAGATTTGATTTATGGTCCCTATATAATGGTGGCTAAAGTTTTTTCTCTCCTCAATTAATAAAAGTTATATTTTAATTAAATCTTCTATCAACTTTAAATAAAATGTAGTAAATATCAATTAACATCTCTAATTATGCATTGTAATCAATGGATCATGGATTTATATGCGAATGCGCATAGGAAATGGAATTTTTCTTAACTATCTTCAAATGTTTTGTGTCAAATCCATACAACACTCTTGCACTAACATTCGATAAAACATAATCAACAAATAAAAAGGAACTTTTACATAATCATGTAGAGAAACAAAGGGATGTGCTAAGAATGGAAGGGTATGTTGAAGCCTAAGAATCGATGACATAAGATCTATGGGAAAGGTCTTGGTATCCGAGCTTATCAAAGAAGGAAAATTCTACACAAACCATTCCAAAGGGTAAAACCCATCTCATGGGTACTTTGTGTGCTAGCTCCTTTACTACTACATTTTTCCTTTAAATGCATTTTTTTTCTTTTCGTGGGGTCAAATGAAGATCCCAAAGGTAGAACACATCAAACACATTCTTGTTTCATTTTTGTATCTCTGTAAATGCAACATTTTTACCTTCAATGGATTTTTAGCTTCTTGTGGGGTCTGACAAATATTCCAATGAAAAAACATATCAGTCATATTTTTGCTTCAATGATACATTTTTACTTACAATTCAATTTTTAGATCATGGTGGAGTCCAGAAAAAATCATAATGAATCAATAATGTTGAACTCGGGACATTGGATTAGACCTAGGGGCACCCTTCTTCCATGAGTTAATGGATCAAATCTTGTTATATTTAACTATTTATGGAACTAGGATTTTGCTCAATAAGAGACAACACAATTTTTGCATAAAGGGTCAAAATTGGAAAAAAAATCCTTGGAAATGTGTGGATATTGTTTTCATTTCAACCTTTCCCAAACATGCTTGCAGGAGCTTATGAAAATCAATTCTATAGCTCAATTTGGTTATTGTGCCAATGACACAAATTCACCATGTGTCCTTGAATGGCTTCATTTTTTTTTAACAGAAACTCGGAAAAGATATATCATAGGTGTGGAAGAATCCACTGTTTTACAAAAAAAATGGTCATTAGAGACCTTTGAGCAATGCCAATTAGAGAAAACCTATTGCAGATAGGGGGTGTATAACTGTAATAGTAGCAATTTCTGTTGCAACCCCCTTTTCTAAAAAAAAATCTGGGGATACAGTTCCCCGGATATCTTGGGTAGAAGATTTTGTTCATATAGATTGTAAGACAAAACATTAAAACACCATAGATTAATTACCCTTTCCCAGTTTGACCTGCTGTATTTCCAGCATAGTTTTCAGATGTGGCGCATTTAGATCTGGAATCTGATTTACTGATGATGATTATTCATTCTTGGAGTTTTCCTGTTGAACTCCCGGGTTTCTTGGTGAATGTTGCGCACCTTGAAGTTGGTCCAATCTCCTATGCATTGCCTCGATTTTCATGCGATGTTCCTCTAACTGAATTCTCTAGGCATAACTTTCATCCTGAATCTTCTCTATCATGTGTCTATGCTGGGACAATGTTTCAAGTTCAAAGGCTGTGTTGGTGCCGATTGCTCCAATTTGGACTCTAATCCTGCTGCAGCCACCACACTCCTCTTCAATTGGGTCGTCAACCCAATGTTCTGAGTCCATCGAGATTCCTTTACCACTCTACATTGTTGTGTACTCTGAAAGAAATTTCAACCTGAGGTTGTCATAGGATTTCAGTAGGAGATAGGTCGGAGGGCATGGGCTGAGTAAAATGATAAGAGAGAAGTGACCGCAGTGCTTTAGTGGAATAACGAGAAAGGTTAGAGGCCACAGGCCGAGCGATGTGATGGAAGAGAGGGAACACAAATGTCAGAGATTCAAGAGGGGGGACTTAGAACGAGCCTCCTGAGTCTTTTGGGAGCGAGAAAGACATGTAGGGTGTATTGTGGGCAAGAAAAGAAGGAAAAAACACAAAGAGGGAGGGTTTTGGAAGGTAAGAATATGGACGCCCAGTGAGAGAGGAAGTGCAGATGAATTTACCTAGGTTTCCAATCTTCTATTCATAATCAGGCTCGAGGATGGGGCCATTATCTCCCATGAATCCATTAATGGTATGAACGTGCCAACCTCCTTGATCGCCAAAAATTCCATGTGAACAGTTCCATCAATCTCCATGATCTCGGGTTTGGAGGTCTTGCTAATGTCAATATGGAGAGTAAGTTGTGCAACATGGGTTTCTCGTACCGTAATAATCCTCTTCTGGTCCTTGGTGAAATAAACACCTATGAACGTTGGAGGATGGGCCATGTGATCTTTCTGAATCATGGTTAAACTACTTATTCTTTTAGTCACAACTTTTCCTTGAGCGATGTAACTTGATCTACCTTGCCACGTTTTTGTCTCTATGTTACCCTGCTCCACGTGTTTTAGAGCTAGCTCCCCACCTTCTCTGTTGTCGACACGGCTCCTCCACATGGATGGGCATGTTCTCCAATCTCTGGGATCCCCACCTCTACTCGTGTTTAGTTTCTCTATCCCCATGTTTTTTCTTGGGCTACCGACTCAGGGAGCCCAAGCCCCTCTCTTGTTCATGTGTCCGCCACTTCTGCTTAAGGCCGTGCTGAGGCACCTGCTAACACCTCCCTAAGATTTTCCATATTGGCACTTGGTCATATGATGTATTACAATAGGAGGGTTGAAGTTTCCACTCCTTCCACACTTAAGAATCCAAGCATTTTCCTAATGGATGAATTCGACATTTTATCTATTTCTTTGTAGTTTTCTCTAATAATGTGGTAGAAAGTTATCTTGATGTCTTGGGATTCCACTCTTATTATGTCCATTACTTGTTTTAGGCTTAAATATCTTGAGTTTGACCCATGAGCCATCATTCTTATTATATTTTTGGAGTCTCCAAGGGCATTCAATTCTCAGATTTGTTGGGTCTAGGTGAGTTGAATTCCTTTTAGCAATGCATAGGCCTCAATTTTGTTATTAGTATCCATCCCAATATTCCAATGATAGTTTAGGGTTCTTTTTCCTCTGGGTTTGAAGAGAACTCCTCCCCTGCACCTGCCTCCCCTGGGTTTCCCTCTGAAGCACCATTGAAACAAAGACAATGAAATTGTTGTTTTTTGATCCATATTTCTATGTTTTGGGTATTCTGAATCTTCCAGAATTATCTATGTACTGAGGTTGGAGGCTTACTAGACTGTAGATTAAAACTTGTCATCCACTCTTTTTCCAGGGAGTTCCAACTTGTTGGGTCTTCTACGTTTATAGGTTTTTAGTTCATAACTTCTAAGAGGAGAAATTTGGCCTTAGCAGCTACACTTTGGGGGGGAGATATGTTCCCTTGGAAAATTTGATTGTTTCGAGCCATCCATATCTGCCAACAGACGAACTTGGGGACAAACCTCCATATACGCTTTAATACTGGTTTTTCCTTGAAGGATCCTTGGTAATACTTATCCCAATTCCCCAAGCTGGGGGTGGGGGTTGAAGGCCATCTTATTTTTCTGGAGGGAGGGAGTCTTGGCTCCAAATATTTTTCTACTTTGATGAGTTCTGAAAAAATCTCATAGAGGAGATGAGCGTGTGTTAGGTGATTTATATGTACTAAAAAAGACACTAAAATACCCTCGATTTAAATTGTCAACCTGGGGTAAGTAAACTTAGAGTTGTAGCAAAATATATGCCAAAGGTAGAAGGCTGGTAGGAGTATGGTCTAGCTAATGAAGGTAGCCATCTAAGGTTGATCTATTTAAGAAAAACTATCGAATAAGCAAACCCTACTAAACAATTGGAAACCAGGTAACCTAAGTATATTTTGGCCAAGGATCGATGGATAATTCCTAAGAAAGCAAGTACAAACCCTATGTAAATCAAACTAGTTCAACAATAAGCAATAAGAAACTATCTAAGCATATCAATAAGCAAATGATGAAAGAAAACTATTTTAACTTGCCAACCTACATGCAATGAGAAACTACCCTATGAAAGAAATTAAATAAGAAAGTATGCAAAAACACCTATCTAACCTATTAAAGAAAATAGACAAGTAAGCAAGGACACCTAACTAATCTATTAGAGCAAAAGACAAGTAAGAAAAGACAACTATCTATCCTACTAAAACAAATGGACAAGGAAGCAAAGACTTCTCATTGAACAACTGTCTAGCCTAAGAGGCAGGTGGACTAAATGCCTAATGCAAAACTATTTCTAATGCGTGAAATAAACTCTAAATGCTCAATGCAATGCATGAAAGGAAATCTATTCTATTGAAAGCAAGGAGAACTAACAATTAAATACTTTACCTTAATCTACGAAAACAAGAAACTATCTCTTCTAATCTACAAAAGCAAGAAACTAGCTTTAATCTTATGACACTCAAATATAATGCTGGTGGTTGTGTGAATACCTTCGGTGGTGACAGATGATATCTCAATGACGCTTGATAGCAAAGGACAATTCCAACGGTAAAAACTCGACACTAATCTCAATGGAAAAATGAAAGGTATGGATTAAACAATCCAATGAAAACATAGTCATAACAGAAATAATGTTAAATACCTTGCATATTCATCTGCAAACCATCAAGAACATAACGAGATCATCATTATTTAACTAAGAAATTTAATTGCGCTCTAATCTATGAAAAGAAATTGCTTAAAGGGAAACTATGCTATGTCTACTTTAATTATTCAAACTATAATAAACAAATGAATTAAAAACAAAAATTTAAACTATGATATTAAAAAGTAAATTGACAATTACATCAACCAACAACTAAGAAAATGAAATCTATCTAAAACTGAAGTAAGAAACAACTATAACTAAAAATTGAAATGAAATCTATCCATCCATCAAAATCCCTGTCAAAGAAAACCCAGATAAGATTCTATTTTATTCTAATTAAAAATTATGTTTTAAGCTTATTTATAAAATTATGAAAGAAAACATAATCTAACTTCTAACTTGAACATGGGGTTAGTCTAGGTGTTATCACTGAAATTTCGTCCGCACAGGGCGACAAGAACTCCGCATCGTCAACACGGAAAAACAGTCGTTCATGGCACAAGGATTAACTCCACACCACAACAAAAGGGTCAAAACTATGCAAAATGGCCAAAAAATTAAAAAGCGCTATGCACCCACTGGGCGCGCGCGCGCGCGCGCGCAACATCTTCGTATCTAGAGCGCATATGCACGGCTGTGGGGTACAAAACCCACACGCCTGCCAAACGACGCATTTATGAAGCTGGTCGGCCTCCCAACCACTAATGGATCGGCTCCCAAGTCGATTTGACATCAAATCCGAGCTCAATCTGCGTGGGGAAGCTGGTCAAAGACCTAATTGTGCCCTAAAGAGCCCCTTTTCACATTCAAAAGAGGTTGCATAATAACCCAATGCTT
>ML778118.1:596381-639199 GCA_009831015.1 Picea engelmannii | reverse complement strand
AAGAAGCTTGGAGTTCTTTCATCCACATTTCATCTTTTTCTTTGAAAGGAGAGCAATCAGTTGAGGGCCTCAAGAGCCTTCCATTGGAGAGGGAAGGGACCCAAGTCCTCTTTCTCCTTTGTGTATCTTTGGATTTCATCTATTAGACTAGCTAATACATTGGTGATATTGGTCCATTGTCATTTGTTCTTATTTTTATTTCTATGCTCATATTTTTATTTAGTTTTTGTTTAATTCTTGTTAATAGCTTAGTTGTTTTCTTTCTAACCTTTTACTATACAGCTGTCATGACTAGCAGAGCCCAACTAGGCATGTAAGCACTCACTTTTGCTCACACATTGACGAAAAGAGTGCAAACACTAGGGATCTACAGATCCATTCCTAATCTATGAAACTAATTCATGCTAACATAATCTATCACACTAACTTGCAAAAGAGCAATAAAAAAATTAAATTACATCAAGCTAATTAACACAATAAAACATGCATACACAGAAAATAAAAGAAAATTTTAAATGATGAAATACATAAACAACACACAGAGAGTTACTAGACTACAGGTGCCCCCCCCAGCAAGTCGTGGTCACTCTATAAAAGAACACCACGAGCTTAACAAGGTGAATCCACCACTAAACCTTGAAAACACAGTTTTGGCACAATTTCAACAATGTAAAATATCAAAGTGGAGAAAAAACAAATTTGTCTCTAATACATTGGCTTTTCTACTTGGTTAACAATCTACTGAGCATCCTATCAGTATTTATAATCTTACAACCCAAGTGGTCGACCTCAGGAGGGTCGAACCACTTCTAATTTTAGCAAATTACAATAAATGATGCCCTAACTCACAAAACGGAGAAAGCCAATAATCACCTTCTTTGGACATCTAAATTTGAGTTTTTAGGAGCTTAGTAGCTAGAGGGGGCAAGGATAAACAAAACCCATGTGCCTGATTTGTCCATCATTGGCAGCCAATGCCATAACCCACAACTCGCCTTGCGTTTTTGTGCAATACTGGGTGCTGGAATGAGTGCCAGATCGAGTGCCGGAACAAGTGCCGAAACAAGTTCTGGATCAAGTGTCGGAACCAAAAAATAGTGGGCTTTTTCCCTGTAACACCAGAAAAACGTGAATTAACTCTTGGAAGCATAAAAACATTATAAATTATACTTGATTCAATCATTAAACATGAGTTACACATACCTTATGCCGATCATACCTTTTTATCATAAAATTCTTCAAAAAGATCCTTTAAATGATGAAAAACGCATATGTACATGTGGAAAAAATGTATAATAACCGTCATGAAAATGATCATATCTCAGGCCCAACAACGTGTTGTATCCTTCTTTTATCGAGTAGCCATTTATTCCCCAGCCGCACCTATCTGGAGTGACTTTAAGGATGGGGGTTGGCCCTTTCAGGTGAGAGATTAGAATTTGTGCCTAATTGATCAAATGTTCAGGTACTATCCCCAGATGCCAATCCTTCCAACTTCCATTCTTGTTCCAGTCTGAAATATCATAGAGGGTGCATTTGTGTTCATCTAGCATCCATATTTTTAGTTCGTGAGTTTCTGCTTCACAGGAATTAAGATCCATTCCTAGAATTGGCTCTTGCCAGATTCTAATCATTTTTCCATTTCTTGTAATCCAGGAGATATGTTCCTTGAAGAAAGGAGTAGCAACCCTTATGAGTTTCCATATTTTCCATCCTTCTTGAGGGTCTTTTGTTTTGTCCATGCTTATTTTTCTTTTACCCATCCTGTATTTTTTTATTAGAGCCATTTTCCACCATTCCTTTTTTCCTGTGACTATCCTCCAAAGAAGTTTATCTCCCATTTCTATATTGATGAATTTGGGGTCTCTGATTCCAAGTCCCCCAATTGTTTTTGGCAAGGTGACTGTATCCCAGTTCACGAGATGTAATTTTTTGCGATTAGATTTTCCTCCTTGGCACAAGAATTTGCAGATAAGTTGTGATAAATATTTTAGGATTCCCTTTGGAGCTATAAGGGAAGAAAAGTGAAATATGGGGAGAGATAAGAAAACTAATTTGACCAGGACCACCCTTCATGCTAGATTGAGCCATATTGATCCCCAAGACTCCATCTTGTCTTTAATCTTTTGGAGGGAAAGCAGCCAAAACAAACTAGGGAGCACTTTTAACAACAAAGGAATACCCAAATATTTTAAGGATTTCCAACCCTGAGCGATGTAAAATCCCATTATTTGAGTGAGTCCTCCTTTGATGGATGCAACGACATTACAGACATAGATTTGACACTTTTCCTTGTTCATGAGCCCTCTCGAAACTAAAAGAAAAGTGTCCTGAATTTGTAATTGTCTTATAGCCATTATTTTTTAGACCCCTCTTAGGAGAATTGTGTCATCAACAAACTGGGAGTGATTCAATCTTTTGACCCCCTAGGCAATTTTGATACCAAGGATTGGGCCATTATTGCTTCCCCATTCTAGGTTGTGATTTAGTGATTCAGCCATGATCACATAAAGGAGGGGGGAAAGAGGGCAGCCCTGCCTTAATCCTCTGAACGTTTTGAATAAAGGAGCAGGTCTTCCATTTAGGAGGGGAGAAATCCAAGGGGAGGAAGTACATGATTTCATCCAGGAAATGAAGTTTTGGCTGTAAACAAAAAATTTTATGACTTGAAAGAGGAACTTGTGCTCTACTCTATCGAAATAATTCACCATATCAAGTTTTATTACCATACCTAATTCCCCTCGAGAGTTGCGGGCGTGAATTGCTTCCTGGACCAGGATGAAGTTGTCCCATATTTGGTGTTCTATCACAAATCCTCCTTGACTTGGGAGGATTAGTGATCTGAGAAGAGGATTTAACCTGTTGGTGATTATTTTGGAGATAATTTTCTAGGAAATATTTCATAAAGAGATGGTCATGAACCGATCCAGGGAAGAGGCTCCAATTTCTTTTGGAATGAGTGTTAAGAAGGAGGAATTGGTAGCTCCTCCCAATTTTTTTGACTTATGGAAAAATATTACCATCCTTATCAAATCCTTTTTGATTATGTGCCAACAGTTTTTGTAGAAGTGAAGAGTGAAGCCATCTGGTCTCGGGGCTGTCTTTGTTGAATTGGTTTAGAGAATTTAGGAATTCTTCTTCTTCAATTGGTCTATCAAGATGTGTATTGTCTTCCTCTGTAACATTACTCGGGATGTGTCTCAGAAATGCATATGCCATTTCTTCTTCATCTCTACCAGTTGTGGTATACACGTTCTGGAAATGCATTGAAGCTTGTTGTTTGATTTGGATGAAGTCTTTTAGGATTTCCCCTTCTGGGGTTTTGATTTTGGGGTTTTGATTTGCCCAATTTTTTACTTGTGTCTGCCTATGAAAGAAGGAGGTGTTTTGATCACCTTCTTTCAACCACATTCTTTTGGACTTTAAGCGCCAGGTGATTTCCTCTTCTTCTAGCGCTTGCATGTATTCCTTGTGAGGTTTTTGTTCCCTTATGATGTGTCTTTCCGCTTTGCTAGATCTCAATTGTTTCCATTTCCTCCTGCAAGTTTTTGTGTTGAATATTTTTTTCCCTGGCGTTGCTTTGCATTGAGATTTTTCCCCAGTTGTTTAGGTAATATTTTACCATTTTTAGTTTCTTCTCCCAAATGTAATTGGGTGAACCAATGATCCAATGGTTCCAAGTTTAAGCGATGGAGTGGATGAGCTCCATGTGATACAACCAAAGAAGGTTAAATCTATAGGGGATGCCCCCCCAATTTTTAAGAGTTTCGAAGGTTAGTCTGATAGGTCGGTGGTCCGACCCTACCTAGGGGATATTAGAGGAGAAAGATTTGTCAGGAAGATCCAAAAAGGAGCTTCTGATCAAGAAGAAATCCAATCTTACCATTATGTGCCCTGGACCTGCCCTTCTATTGTTCCATGTAAACATTCCTTTATCCGAAGGAATGTCAAAGAGATACAGGTCTGATAAAAGATCGTCCAATATTTATTAGAATTGATCTCTCACAAAAGATCCTCCTCATTTTTCTTTTAACCCTCTGGTTGTGTTAAAGTCGTCGACAATGATAAGGTTTCGGGGGGGGATTATCGGAGGCTAGATCCAAAAGGGATTGCCAACATTCATTTTTTTCCATATAGTTGTTTGGCATATAAACATTTATTATGGAAAAGAGCATACCTAAATCATTTTTGAGGAGATTGACCATCAGCCAAAACCATGACTTCTCCTGATCTCTTAGGTTGAATTCCTCTGCATTCTAGAAAGTTCCTATTCCTCCTGAGGCCCCTATAGAGATGACTTCTTTTCCTTTCCCTTTTTTCCAAATTTTTTGAAATTATTGGACGGTTTGCATATACCTCATTTTTGTCTCATTGATCATGAGGACTGGGATCTTTTCGATTTATAACAATATTCAAACTTTTTCTTTTTTGTCCCTGCTTCCTAGTCCTCTACAATTCTAGGAGACGACTTTCATCATTTATCAGTGGATTTTGGTGCCCCCCCTTTTGAGGGATGTGAGGTTGCTCCCTTGTGTTAGGATGCCTTGTTTTTCCTAGAATTTCCATCATTTTTTAGTGCCTCCTCTATTGTTTTTTGAATGCCCAGTTATTTTTCTCTGTCTGCAGCCGATTTTCTTTTGTTCTTTTGGGATTTTCTTCCTGGTTTCTTTGTGGTGGTAGGTTGAGTTACTTCCATGTCAGAATCACTATTGGGAGTGTTTTGTATTTCCTCTTCTCACATTTATGGAATCTCTAGGGTTTGTCTTGGTTTTTATTTTGTTGTGGAATCCCCACTCAGGTCCAGGGTTTATTTTTCTTTTTCTTTGCCTTTTCTAATCTCTTCTTCTATATCTTCTTGTCTCTTTCTATTATTTTCTTCCTGAGATTCCCTAATTTCCTATGGATTCCCTTATAATTTAAGACCAACATATCGATTGTGAATTGATTCCCCTTTATGTGGAGATAATGGACGTGTTTCTTTTGAATCTGGGGTTTTTTTCCTCTGACTCTCAACCAAGATGGACTTGGTTTTTCTGTTTTGTTTTTTCTTCTTTGTTTGGTGCCACTGATCTTGCTTTGGGTCTTGGTACTATGAGTCTTTGGCCCGGCGGCAGGATTTCTCAAAGTGTCCATACTTGTGACAAGATTTACAATTGAAGGGGATTTGTTCCTATTCCACTTGTTGGATGTAAGACTAGCTATCTATATTTAGTTGTATTGCTTATGGGAGTCACTTTCCAGATCTACCTCCACACAAAGCCTGGTGCATGCCTATAGTCCCTCTCTTGGTTCAACAAGATCGATATATTTTCCCATAGTGTTTCCAATATTTCTTATGGTTTTGTCCTTCCAACAGTGTAGGGGGAGGAAAGGCAATCTTACCCACACAGGGACTGTTGAGGGGATATCATTTTTTGGGATGGAATCAGGAGTCCATTTATTAAGGTACATACATCTTGCACCCATGAAGTATATTCCACATCGGAATATCAGATCCCTATCTTCTTATTTTTCAAAAAGGAAATCAAAGAATCCCTTACCGTAGAATTTCGCCGACATTTGGCCCTAGATCAACTTGTGCCATTTTGCATATAGTGATAATATAAAACGTTAGCACATTAGATAACATAATCCATTAATATACAAAACAAACATTCCCATGTATAATAAATCATATATTTTCAAGACATCAATTGGACGAGAAGAGAGTATTTCTATTAATAAATGATCAACAAGAGTGAAAATATTACAGACTTCAATGTCGACATGATTCGAAATTGAGAAACCAAGTTCCTTCCAGTTGGGCCTCCACCACTTTGATTCTCCACAAAAGGCAAGATCATATAAGGGAAGCAATGGAGGTCTCCATAAATAAGGGAAGAGATTGAGGGTTGAACCCTATATTCAGACTTAAAGGACAAAGGGATGCAGACTCAATATGAAGTGATAATTTCTCCAGAGTAACTTTGCTCTCAAAGCTGAATTATTTCTCCCTTTTCCATAGCTTACACTTGGCCTCTTTATAGCCTTACAAATGCAACTGAAGGACTGAGTCAGAACGTTTCCATTATATGGAAGGCCAAGGATCAAATATCTCCTATCATGACATGGAAACCCAACATTTAATTTTTATTTTCTGGCACAAATCCCGATGTATGCTGGTTGTAGAGGAGCAGCCTGTGGATATGCTTGTTGTATAATTTGCAAGATGCATACAAGTGGAAAAATTTGTATTTTTTTCTCTGGATTTAGTCAACAGGGAAGATAAATATGCATAGGGAAATGGAATAAGACCATCTCTACAAAATTGCATAGGGTGAGGCAAATCTTTCTCTAACACTAAGATCTGTGTTCAAACTTTTGTGGCCTGCAAATTACACCCTCAAGTTCCGTTGCACTCATTTTTCACCTATACTTAGACTCATTTTCAATCATTTCTTTGCAGGTCAGAGGCACTTTTATACAACCTTTTGTGGCCTCCATAATGCACCTTCATGTTTCACCGCACTCTTTTTGCACCTACACTTATAAACTTTTCTAAGTGTTTCACTGTGAGTTGATACATGAGCATTGCTCCCACTCAACACCCAAGTCAGAATCCAGCGTATTAGCGCATGGGGATGGAGAAGATCTCGAGAAGAGAGGGCGCAATCTTGTCATTTTGTTTTAACTCCCAAATTTAATGTAATTAAGACTGTAAGCCTCGAGGAAGGTAGAGCCATTGAATTTGTGTAATGATAGTGTAAGTCACCTTTAATGGCTGACAGGTAGATGAATCCAGATCTGATCCAGATGATTTGTAAATTAAATGTATTTTAATGTATTAGATCAGGAAGGCTCGATAAACCCCTCTTTTGTATGAAAATCAATGTATTGAGAAAAATAATTATTTCTCTCAATAGATTAGTAGAGTTCTGGATAAGAGCATAGAGGAGAAGAATTGAGACTTTGTTGCAGTCTGGTCTTGTAAACACTAAGAACATTGTAAAAGAATTAAGATTTAATACAAAAACATATTTTCCTGTATAGGAATCTATGTGTGTTATCTGTGTTAATGAGCATTTTTTTTCTGAATTTCTGTTGAATATATGTGAATTCTATGAGATCATTTATGTTGTCTTTGCAAGAATTGATAGAAATCCCTTTCTATGTAGATTTTTTGATTGATCTAGGATCTCGAGGATGTTCAAGGAGTGGACATAAGAGTTATTGGATAACCCTAACAATCCAGTGCAAGGAGTATGGAGAAAATCAATTTCGAGTTTAGGAGAGCGTGCCAAGTGGACACACTAGAACCAACAATTAGCTCATAAGGGATAGGTCAGTGCAAGGAGTGCACTAAGGATGACATCTAAAGTTCATTTAAGCTCAGAAGAGATAATGCAAGTTTGCAAATATCAAGCGCAAGAACTATGCCTAAACTCATAGTAGTGTAAAAGCTCAAGGGAAGGTCAGTACAAGGAGTGCACGAAGCCAACACTTTGTTAAAGTGTAGATAAAGCTTACGAGGAAGAGAACTAAGTGCCATGAGAGAATTTAAGGAACACTATAACAATGTCATAAGATTGGGAGGAAGAGCATAGGTTCCAGGAGGGCACAACGAGCAACTTGAAGAGACAAAGGGTCAAACCCCTTTGGAGTTCGAAGAAATTACATGATTGGGAAGGGCAGGAAGCTAGTGCAAGGAGTGTGCCAACACTTCGGTTCAAGTGTTTGAGAGCTTAGGAGGGATAGAGATTCGCAACACAAGAAGAGGCCAAGGATTCAATTCTGTAGAGAAATAAAAATAAACCTTTGAAACCCCAAGAAAAACCCTTGTTGAACGAAAGCGAAGCCAATGAAAGGAGGAAACTACAATAGTCGTTGATTTCGCTACGATATTAGATCTGAGCCGTTGGACTAAACCCATTGAAAGGGATCATGGATAAAAGGTAGACAAGTTCCTAATCATTGATCTGGGACAAGGAGAACGTCAATCATAGTTCCTCAAGGCCTTTATATTTTGGGATTCCACACTTCGGTTATCTAGGTGAATTTAGTTATTATGTTGGACTCAAGAATTCTCATATTGAATCTAAGTCATTGATAGAGGGAGGAACATTAGAAATAGATGTCACAATTTGAAACTCAAGTATTTTGGTTAATGTATTGTTTGGAGGAGGAAGCCTCGAATCCAGGAGTCTCGAAGTCCAGGGTAAATGTTGACCGTGGATCGTGGAGAAGGGAGAATCCTTTCCAACCATCTGATTTTGAGTTTTTTCGCAGAGTTTCTGGACAGTGGAAGGATGGGATAAAACCCACAGTTGCTAGTCAATATAACTTTATGACTGATTTTGGTCGGTAATACTTCGAGTAAACTAGCATGTTGTGTTGGGTGAATGATCACAGAGCACCGAAGTCGCAGAGAATTGGATCACCTTTCCACTAATCCTTTTCTTTTATCCCCAAGTCATGTCGACACATTTGTCTGCATGAAGGAAGTATGGGTGAATTAGAGTTTTGTAGGTTTGGGCAAGCACTTGGTTCTATGCCACGGTCACATGCAATTCCATCGAGATATAAAGGGATAGCTCTTGCGGTTAAATATTGAGGAGAAAAGGAGCTACTATAAGTCCCTAGTGGGCTTTTTGTGGGGCATTCAAATAGAAGTTAAGAGGCATGTGTGTTAGAAAAATAGGATTGTGTAGCAATAAAATAAAACAAATGTGGAAATAAAACAAATGTGGAAATAAAACATAGAAGATACACAATACAATAGAGACACAAATATACGTGGTTCACCCAGTGTGGGATACGTTCACTAGAGAAATTGTCAGGTCCTTCTTTTATTATTGTCCAACAAATGAAGTGATACAACCTACAACACACCCGTTGTAACTTCATCTTATTTCTCTCGCGGTATCCTCTCTCATAACACAATATTTACAATGATAGATAGACAAAATACAATTCCCTCATAAAAAAAGGTTTCCTTCTAGGGAAAAAACTCTAACATAACTTCTACCATCAAATCTGCAGCCTTATAATGAATGGTCCAGATTTACTATGAAATTACAATATGCATTTACAAGACAATTTTTTCTTGAAGGTCCCGCTTACCCCAGACCCTCCACTCGGGGGAATGAGCCCCCTGGACCCCGTAGAAAGGGAAATCCCCAGTGAAATGGATCATGGAAAAAAGGCAGACATGTTCCTAATCATTGATCTAGGATAAGGAGAACGTCAGTCATAGATCATCGAAGCCTTTATATTTTGGGATTCGACACTTCGGTTATCCGGGTGAATTTAGTTATTGTGTTGCACTCACGAATTCTGAGATTGAATCTAAGTCATTGATAAAGGGAGGAACATGAGAAATAGATCTCACAATTCAACACTCAATTATTTTGGTCATTATGTTGTTTGGAGGAGAAAGACCCGAATCCAAGACTCTCGAAGTCCAGGGTAAACGATGATCGTGGACCGTGTAGAAGGGAGAATTCCTGCCAATCATCTAATTTTGGGTTTGGCCATAGAATTTCTGGAGAGTGGAAGGACGGGATAAAACCCACAGTTGCTGGTCAATATAACTTTATGACTGAGTTCAGTTGGTTATACTCTGAGTGCATTGGCATGTGGTGTTGGGTGAATGATCGCAGAGTGCCAAAGTCATAGAGAATTGGAGAACCTTTCCACTAAGCCTTTTCTTTTATCCCCAATTCATGTGGACACTATTTTCTGTGCGAATGAAGTATGGGTGAATTAGAGTTTTGTAAGTATGGGCGAGCGCTTGGTTCTATGCCACGGTCACATGGAATTTTGTCGAGATATAAAGGGATAGTGCCTGTGGTTTAATATCGAGGAGAAAAGAGGCTACTATAAGCACCCTGTGGGATTTTTGTGGGGCATTCAAATAGAAGTTAAGAGGCATGTGTGTTAGAAAAATAGGATTGCGTAGCATTAAAATAAAACAAATGTGGAAATAAAACACA
The DNA here is from genome assembly GCA_009831015.1 of Picea engelmannii. Classification (NCBI taxonomy): domain Eukaryota; kingdom Viridiplantae; phylum Streptophyta; class Pinopsida; order Pinales; family Pinaceae; genus Picea; species Picea engelmannii. Next base: position 629,228 of record ML778118.1, on the reverse strand, counting down.
AAAGATACACAATACAATAGAGATACAGATATACGTGGTTCAACCAGTGTGAGATACGTCCAATAGAGAAATTGTCAGGTCCTTCCTTTATTATTATCCAACAAATGAAGGGATATAACCTACAACACACCCGTTGTAACTTCCTCTTATTTCTCTCACAATATCCTCTCTCATAATACAATATTCATAATGATACATAGACGAAATACAATTCCCTCATAAAAGAGGGTTTCCATCTAGGGAAAAATTTCTAACATAAATTATACCGTCAGATCTGTGGCCTTATAATGAACGGTCCATATTTACTATGAAATTACAATATACATTTACAAGACAATTTTTCCTTCAATGTCTCGCTTCCTGTAGACCCTCTACTCGGGGGCATGAGCCCCCTGGACCCCGCAGAAGGGAAAATCCCCCCTTGCAACCCCCCCATGTGGAGGGGTGTATAGTATTCATGGGGTATAAACACGATTGAAAAAAAGAACTCTAAATCAAGAAGATAATCAATCTCCACAACCAACAATCCCCCACTTAGAGACTGATCACAACAACTCCATCATTGTTGTACTTGTTGGACAATGATCCATATTGGACCTAAAAAGTTTCTCATCTTCACCTTCATGCTTGAAGACTAACTAAAGTCTGAAACTAATTAAGAACTTAGTTTCTCCTTGGTTACTTTCTTTGTTAACATCTTTTTAGGATTCTGACTAGTGTGTATATTTTCCAACTTCAAATGTCTATCTTCCAAGACGGATCATGTGCAATGGTACCTAATTTTTATATGCTTAGTCTTCAAATATAAGGTTGAGTTCTTTGCAAGATGAATGACATTCTCATTGTCACAGTACAACCTGATATTCTCTTGCTTCTTTCCAAATTTATCCATAAACCTTTGTAACCAAATAATTTCTTTATTAACCTCTGTAGCAACAACATACTCTGCTTCTGCTGTCGAAATTGCAATTTTTTTTTATAGTTTTGAAATCTAACTTACTATTTTTCCACCTGCAATAAAAACATATCCTGTGGTGCTCCTCCTGCTATCTTTATCACCTTCCATATCTGAATCAACATATCTCTGTAGAATAGTTTATGAACCTTCAAAACATAATGCATGAGTACTAGTACCTCTCAAATACTCGAGAATCCACTTTACTTCCTCACAATGTTCTTTACTTGGATTGTTCATATACCTACTCACAACTTCCACTACATGTGCAATATTTGGTCTTGAGAAAACCATCACATACATCAAGCTTTGAGCTAGTGATGAATAAGGGTGCATGGACATGTATTCTATCTCCTCCTATGTGTTGGGACACATTTCCTTAGTTAATTTGAAATGGTTGGCCAAATGTGTACTAATTGGTTTTTCATTCTGCATTGAAAACCTCTCCAAGACCTTTTTTATGTACTCACCCTGAGAGAATGTCAATTTGCGATTTTTCCTGTCTCTTGTTATTCTCATACCAAGGATTTTATTTGAAACACCCAAATCCTTCATCAAAAATGAATTAGCTAGTTTCTTCTTGAGCAAATTTATATCCTACCATATTAGACCCTGCAACAAACATGCCATCTACATACAATAGGAAGATAATATAGCTCCAATTTTCTATCCTTTTAAAATAAACATAGTGAACAAGATGACATCTACTATAACTGTGTTTTGTCATAAGCCTGTCAAAATTCAAATACCACTATCTTTGAGCTTGATTTGGGTCATACAAACTCTTCTTCAACATGCATACCAAATTTTCCTTCCCTTTGACCTCATACCCCAGTGACTGCTACATATAAATCTCTTCCTCCAAATCCCCATGGAGAAAATTTGTTTTTGCATCTAATTATTCAAGATGCAAATCTTCTACTACTACAAGATTTAAAATAATCCTAATTGAAGTCATATTAACAACAAGAGAAAATGTTTCATCAAAATATATATATTTCTCTTATGCAAACCCATTTACAACAAGTCTAGCCTTGTACGGATTTTTCCCTCTTTCTTCTTCCTTCAACTTGTAAACTCATTTATTCTGCAATGCTCCTTTCTGCAGGCAACTGAACCAAGTCCCAAGTCTAGTTATTTTCTAAGGAATCCATTTCCTCTTTCATGCCTTGCTCCCACTTATTTTTAGTGTCTATCTGCATTGTCTCTTCATAACATTCTGGTTTACCAGAATCAATCAACAATAAATAATACAATGAATGAGAGTATCGTCTAGGGGGTGTACTTAACCTGGTAGATGTTCTAACAACACCTGCAAGAGTTTGAGGTACATGTTTCTCCTGTTGTTGTACATTTTGATTTTCTTCTACCTTTGGAATATCTTTTTCAGTGATCTCAGCAAGCACTATGTATTTTTTTTCTTTCTTGTATCTATCCCTACAGCTAATCTTTGTACATGACCTTCTCATTGAGTATCACATCTCAACTCCGAATGATTTTGTGATTTTTATAATCCCATAAATGATAACCAAAATAATTAACACAATATCCAATAAAGGTACACTTCTTGGATTTTGTCTCAATATTTTTTTCTATTTTCTTTATCAATATGGGAAAATGCTTCACAATCTAAAGTCTTCAAAAAAGAATAGTTTATCTTTTTACATATCGATGCCTCATGTGGAATTCCACCATTCAAAGAGTTTGAAGGTGTTTTTTTTATTAAGTAAACATTAATATCTACAATATCTTCCTAAGAGTGTAAGGTCAACCCAGCATGCAATCTCATACTTCTTGCATGCTCCATGATTGTCATGTTCATCCTTTCTTACACATTATTTTCTTGTGGTGTTCCTGGAACTGTCTTTTCTCTACGAATTTCATGGTATGAATAGTAATCATCACACTCCTTATTGCAATATTCACCTCCATTGTCTGATCTAAGACACTTCAAACTTTTTCCTGTCTCTTTCTGAACCAAAGCTTTCCATTTCTTAAAAGTATAAAAAACGTCATATTTTTGTCGAATGCAATAAACCCAATTTTTTCTAGATGCATCATCAATAAAAGTAACATAATAACCAGAGCCACCAAGAGATGATATCTGAGTAGGTCCCTATACATCTGTATTCACAAGCTGTAACCTTTCACTCTTTTTTTCTTTTCAGACTCCAAGAAATATGACTCTCTTATGTTTTCCATAAACACAATGCTCACAAAAATACAAATCAATTTGTTTAAGATCTGGCAACAAATTTCTTTTGTGAAGTAAAACTAGTTTATGCCACCTATGTATTATGTTTAGTTCATGGTTTGTTAACCCATTATTGAGTGTGTGAGTTTTTCCCAATTGATTTTCATGTGAATAACCTTGTGTTAGTAAATTTCAAGAAATAATGGGTTTTATCTCATTTAAGTAATCTTATATTCAAACCAGATGTTACTCTTGATGAAATCCATAAGAACATAGGCAAACACTATTCACACACAGAAATGTATTATCTATTATACACAAGAAAACATTACATATATATATCAGAAGAGCAGATTTAACTGTCTCCGATATAAATGGATCTGAACCGCTTGTAACAACATTCATTAAATTTCTCCATTATTCTCTAACACTTCCTTTCAATGGAGAAATGGATTTTATACCACAATTCACACACAATTACAACACTTGAACTTTCAATTACACATTTAAAGTCAAAACGCCTTTGACCATCATTCTTGCACTTGTATAATGGACAATTTGACAACTCAGCTCATCGGGGCTTCCGTGATAAAATATGTCAATTATTGATGCATTCTATGAACTTGCCTTCATCTGTAGGATTTTTGCTTTCGGCTATCCTTCAGTATCTAGAAGAAAAGTTTGGATACTGAATGTCCTCAACATTCCTTTACACAAGGTGACTTCCAATAAAAACAATGTACTTGATACTGGGGCTACCAGCTTGCATCAAAATACAAGTTCTTATTTTTACATAAACACTTACACACAAAACTTTAAACTCACCACGTAAAGGTAACCTGTAATTGTTGATCTTGGAGCACCGAAGTACAACAAGAGTCTACAACATATAACAGACTTGTACACATACTCAAACCAGTGATGTGTTCTCTTGGCACCGAAGAACGTCGAGAACCACTAGCTTTAAAATACACTACTTTGTTTAATGATTGGTTCTCATAATATAATTTTGCAAATAGAAATAATGCTACTACATTTACAATATTACCAAGACTTCCAAACATAGATCCAAGAACAAATACATATCACACCACAAATTTGCATCTGAAGAACTTAGAACACCAACAGGATCACACACAACAACCGATCTTCCATAGATGATGATGAATTTTCTGCAATACTCAGCTCTGAACGGATTTGCAGCAGGTCTGACTTGCAAACGATTCCTCAATCAACATTATGCATGGCATGGATTGGTACAACCATCAGCAACCATCTCCTTGGTGAGGGCTTCTCCAAGCAGTCAACGCTCCTCCTCGTCTTGTCCACAATGCCGTCTCCTCCTTTCAGATCGGCTCAGATGGAACGGCTCAGCACGGCTCAGATGGAACGGCTCAGCAGATGACGGCTTCCTTTTCTAGGGATCTCCTGTCAGGCGATTAAGCAAGCAGAATGCAGCTCACACTAAACTCAAACGGTGATGGTGGTTCCTTTTTTTTTTTCTTCCACCTCACAAAACAACAACAACACATCTACAACAGCGATCTGGTCACGCAGCGATGTGGCTCTTTCAGGGAGATTTGCACACAGAACTAAGGTAACACACAGCAATCAAAAAATTCAACACTCTGCTACTCTACATATATATAGAGGATCATCTCTCAATCTATCTCATATTCCAGCCCCTCTCGTGAGAGAGTCAGGGCTGTTCTAGCTCTAATACCATGATGAAATCCATAAGAACATAGGCAAACAGTATTCACACACAGAAATGTGTTATCTATTATACACAAGAAAACATTACATATATATATCAGAAGAGTACACAAGAAAACATTACATATATATATCAGAAGAGCAGATTTAACTGTCTCCGATATAAATGGATCTGAACCGCTTGTAACAACATTCATTAAATTTCTCCATTATTCTCTAACAACTCTTTCCCTCAATGATTTCGTCTTTGATATGCTCTTGTTATGAATGTACTCTGTCGAAAGAAAATCGTGGTTTTTCTGAATATATTATATATAATTGGTTTTTATATTTCGGCTCTGTATAATTTTCGTGGTTTTTCTGAATATATTATATATAATTGGTTTGTATATTTCGGCTCTGTATAATTTATCTTTACGCAGAGGGTCTCGCATTGTCGTGCGTCTGAGTTTTATGCCAACCGATCCCAGATTCTATCTAGGCTCTCGACGGATGGCAGTTAATAAGTTTGGTGTTTCCGTTTTTATTGTATGCTTTTCCTTCAATGTTGTCAGAGGGACAATTCTGATTATGTTTGTTATATACACAGAAGACAAAGGGGAGTTTCTCCTTAAATGATGAGGGTAAGGTTAACGACCTTTTGAAAATGCATTTATGTAAATTTGTTTTCAATTCTTGTCCTTCCATGATATTGTACTAATCATTTCCTTTACTTGCGATTTTTTTAGGGGTACAAATAAGGTGCTCAGTTTTCAATATTGACGAGAACCATTTTAAAATTGTAAATTTTTGTTTGTAAACTTTTTGTAAATTGTCCTTCTTTAAGGAGATTAGACTTTTCCTGTAGAGTGGAGAATGATTTTAGGATGAATAAATGCTCCACAGCTATATCTCTATACTGTTATTACCTCACAATTCTCCAAATTCATCATTCTCTCAAATTTATACACATGTATACAAACTCTTTTCAATGAAATTGAATTTATAAAATATAATTTTTTCTCATATTTAAATAAAGTTCATAAATAAACAGATGCAAATGAAAATTAATTGTAGGTTATATTGCCAACAAACGGAATCATGTTCCACTCAATCATAGATATAGAAAAACCAAGTTATCACCCTTAAGCTTGACTATTACTTCATAAGAACAAATTGAGCTCCACTCCTTAGTCAATGTACTTTTGTACCATTAGGAAAATCATTTGCCAATCATTTTCCTAACACATGATTGCTCACACAACAAATATCTCATTTCATCACCATACTAAACCACCTATTGCCTCCCACATATGTTGTATATATTGTTTTTCTTTTTCCTAGGGCTTTTCATTAAATTCATTTTCCTCCTTGGAAATTGACTAGTGACAGAAATCCATGTTACATTTATTATATTTAAAAGTAGTTTGTCTCTTACAATTGTCCATAAAAAAAACAATTGACAAGTCAAAAATTTTGCACATAATTTAAATAATAACAATCAAATGTCTTGATAAAGTCAAATAGTATTTTTTTAAATAAAATTTATTAAATAAAATACTTAATATTTGAAGATATCATAAGAATTGTTGCATAAGACCACAAAATATGATCCATCCATCCTTCCATATCGCAATTCTCAGTTTCAAGGAATGTGAAATTCAATTTACTAATCAAGAAATGGCCACGAGTTATTCATGGTTAATCCAAAAGATGATCAGTAACTTGCATGCTACTTTGCCATTCCATTGAATTGCATGTGTAAGGTGATGGCTCCATAACAATGTCCAATTACATTGTAGAGTTAATTGAAGAAAATACAATACCCAACTAATCTGTAAACATTCTAATGTTGGCTGAGCACTGTAACCTTGCTATTCAAGGCAGGGATTAATGTTGGCAGTTATCTTCTTTGTTTGAATAATAAACCTTGCTATTCAAGGCAGGGATTAATGTTGGCAGTTATCTTCTTTGTTTGAATAATAAACCATTAGAATGGAAAGTATTCCCATGTAAAATTGAAATTTTATACTATAAGCTTAAAAAAGGTTAAGAAAAAAAGTGAAAGTCGTAAAAAAAAATAGCTTGAACACACAAAATTCAACATGAGCACACAATTCAACATTATTATAGTATTTACATTATAATATTTAAGGTGAAAATTAAAAATAAAAATGATCGAACACACAATTCAACATTATAGTAATAGAAAAGAAATTTACAACAAATTATATCATGAAATCACAATTCAACATTATAGTAATAGAAAAGAAATTTACAACAAATTATATCATGAAATTTAAAAGAAATTATGTGTGTCAATGGCATAGCTGCAGGATTGCAGCCATTGCTCCTTCAGCCAAGCACGAGGCGGTCGTTTCCCTGGCATACCAATGCCAATTTATTTTGCTGATAAATTACACCCCATTTAATTATCGATAATCTCTTGAAGCAACTTCTTCACATGTGTATCGTACTTATTCAAAATCTCGCTTACAAGAAAATCTGCTGAAACTCGAAGCTTGTTCCTAGCACACTTCCTTGGTATCATCACATGAAGAGAACCATTCCCTAGGTTGGCCCGTATATGGGTTAACGACCTCGCGTTTCGTCACCCAAATCGTTTCGATTGTCCTGCGGATGTATAGCATCTGAGCAGGGTCTTCTGCGGGCGAATGTCTAATCGGATCGTAAGCAAATTCTTGGAACAGAACGTCCATATATTCTTCTGGAACACCATCTGAAGCCATTCTTAGAATCAATTAGCGGAGAAAGCTGCAAAAACGGATATATAAGGTTTTGGCTTGTTTTATTCAACTCGATATATATATATAACATACATGCTGCAAATCAAGTCTGCTGAAGTCGGCTGATGGTTGTAGGTGTCAGGATGTAATCATTGCACTGCCTCTGTGCAAATGGTGAATCGGTGGCCGTCTTGACCCTTCAAAACTCGTGGATTAACCATTGATTACAATTTTGTCTTACATAGCTTAAACGGTGGCTGCTTTAACCTTTGAAGGCAGCAAGACAACATCACCGCCATTGATTAAATTTTTTAAAAGATCGAAGGGGCAATTTTTGAATTCATGTTTCTATATAAATACCAGAAACGAATTGTAATTGAGATATTTTGAACACATTTTTGAACTGAAGTGGTTATTGTGTATTCACAGGCATTCTCTCTCCATTTATAATTTTGTTATTGAGTTAGTAAACTCTGTTTGGGTTTTTTTTCCTTTCGAGACATCTGTCGGCTTCTGCAATAGAGCCATTACCTTCCAATTCGTTGATACCTGAAACCCCGAAGTGCAGGGCCGACAACTTGTTCGCTATATCACAATTCAGGAGTTGTTGCGACTTTTTTTGTGTCGGGTGCTTCTAAACGCTCATACCGGAAATTGCGAAGTACTAGGCCTCACAGCTATTTCGCGATTTCACGATTCAACAGTAGTTGGGGTGTTTTGTTTTGTGTCTAGCGTTTGTAATTGCCGAGCCTGTTATTTACGATTTGGTATCGGAGCCTGTAGTGTATCCCGTCAGTTGCTCAATTTAGTACTAATAATTCGTGTTGGTGCTCAATTTCAGCTTCTTATTTTATTTTATTTTTTTGTGTGAAGGTTTATTTGATTTCTTTCAATTTTTTTTAATGGCTTCGTTTGGTAGCATCTCTTCTCAGGTTCAGGTTCATGTGCTGAACGGGAAGTCATATGACTCTTGGTATATTTGGATGAGGATGATTCTGCATTCTCAGTATTTATGGACTTATGTTATTGATGGTTATGTTGATCCAGTAGATGCAGCAGTGGAATTGGCTCTCTAATGCTAATCGTGTTGTGCTAAACGAAAACAAAAAAAAGGATAACAAAGCTCTTGGATTAATCCAGCGATGATTAAATGAATCCATTTTTACAAAGATTTCCAGTGCTGCATCTTCGAAGATGGCTTGGGACAATCTTAAAACTTGTTATCAAGGTGTGTCCAAGGTGAAGACAGTCAATTTGCATAATTTAAGAAGGGATTTCAAAAATCTGAAGATGAAGGATAATGAAAGTGTTGATACTTTCATGACTCAAGTGATGAGTGTTGTGAACCAGCTCAAGTAGTATGGAGATGATATTGAAAATAAAAGAGTTATTAAGAAAGTGTTGAGAAGTTTGCCCAAGAAGTTTGAACCTGTTGTTGTACCCATAGAGGAATTTAAGGATTTAAGTCAAATGTAAATTGATGAGTTAACTAGTTCCCTTGTTGCTCATGAATCTAGGATATCTAGATATGAAGAAGGATCATTGGAGCATGCCTTCAAATCAAAACTGCATATTACAAGAGGCAGAGGTAGAGGAAGGTCTTATAATCATGGAAGAGGAGGTTGATTTTTTGGTCGAAGGGACAACATAACTGAATTAGAGTCTGAGGAGAAGTCCCAGCAAAATCCTCCTAATTTAAGAGGAAGCAACAACAAACCTTGGTAGCAAGAAAATCAGAGGTATGATAAATCTAAAGTACAATGTTATTATTGTAAGAAGTTTGGGCATTTTGCTAACAAATGTTGGAAAAAACATGCAGATGATAGAAAACAGTCTGCACATATTAAATGAGTCTGAGGATCATCAAAATCCTGTGTTTTTGACCTGTAATGTTACTCTGGAAAATGCTAGTGATATTTGGTTTTTGGATAGTGGTTGCAGTAATCACATGACTGGTAATAAGGATTTATTTTCATTTATTGACAATAGTATTCAGTTTGAAGTAAAATGGGGAAATCACTGTAAGGTTATAGTTAATGGTAAAGGTGTAGTTCGAGTTTACAGTAAGGATAATTAGAAAATAAATATTGATGATGTTTATTTCGTGCCTGGTCTAAAATGCAATCATATTAGTGTTGGACAATTGATGGAGAAAAAGTACAGAGTGTTCTTAAAAAACAAGGTATGTACAATCTATGATAAATTTCCTAGCAAATAGTTGATTGCAAGAGTAGAGATGACCAAGAATAGAAAGTTTCCACTTGTTATGAAAAATGATTTGAGTGGTTATTTGAATGCTTATAAATATGAAAGTTCAGATGAACCTTGGTTATGGCATTTGAGATATGGACATTTACATTTTGGTGGATTAGATCTGTTACAGAAGAAGAAGATGGTAAAGGGGTTGCCCTATATTCAACAGCCTGCAAGCTCTTATGAGAGTTGTATACTTGGGAAGAATCACAGAGAGAAATTTGTTTCAGGTGTTTCCTACAGAGAAAAATCTCCATTGGAAATTGTCCACACAGGTTTAGGTGGACCTATGCAAACACCTTCTTTAACTGGTTGTGTTTATTTTATGACTTTCATTGATGATTTCAATAGGAATACTTGGTTGTATTTGTTGAAACATAAATCTGAAGCCTTTGATGTTTTCAATAGGTTTAAGTCTATGGTTGAGAATGAGAGTGGTCGAACCATTAAAATATTAACATCTGACAAAGGAGGTGAATATACACTGAATGAATTCATTGAATTTTGTGATCTTCGTGGAATTAAAAGGTAGTTTACTGATTAATATACTCCACGGCAGAATTGAGTGGTTGAAAGGAAGAATCAAACCATCATGGATATGGCTCGAAGCATGTTGAAAGAGAAGCATATTTCAAATGAATATTGGGGAGCTGCAGTTCTTTGCTTTGTTTTTTTTTATCTTGAATAGAAGTCCGACCAAGACCATGAGGATCGCGTACCTCAGGAAGCCTGGGATGGTAAGCCTTGCAATGTTTCTCATTTCAAAATTTTTGGAAGTAATGCATTTACACATGTACCTACAGCAATGAGGAGAAAGTTGGATGACAAAAGAGAGAGATATATCTTTGTTGGATACAGTGAAGAGTCTAGGGCATATAAACTCTACAATCCCATCACCCAGAAATATATAATCATCAGAGATGTTCAATTTAAAGAAGATGAAGCCTGGGATGGAAGTATTGATAAATCAATTTTAGAGGGAGATGTGTTACCCCATGAAGATGATGATGGAGTTGAGCACGCTGAAGGAGATGGGCAGTTGGTTCCACATGCACATATGCCTGCAACAAGAAGTCCAACAAGGCAAGCACCATATTTCATCCCTTCTCAATTTAGAATGCCCAGAACTCATGGGCGTTGTGATACATTTGGACATGGTGGACATCAAATAGATTCACAGGTAAGTAGTGAATCAAATCCCACTTTAGCTTCATTGAAAAATAGATTTAAAGGATAGAAAACTAGAAGCTTAAGACAATTATATGATCAGAATGAAGAAGCATATCAGATTTCAAATTTTGCATTAATGGCATATGATCCTGTAAGTTTTGATGAAGCTGTTAAAGAGGATATCTAGATAAAAGCAATGGATGAGGAGATTGATTCGATTAAAATAAATAACACTTGGGATCTTGTCGATTTACCTGAAGGTAAGAAGAGCATTGGTGTTAAGTGGGTTTATAAGACTAAGTTGAATGCAAATGGTGAAGTTGAAAAGTACAAGAAAAGACTTGTAGCTCAGGGGTTTAGTCAGCAACCCGGTATTGATTACAATGAAACATTTTCTCCTGTAGCAAGAATTAACACTGTGAGAATGGTCTTAGCTATTGCAGCTCATAATAAATGGATCATGCATCAGATGGATGCTAAGTCTGCATTCTTAAATGGATATTTGGAAAAAGAGGTTTATGTAAGACAACCTTTGGGTTATGAGATTGATAAGTATAGAGATAAAGTTTACAAGTTGAGAAAATCCTTATATGGATTGAAGCAGGCATCCAGAGTTTGGTATAGCAGATTGATGAATACCTAATTAATGTTGGATTCAAAAGAAGTCCAAGTGAACCAACTCTGTTTACAAAAGTAAACTAGGAAGGTAAAATTTTGATTGTTTGTTTGTATGTTGATGACCTGATTTTTACTGGAGATCTATCTGTAGATGATTTTAAAAATGCCATGAAAACAAAGTTTGAGATGACTGATTTAGGATTGATGAAATATTTTCTTGGAATTGAAGTGATTCAATCTGATGATGGTATTTTCATTTGTCAAACTAACTATGCAAATGAAGTGTTGAAAAGGTTTAGAATGTTGAATTGCAAGCCAACTGCAACACCAATGGCAACTGGTATTAAACTTAGCAAGTTTGATGAGGGATCATATGATGATCCAACTCTGTATAAGAGGCTAGTTGGAAGCCTTATGTACTTAACAGAAACTAGAACTGACATTATGTTTGCTGTGAGTTTGATTTCCAGATTCATGGAGACTCTAAAGACTACTCATTGGAAAGCAGGAAAGAGGATCCTAAGATATGTTGCTAGAACAACTAATTTTGGTATCTAATATACATCCAACTTGAACTTTGAGCTGATCAGATATACTGATAGTTATTTTTTGGGTTCCATTGATGATAGGAAGAGCACATTTGGGTATCTGTTCAGTCTTGGATCTGGAGCAGTGGCATGGGCATCAAAGAAACAACCCATTATGACTCTATCCTCTACTGAGTCAGAGTATGTTGCAACAACTACAACTGCATGTCAATATGTGTGGATGAGAAGGGTCTTGAATGAATTGTTGCATGACCAGAATGATGCAACCCAAATTGTCTGTGACAATAAATCTTCCATTGCACTGTCAAAGAATCACGTTTTTTACAAACAAAGTAAGCACATTGATACAAGGTATCATTTTATTCAAGAGCTGGTAAATGGAAAATAATTTTTTGTTCAGTTGTATAAGTCTGAAGAATAATTTGCAGACATATTTATGAAGCCTTTGGGAAATGAACTGTTTAAAAATCATAGAAGAAATATTCGTGTCTGCAAGTTGTATTGCATTGTTTACAACAATTTTGTTTTACTTGTTTTAGTTTGTTTGGTTTTGAAATGATTAAGAGGGAGTATGTCAGGATGTAATCATTTCACTGCCCCTGTGCAAATGGTGAATCGTTGGTCATCTTGACCCTTCAAGACTGGTGGATTAACCACATATTACATTTTTTTCTTACATAGCTTAAACAATGGTCGCCTTAACCTTTGAAGAAAGAAAGACAACATCACCTCCATTGATTAAATCTTTTAGAAGATCGAAGGGGCAATTTTTGAATTCATGTTTCTATATAAATACCATAAATGAATTGTAATTGAGATATCTTGAACACATTTTTGAATTGAAGTACTTATTGTGTATTTGCATGCATTTTCTATGCATTTATAAATTTGTTATTGAGTTAGTAAACTCTGTTTGAGGTTTTGTTTCCTTTCGGGACATTTGTCAGCTTATGCAATAGAGCCATTACCTTCCAATTTTTCGATACCCGAAGCCCTGAAGTGCAGGCCCAACATCTTGCTCGCTATATCATAATTCAAGAGTTGTTGTGACTTCTTTTATGTTGGGTGCTTCTAAACGCTGATACCCGAAAATGCAAAGTACTGGGCCCCACAGATATTTCATGATTCAACAATTGTTGGGGTGTTTTTTTTTTGTGTCTTGCATTTGTAATCACCGAATCCCAAAACCTGATTTACCTATGTTCTTTACAGTAGGGCCATGCAAATGACCCAATGAATTTGAAGCAATAGAAAAAAGTATACACAATTCATTGCTAGTGTGTTAAAGAATACATAGGAGAGATATAGAGACCAGATCGGTGAAAAACATTGTGCAATCATACATAGATTGCACAATTGTGTTAAGAAAATTTCCTTCCTATAAGTCTCAAAATTTAGGACATCCTATCATTGTTGAGAGTGCCAAGGTCATTTCCAAGGAACACTATTATACCAAAAGAGGGGAGATATTATAAGATAAAAGTATAATTTTATTAAAGGAGAGAAAATCAAAGGTAATGTAACTCATAATAAGGAGAATATCACATTATTATTATTATTATTATTAGAAATGAGCTTGAATTGGGACCTCCCAACTCCTTAAGGAGAACCAATCTTATTATTCCCAATTATTTCTTGAAGTGAAAAAATCCTATTGCTAAGAACAATGCTTTATCATAAAACTAGTTGTTAACCAAACTAAAATGGAATTCAAGTAAACATATAGCAATGGTTCACCAACTAACTTAGTTAGAGAAATAACGACGAAATAAATGAAACTGTTTCACTTCCCACAGAGGTTACGAAAACATTTGGTTATACATTCTCTTGAAAAATATGTAACAAATTCGAGAGACAAAATGTCTTTTGTATTTTGGTATTAGAGCTCAGGTTGAGCCATTGAATCCCACACACAGAGAGAGACTTAGTTGTTGAAGCCATGAGAAAAGGTTGCAAAGTGTTGGCGTAGAGTTGAAGGGTCATGAGGACTTGCATGATCTTGGTAAATGAGAATATTGCTTGTTGCGTTATTGATTACACAATCTAGAGAGAGTCACGAGAAGAAAAGAGCATGTGCATTGAACTCGTACGTTGATGTGAGATTTGTGAGTTGTTGTGTGTTGAGGAAGATGAGAGATTTGTGGATGCATCGACTGAGGATTTCAATCTGTGTGTGCTAGCAAATTTTGATATGCACACTGAAGGAGTAGTCAATCTATGTTCTTTCTATGAAGTGTTGGTAATTGATGTAGTTTTGTCAATCATCTGACATGATGCAATCTATTTGCAGTTTTCTTTTTTGTCGATTAATATTTAGATATAGATCGTCTGACTAAATAATGAATGCAAAATGCATGAGTATTTTTCTAAAATAAAATGTTGTAAGCGTTCAATCAGGAGCAACTAACTGTTTGTTTTATGAGGCTATGTATTGTTATGAAGATCAAGGTTGATCATAGTTGAATGTAACCTTTTTGTGCAACTACCTAAATAATAATTCTTTCTTCTTTCTATGATATTGTGATTTAATAATTTAGTGTTTAGTGTATTGTTATTCTATTCAATTGAATGATTATCTAGTCGATATATAGGCCTGCATATATCCTTCATTTGGTATCAAAGCTTGTTGTTGTTTTAGGGTAATCATGTCAAACTCTAATTCCTTGCCCATTCCAGAATTTAATGGAAGTGATTATGATTATTTGTGCATCAAGACAATGAGGTTTTCTATAGGGAAATATCTATGGGGGAATGTAGAAACGTGTTATGCAAAGCCACAAGATTGGACCACTCTTACTGCAAATGATAGAGTAGATAAGAAGGAATCTAGAAAGAAGAATGCTCAAGATTTATTTCATATTGAAATTTCTCTTGATGAAAGTTTGTTTCAAAGAATTGCAGGTGCAAAGATAGCAAAGGATGCTTGGAAGACTCTACAAGAAGCTTACCAAGGTAGTGATGAAGTCAAAGTTGTGAAGCTACAGACATTGAAAAGAGAATTTGAGAAATTGAAGATGCAAGAAGCTGAAAATGTAAGTGATTATTGTGTGAGAGTAAAAGATGTAGTCAATAAGATGGCTACTCTTGGAGAAATTGTGGACAAAGAGGTTTTGATTAAAAAGTTGTTGAGGTCTCTAACACCAAGGTGGAACCATGTTTCCATAATCATTGAAGAAAGCAAGGATTTGTCGACTCTTCAGTTTGATCACCTAGTTGGATCTCTTATGTCTCATGAAGAAAGATTGATAGATTCATTTGGAGAAAGTGGTGAGAAAGATTTTTCTTCAAAATTGCAAATTACAAAGAATGAAGATGCCAACACTAGCAACAAAACAAACCAAAGCCAAGGTAGAGGTAAAAATATGAATTATCCAAGAGAAAGAGGTGGTTCAAGAGGAAGAGGCAGAGGTAGATATGATAAAAGATATATCCAATGTTATTATTGTAAAATGTATGGTCACTTTGAAATGGATTGTAGATTAAAAGAAGGTAATAATAACAAAGGTTTTAATTATGCTCAAGAAGGTGATGAAGCCTCTTCAAACAATTTATTTTTATCTTATGACAAAGATGAAAATGGCACTAAAGATATTTGGTATCTAGATTCAGGGTGTTCTAACCACATGTCAGGAAATAAGAAGCTATTTTCTACAATGGATGAGAGTTTCAAATCCAAGATCAAGCTGAGTGATGACAAAGCATTGGAGGTTTCTGCAAAAGGATCTATGGAAGTCCATACTAAAGAAGGTATGAAAAGTGTTAAAGACATTTATTACACTCCACAATTAAAGCATTTAATTTATTGAGTGTTGGCCAATTGTGTGAGAAACATTATAAGGTGGTGTTTGAAAATCAACAATGTACAATTTATAAGAGCAGAATGAATTTTTTGGATGATCGATGTGTGCTCTGAGACGATTTAGGGTTTGCCTATTTTTTCCTCAACAACCTCCCATGGTCGCTCAGGGAGGAGGGGAGCCATTGACCCCTCCTTCTCCCGCCTCTTCTTTTCGAAAGCTCCTTGCAACCTATGGTAAGAAGCTCCACCCTACGGAACCCCCTAGCTTCATCAAGAAGCTCGATTCCATTCTTGAGGTTGATCTCCCCCCTGACCACCCAATGAAGGCTGCAATTTCCCTTTCAGAACGATGACTAGTAGGTCGATTCATTGGGCTCTGGCTTTCAGCCCGAACCATCGACAACCGGATCCAAAGGAATTGGAGACTGTTGATAAAAAACTGTGTAACATGCTATGCGGTGGGAAGAGGAGTCTTTATTTTTTAATTCATTTTTCAAGAAGATAGAGATCTCATCTTCAGGAATGGGCCGTACTTCATGGGCACTCAAGGGATTTATTTGAATCGCTAGACTTCAAGCTTCGACCCAGATTTAGAAGTCCCCAAAGATGTCCCAGTTTGGGTCAGGCTGCCCAATCTGCCAATCCACTGCTAGAATCCCTCTTTGCTTCAGGCAATCGAGAATGGGTTGGGACAATACATTGATCGAGTAGACCTGAAAGACAAATACTCCTATGCAAGAATCTGTGTGGAAGTCAATCTGGAGGTGGGTCTACCAGAAGCAATAAAACTTAAGTTCAGGGACTGGAAGCATTACCAGAATATGGACTACGAACAAATCCCATTCAAGTGCAGAGGATTCCATAAATACGGTCATTTACAGAGGAACTACCCTAAAAATCAAATCATGGAAAAAGTAGGGGAAGAAGGCTAGAAACAACCACAAAAAGGAAGATCCAACTCCAAATCTAAAGGCCCTAGGAACGAAAATACAACCCCCATTCAATCCAAAGACCCAGGAAATAAATTTGACAAAGGAAAAGAGAACACCTTTAGAATTTTGGCTCAGGAAACTGTGGAGGAAAAAGAAAAAGAAAACTCACGAGAAGAGGCCCAAGCAGAAGAAACAAATGGAAATCCGACCCCCGAATTCAAAGAAAACCAAGGGACGACAGAATAAGAAGAGAAACACAACTCCTCCCCAAGAAAGGAAGTAAGTCTGAGGAAGGGGAGGTATCATCAGATAGTGAGTGCGAAGGCACAAGAAATGCTTAGGTCACATCAAAGAAAACAGGAAGAGGTAGGAAATCGAAGAAAGAAGAAAGGGACAAAGAAACCTACAAAGACGTCCTAAAAGGATCGCAACTAAAAATCAAACAACTGATCAATGTCAGACAGACAAGGAAGCACTCCAAGGCCTCCCAAGGAGGCCAGTCATCCCCCCAAGGTAATTGATGAATCTAACTTCCTGGAACTGTCGGGGATTTGGTAGAAAAAGGAAAGAAGAAGCACTTAAGGAAATCATAAAAGCCTCGAATACAGACATCCTACTCCTCCAGGAGACCAATATGGATAACCAAGACTTACTCAAAGAAACAACTGAAGTTTGGAGGAGCAGTCAAGGAATAACAAAAAATGTAAGAGGTGCCTCTGGCAGGTTAGCCACCCTATGGAATACCATCAAGTTCGAGTTGATCAACACTGACACGAGAATGCATTGGATCCACACCAAATTCCTCCACAAAGAAATGGGCCAATTGGTAAGCCTATTAAATATCTATGTTCTGCAACTGCTAATGGAAAAAAAGAAATGCTGGGAGACCCTAAAAAACTATTTACTGCATAATGATCTAGACAATATCATTATTGGGGGGGCATCTAAATGTGACCCTATCTCAAGGGGAAGAAAAAGGAGGCTCCATTGTGCGAGACCCAACAAGAGAGTGGGTGGAAGATCTAATGTCAGACTCGGACCTAGAAGATATCAAGCCTACTAAAGGCAAGTACACGTGGTCAAATAAAAGGGTAGGACCAAGGCATATAGCAACGTGACTGGATAGATTCCTCGTCCAAAGCTCCTTCTTGTTGTTGGGACTCACTACCACCTCTACGATCCTCCCACACAGCGTCTCAAACCATAATCCCATCCTCTTAGAAATTTTGTTTGACAAAATCTAGGGACCCATACCTTTCAGATTTAGCCCAACCTGGCCCCAAGATAAAGACTTCATAAAGCTAGTGTCCATAATCTGGAATGGAACAGCAAAAGGCTCAACCTTCTTTGTGTGGGAAGAAAAACTAAGGAGATTAAAGACATCTCTAAAAACTTGGGAAAAGGGTCAGGCAAACCCAATCAACTCCCATCAAGAAGCCCAAAAGAAACTAGGGAAATACCAACTAGAAATGGAAAATAAGGAGATCACCCAATAATGTCTGCAACAAGAAGATCATCTACAATGACAATGGCATAAGTCTTGTAGGGAGGAAGAAAGATATTGGAGGTAGAAATCCAGAAGCCTTTGGCTAGAAGTAGGAGATAAAAATACAAGCTACTTCCATAAGCAAGCTGAGGCCAGGAATCAATATAAAACAGTGACAAAAATTCAGGTTCAAAATCACATAATCACTGATCCGAAAGGCATTAAAGCAATGACATTTGAAACCTTCAAAGAACTCTATTCAGAAACACAAAGGATTGATATAGACCCCAAAGATTACTCGCTCTCCCTCATTCCAACTCTCATCAAGGATGACATCAACAACAGACTAATTAAGGAAGTCACACAACCTGAAATAAAAGAGGCAATAGATCAAATGAACCTTGACAAAGCCCCAGGTCTGGATGGATTCACTGGAAGATTCTATCAGTAGAGTTTGGATATAATAAAATCAGATCTAACAAAGATGATCCAGAAATCTCAAACAAGCAACAAGCTAGGAGGTGGAACGAACTCACCCTTCCTGGCATTGATCCTGAATGAAAAAGGAGCATCCAACTTCAACAGATTTCAACCAATCTCCCTCTGCAATACGAGCTACAATTTCCTCACAAAAATAATAGCCAATAGAATTAAAACAATTCTCCCTCTAATCATTCCAAAAAACCAATGAGGGTTCATCAAATGTAGGCAAATAGTAGATAATATCATCCTGGTGCAAGAGGCCCTACACTCAAGCATCCAGAGAAAAGACAAAGGTATGATAATAATACTTGACCTCGCCAATGCATTTGATAGAGTTAGGCACAATTTTTTATTTAAATTTATGGGAAATTTTGGGTTCGCCCCAGCTTTTGTAAACTGGATCAAAGCATGTATCGGATCACCTTAGATAGCCCCTCTTGTGAATGGAAGGGTAACAAAGTTCTTTCAAGCTTCCAAAGGACTCAGGAAATGTTTCCCCCTCTCCCCCCTCCTCTATGCAATTCAAGCCTCAGTTCTGAGCTTCCAACTGGAGCACTCCCAAAATCAAAAAAACCTCCATGGGTTAAGAATAGTGCTAGGGGTGAAGGACATAAATCATGCTTAGTTTGTGGATGATACTCTGCTTTTGGGAGCAGTGAACTTGCATACAACAAGTAAATTCAAGGTTGAATTGAAAGCGTACATTGAAATCTCAGGAAGTGTCATAAGCCATGCCAAAAGTAAGATCTATGGTTGGAATATAACACCAAATGAATTGTTGGGAATTGCTAGGATACTGGGAATGGAAGGTTGTACCAATTAGGATGCCTTCAAATCTCCTGGAGTCCCAATCTTCAAATCTACCCCAAGATCCTCACATTGGAATTTGTTGATTGAAAAGATAAAGAAAAAAATAGCCTCCTAGGGTGTGAATTGGTTAAACCTGGCAGGTAAAGTTGTCCTAATCAAGGCATCTTTGGCTAGCATTCCAATCTACCAAAGATCTTTTCTTCTGGCCCCTGTCTCCATAATTCAAAAAATTGAAGCAATGTTTAGGAACTTCCTCTGGGAAGAGGAAAAATAGTCAGGGAGAAAGTTGCACCTTATAAGCTGGGAAAAAATCTCTAAACCTATCCTGGAAGATGGTCTCAACTTCAAAAACACTCACGTACAAAATCTGGCACTCGAGGCAAAGTTGCTCTAGAATCTAGTTACTGGAAAGCCAACGTGGAGTTAAAAAGCATTATGGAAAAATTACTTTAGGGGTCCAAGGTAAAGTTGTATAGAGTGCCCATGTTTGGAGAAAAGAGGTTCCTTAATCTTCTCTCTGTCAAAAGACTATGCCCCACTTTAGACCTCATCTAAGTTGGGTGCCAACGAATGGGAAACAAATCAATATCTGGCAAGACTCAATCATGGGAGATCCCCCCCTTAGGTTGAGATAGGATCTGGTGCGACTCAAAGAGTGGATTGTCACTCAAAAGTTAAAATCTCTCTGGGACATCTCTATTTGGGGGAACGATGAACACAAGATGTGGCTAGGGTGGGGAATGGTTAACAACCCCCCTGAATTAGAAGAGTAATGGAACATCTTGAAGCTCTTCCTACAAGGGAAATATCCCCTCAAAAAAAGGGGAAAAGACAAATGAGGCTGGGGAGTGAGTTCAGGGACCTACAATACTGCAGCATGGTATCATATCACCAACACCAACCCCAATGACACTTTAAACCCAACAATATGGAAAGCAATTTGGAACTTCAAGTCCATCCTAAAGATCGACATGTTTATTTGGACTCTGTCTCAAAAAAGCATCCTAACGGGAGAAAACCTTAGAAGAAGGGGGTGGGAAGGCCCCTATAGATGCCCACTCTGTCTACATGCAGAAGAAACCATAGATCAGCTTCTTCTCAACTGTGATTATTCCAAAGAAGTCTGGAGGTTGGCACTGGGAATGCAAAGGGGTGTAATCATTCCACAAGATATCGGTAACCTTCTCCAACACTGGGACTTCACCTTTCCTTTCTAGATGTAGAAAAAAAACCAAACTTATGCTTTGTGGAGAGTCCTCCTCAAGTTCATCCTTTGGAAATTATGGCTGGAGAGAAATAATAGACTCTTCAGAGACCTCAAAATAAGTCCAGCCCAAGTTGCAACCCAGATTCATTCCTTCTTTGGTGAAACCACTCCCCACTTATGCCAAAAACATAACTCTAGAGCGCTAGAGGTGGAAGAGGAATAGTGGTTGGTTCAGTTTAGAATTCAAGACAAGGCAGGGGAAAAGGCCAATATCTATGGCCAAGAAGCCTGGGAACTACGAAAAGGGAAACAAGAGTTTGACGAATGGAAGACAAAGGAAAATAAACACACTTTTTCCTTCGATAGGGCCTCCAAAGGGAACCTAGGCTTAGCAGGGGGTGGAGGGATATTTGAAAGCCCCACCGGCTCAACAATTTTAAGCTATGCCTGAGGACTTGGAATCGAAACCAACAACAGAGAAGAAGCCCTAGCCCCCTGGCAAGGGATTAATCAAACAATCAGCAATAGTATTCAGGAGATGGTTATAATTGGGGACTCCTAAATAGTAATAAAAGCCTTAATCCACCATTCCAAACTCCAAAATGCAAAACTCAATAACCTCCTCGACAAAATCCAACATCTACTTGGAAAGTTCTGATCTTATAAGCTTTACCATTTATTACGAAATTTAAATGAGAGAGTAGACGTCAAGGCCAACAAAGGCATCCTCTTGACTGCTGGAACTTTGCAACTAAATGGAACAACATCTATAGTGGATATGCCATGACTCAAGGGAGAAATCCCACAAAAGGTTAAAAGTCACGAGCTAGAAAGGAAAATATAGCACGGAAGAAGGTTGGGGCCAAATACAAAGCACGTTAGGACTAAGGCACTACAGGACAACGTAAGGGAACAAAAGGGACATCACAAAGCATCATGAGGTTGTTGATTTCTGTGGGGGAGGAGACAAAACAACATGTTGCCCATACCCCTCAAATCTTGCAAATCATATGGAGGATTCGATTAGGAAGGAGGGGAAGATTAAATCAAGGAGAGGAAATCAGTCCCTCACACCAACCTCACGCAGAGACAGTCAAGAAGGAACACAACCCAACAAAGAGAAGATCGAGTGCAACAACAGGCCGCAAGGAGAGGAGAATAAGCCGACAAAAATGGCATCCAGCTCAAGAAGAAAACCAACCACAGAAGAAAGGTTGAACGTGATGGATGTAGCTCTGGAAAATTTAAAACAAATGTTGATCTACTAGCTAGACTTCCTTCAAAATCTGGATATAGAATCAGGAAAAAGAATGGAGAGGCTAGAAGGGGACATCACCACTACAAAATTCGAGATCACTGAGGAGATTGGAAAACTACATAAAGAACTAAAGAACCCCAAGAAATAATTCGAGGATAGAAACGCCTAGCTAGAGGAAAAAATGGCTCAGCTAAACAGTGACTGGAAGCAAGGTCCAGAGAAGTCATTCAATTTTCAAGTCACGAAAGGAGTTTTTCACCATCTCAGCAAGAATGACATTTTGTATAGAAGCCTTTGCTGTAAATAAAATTGTAAAACATCCCACCCTGGAAGGTCAGTATAGACTCTAGGAGGGTACTCAATCAGTAGAGCGTGGCTCACCATAGTTGTATCAGCACCAGTGGCTTTGCCACTATCTTTCTAATTAAATACCATTAACTGTTTTTGTCAAAAAAAAAAACAATGTGCAATTTATGATAATAATAGAGGCAATAGGATGGTTACAGTTGTGCCTATGTTAAAGAATAGGATGTTCCCACTCATGTTTGGAGAACATAACAACCATCTTGCTAATATGACATATGAAGAAAAAATTTGGTTGTGGCATCTCAGGTATGGACATTTGAATTCATAGTCTGAAGCTTCTAACATCAAAATAATTAGTTTATGGTTTTCCTAAGGTTCAAGAAGAGAAGGATATTTGTGAAGGATGTGTTAAACGAAATCATGAAAGAGATAAATTTTCAAAAAGAAATGCAGGGAGGGCTCGATATACACTTCAATTAGTTCACTCAGACATTTGTGGTCCTATGCAGACAAAGAGTTTGGGTATGCCATCATATTTTATTACTTCTATTGATGATTACTCACGAAATTATTGGGTTTATTTTTTGAAGAGTAAGGATGAAGCTTTTGATACATTCAAGAGGTTTAAAGTCCTTGTGGAAAATTAAAGAGGTTGAAAAATCAAGTGCTTAAGGACTGATCGTGGAGGAGAATTTTGTTCAAACGTTTTTCAGAATAATTGCGATATGAATGGCATCAAAAGACAACTCACCACTGCTTACACACATCAACAAAATGGAGTAGCGGAGATGAAAAATCGTATAATGGTGGAAATGGAAAGAGGTATGTTACAAACCAAGGGATTAAGAAATTCTTTTTGGGGTGATGCAGTTGCTACATCTGTATATATTCTCAATAGATTTCCCACAAGTGCACTTGATATGATAACTCCATATGAAGCCTGGTATGAAAAAAATCCTAATGTTAATCATTTCAGAGTCTTTGGTTGTGTAGCTTTCTAAAATAAAATTTTGAAAGAGTTCAATCAAGAGCAGCTAACTATTTGTTTTATGAGGCTATGTATTGTTATAAAGATCAAGGCTGATCACACTTGAAGGAAACATTTTTGTGCAACTACCTAAAGAATAATTCTTTCTTCTTTCTATGATATTGTGATTTAATCATTTAGTGTTTAGTATATTGTTATTCTCTTCAACTGAATGATTATCTAGTTCATAGATAGGCCTGCATAGATCCTTCAATAAGAACAGGCTGTGTGTCATGCAACCTGCATAGATGTGGTGTTTGTTGTTGTCCATTGCGTGTGGGTGTTGTCTGTTTTCAAAGAGTTTCTTCATCAAGTGTTGATCACAATTTTTTTTCTCCTTAAAAGGAATGAAATACACAACCTTGTATGTATATGTGAAGGATTCATTTGTGGAATAAAAGTTCAACCAACAAGGAACTGCTACCTGAAATAGAGAACAATCAACAACTTGCCTAGAAGACAATTTGCGCAATTTTGTCATTAAAATTGCAACAAGATATGGTGAGAATATTTTTTTTTGAAATTGAAAATCCATTGGCTAAATCTTATCTAAATGAGTCAACAAAGTGAATGGGGAAAATTATTCCAATTGGAAATTTAAAATATAGACATAGATGGAAGGATCTAATATCTGGTCAATTGCGTCTAGTGATGAATTCAAGCAAGAATCAACTGCAGCCACAACATCATCAATTTAGGATTGGGAGTGACAAGAGAACTAGGAAAAAATTCTCCTAAGAATATTCGTGAAGGATAACATTATTTTACATATTAGAGAATGCAATACATCTAAGGAGACATGGAGGAAAATTAAGCATATCTATCAAATAACAAATACAAACCGAGTTTTGTTCCTAAAAGGTAAATTGTTTTCAATTAAAATAGAGGAGAATGAAAATGTCAATGACTTTCTTTCTAGAATTAAAGAATTGAAAGACAATCTTGGTGATATTGGGGAAAAAAATCTCTTGCAAAGATTTGGTAATTGTAACATTAAATAGAATGTTATAAGAATATCAAATGTTTATTATTGGTCTTGCAACTAGAGAAAAAGCTCCTACTTTTGATGAATTGGAAGGTATTATTTTACAAGAAGATCGAAGGAAAAATATTAATTGCAAGTCTTCAAGTGTAGATTTGGCATTGTTGGCATCAAAGAATGATGCTAATGTTAAAATTAATAATGCATGTTTTTATTGTGGCAAGATTGGCCACTATGTTAGATATTGTTTGGAAAAGAAATATAATGCGTCCAAACATAGAAATAAAAGGCGTATCAGTCAGCTTGTTGATATAGGAGAAACAATGCATGATGATCTTATCCTATTTATTTTAGATGTTTCCTTGTCAATGAAAACAGATGACTCAAATGCTTTGTTTATTGATTCCGGTGCCTCCATACATATGTCTTGTAATAAAGATTGGTTTGAAAATTATCATGAGACTAATAATGGTGCTAGTATATATCCTGGAGATGATCGATCACATCAAATTAAAGGATATGGTGATGTCTCTGTAACCTTTCCAAATGGTTGTGTTAAACAAATTCAAAATTTCATGTATGTGTTTGGCATAAAGAAGAACTTAATCGCAGTTTTTGCCATAGAAGATTCAAATTTGAAAGTTGAGTTTGTGAGGGTGCATTTTTTTGTAAGAGATATAAGGGATCATTACAAGATTAAGGCAGCATGAATTAGAGTTGGAGGACTATACACACTTGATGTGACAAGAAACTTTCATCAAGCATTGGCATCTAAAACCGTATCAATAGAAGAACTAAAATATGTAGAAATCATTTAGGAGTTGTAGAGAATTCATTTCTCCATTAAGGGGGAGTGTTAGGGAAACAATGTTGATATAAATGAAATTGTTTGTCTACCCACAAAGGTTACAAAAACGTTTGACTTTTCATTCTACTAAAACTTATGTACAATTTATCTATAAATGAAGAAATCCCGAAAGGTGAAATGTGTGTGTGAGCAATTAAATTCACAAGCACATCTTCCTTGCTGTGTTGTATTTTGTATTTAACCTACATGCATAATAATAAATTTTGAGTAATGTAGAATAATCCACAAGTTAAAAAGAAGCTTGATTATTTAAATATTAAATACTCATAAGATAAATGAAAAAAACAACATATCAAGAGATTAGTCCACAAATTAGAATACTCGTTCCCACTAGTGTAAAACCACTATAAGTACACTAGCAAAAAAGAGTCTCGTTATTATCTTACAAAAGCTTAAAATGTCAAAAAGAGAACAATTTGCTTGAAGGATAAGTTTATTTTATGGCACTTAGATACTCTATTTATAAGTTTAGTTCATGTATCTTGGCTTTGCCATCTCTCTTACTCTTTTAGATACCCTATGTGAGCCTTGAAATTCTTAGTTCCAACTCACTCAAATTTGATTTCATTTTCACTTTGTTATTTAAACCAATTTGTGAAGATAAATCCATTCAATGGCATGCACTCCTATCACGTGGATGTCTACTTCCTCATTCTTGTTGACATACTTCCAACACTTCAATATTTTAATTCTTGAATAGTCCTTGCATTTAGCTAGAAATTGTGTTGTCTTGGATTTGTTTCTTGGTTGAGAATATGGTTTATCATCCCCTTCAATTATTTATTCTTCAATCATGAAAAAACCTCAAAAAAATGGCTCTTCTTTAAGTTTAACAATAGACTTTCCATCCCGCCTTGTTTTCCTTAATGAAAAATGCCTTCTTGTTTCTCATTCTTGCATGCAGTTGCATTGCACTTCAATCCTACCTTCATTTCCAGTTATAAATCTTCTTTCCACATTAAACTCTATACATACAAGGTCATTTTAAACATAAGATAATATAATAAAATGATAAATTATGATATCAATGATAAAAACTATCTTAGAAGTCTTGATTACTCATTAAATGAATCAAAATAATGAAAAAAATAATAACCGTTAACAACAAAAGCACATGGTCAAGGGCACAAAATTGTTGATTAAGAGAAACATGAGATTCTTGTCCCCCTAAATTTCACAATGAACTCTATCACTTCCATTCACTAGTGGTGAAAAAAATTAGTCAATTAGTTAGTTAAAAATTTATCATGCATTTATGTTGGTTTCATAAAATCTCATGAAAGCATGGAACAAGAGACATATAATTAGTTGATTTTTGGGGTAAATGAATAGGAGGAATGTGATTTCAAATTCAAATTTGATTTATGGTCCCTATATATTCGAAAGCATGGAACATGAGACATACAATTGGTTGATTTGGGGGTAATGAGTAGGCGGAATGTGATTTCAAATTCAGATTTTATTTATGGTCCCTATATAATGGTTGCTAGAGTTGTTGGTATCCTCTATTAATAAAAGTTTTATTTTAATTAAATCTTCTATCAAGTTTAAATAAAATGTAGTAACTATTGATTAACATACAATTATGCATTGTAATCAATGAATCATGGATCTACATGCAAATGGGCATAGGGAATGCAATTTTTCTTAACTATCTCCTAATGTTTTGTGTCAAGTCCATACAACACTCTTGCATTAATACTCTGTAAAACAAAATCAACAAATAAAAAGGAACTTTTAAATAATCATGTAGAGCAACAAAGGGATGTGCTAAGAGTGGGAGGGTATGTTTAATCCTAAGCATCGATGACATAAGATATATGGGAAAAGTCTTGGTATCAGAGCTTATCAAAGAAGGAAAATGCTACACAAACCATTCCAAAGGGAAAAACACATAAATTGAAGAGCACCGAAGCTCTTTGGGTGCACAAACATAATTGCTTAAGATTTGCAGAAGAGGAATTTTTTGTATTTATTCCAATAGTATTGACACTAGTATATATGCATGGATATTATCAAATAGAAGAAGTTGCCTTCTTGTAACTCATTCATTCATTATATTTATGGGACTCGAAGAATGGAAATAGAATGAATCCAATTTATTTCTTTAAATACAGGACCGACGCCACATAAGTATGGCTTATGAAAAATTATTCTTAAATGTAAAATGTAAGCGACGAACAAAGAAACCTTTATTTAAATTGAAGTAGTGGCCAACAAAAAGAAAATCTTGTCGTCCATGTTTAACGAAACAGGGGAAGAAGGCACAAAATAAAATTAAAACAAATGCCAGAGATTGGAAAATACTATTAAAAAATAGAGAAAAATTATTCTATATCCAAATAAGATGGGTTACAAAATACAACTGAGGCTATTTTCCACAACGATTGCAATTTTTCCTGCCACCAACTAATAAAAAATATGTACATTGATGAAGCTTCTCCACAGTTCTCTTAACGTCCAAACCCCTTACTCATAAAAAATGAGTTCAATATCAATTTAGGGTTTTCTACTTAATCGCTGCTGCCAACTACATCTATACCAGTGTTTTGAACACCTTGTATCTTCCAAATATGGTCTGCTTGAAATTTTTGGTTATTCAACATTCCATTCTTTGTCAAGTAGTAATTTTCCTCTCCCGTCAAAAAATTGGGGTTTAAGGTGCTTTCCTTGCAATGTTCCTGACCCTTGACATCTGATACAACTTAGAAATGTGATTCAGGCCAATTTCAAAGTGGAGGAAGTCATTTTATGTCACCATAGCTATGGCAGGGGAAACAAATTCAAGTATTTAGTGACTGGTATTCTCCCTGTATTCGATCATCTATTTGGTTGAAAATCCTTCCTCAAGATTTTTATGTTGAACTTCTTTTCTTTATTACAGTAAATTGGAAGAAGCGTTCAACCCAGATGAAAAAAATACAAATGTGTTGAGGTGCATAACTTCTCCGAGCAGCACAGATCTGCCAAGTGCATCATCACCATAGGTCTGGCAAGTGTATCAAATGTTGCAGATCGCATGAGAAACTTTTGTAGTGATAATATGTTGTTTTATCCACCTAGACAGTTTTTGTTACCCGTCTCTGGGTGCATTCACAAGTGGAATAATATTTCACGTCATTTACAAACATGAGGGGCCATTCTGCAAGCCACTGTAAATGTGCCACCCCTGAGGAAGGCAAAATCTTGTGGGATCTGCAGAATTCTATACACTTGCCAAATCTGTGTTGTTGGAAGAAGCTATATACTTCAAAGAAGAACTATTTTTCATGTGACCTGAAAATCCATTACAAGTCCTAGCAAGAAAAAAGAGAAGTTCAACAAACAAATCTCTTGGTATCCTTTCAACGAACAGAGGGAGAACACCAACCAAAACATACTTGTTCTTTTTTTTTCCTCCTCTCTGACTTTCTCTTCTATAACATATTTTTTTTTACTCAAAGCTCACATCACATAAAATTAGTCTCTCTTATTTCATCTGGGCCTCAATCGCATCTCTAAGTTATCCTACATGTCCATTACCAGGAACATTAGAACGAAGGCACCCTAAAGCACAACTCTTTAATGAAATGACAATAAGTATTTAAAATAATTGCTAGATGATCTTCTGTAGATTTTGTGTTAATTTGTTCTAATGACATGTTCTCGATATTTTCGCTTATTAATGCCAACCTTTCCAAATATGTACGTTGAATATTGACTATTACTACATATTAAAATTCTCGTATCCGAGCAAATTCTCAAACCTTACATCTAAGATATGCACAATATTAAAGAGGTACACGAGGTGTTCGTGGACTATGCTGAAGCTTTTAAGAAAACTAAAAGACCGCAAAGAGGGAAGAAAAGAAAAAAAATAAATTTGCAAACTCAAAATTGAGGCAAAAGAAATTACGAGATCCAATAATATTCGCCTGTCTATTCATTTTAATGGAAGATGTCCTTGACTTTTTGATTTATTAAAGACACTTTTTTCGCACCTATCTAATCGGTTCTGACTTTTGAAAGCATAATCAATGTCTATTGGGAAGGGCGGAAGGTAGTGGGGATGGAGGCGAGCAACAAATGATTTTAAATTTTGCGAACCCAGAAAATCGTGAAACAACAAAATTGAGCCAGAAACGCACTTTACAAGAGAAAAATGAAAGGAAGATAAAAATTATATTGCTCACATAGCAAAACCTACTCTCATAACTATGAAATCATAACAACACATAATCCATGGAAAAAGCATTGCCAGCTATGAAATATAGTTTGAGGCCGACACAGTTCCAATAACTATTGCAGAAATCCAAACTTGCAAACTTCAAGAACACTAATAGGAAAGAAAGAACAAGAACAACATGCAAATAAGAAATAGGTGGAGATGCAAAAAATAAGCATGATCCAATAAACCAACAATGCCGCTAAAACATATAAATTTAAAAAACGGAAAAAAAATGTATTGTAACAAGCCTGTTAAGTAGACATTCAACGCTACCAAGCCTGTTATGTTAGGAAAACATTTAAGTCTGTCACAAATGCTCTCTAAACATGTAAAAAAAAAATGCAATGTGGCAGATATCTTAAGTATCCCAAAAAATTAATATATAGAAAAAAATGTGATTGAGCACACAATTCAACATTATAGTAATAGAAAAGAAATTTACAACAAATTATATCATGAAATTTAAAAGAAATTATATGTGTCAATGGCCTAGCTGCAGGATTGCAACCATTGCTCCTTCAACCAAGCACATGGCGATCGTTTCTCTGGCATACCAATGCCAATTTATTTCTCTGATAAATTTCACCCCATTTAATTATCGATAATCTCTTGAAGCAACTTCTTCACATGTGTATCGTATTTATTCACAATCTTGCTCCCAAGAAAATCTACTAAAACCCGAAGCTTATTTCTGCTCATCACCCTAAGCCCATATTTACAAAGTGCGGTAGTAATATTTAAACCAGATGTCACGTGAAAGGCCTGAATTCAAAACCTGCAAAGACTAGTTCCACCATTCCAACAATATCTTTCACTATGTCCAATCTTTGCAGCTTCTCCTTCTCATAGTCATAGTTATTATCTTCGGTCGTAGCTATGTATTGGATCAATTGCAGCCCTCGGATAAGTGCTATACCAATAGAAATCAATTGGAGCCCTCGGGGAGCTACTGCTACATGATACCGGAACCAGGAAATGAAAAGTGTTATTGCTTGGACGAGAACATCCACGTAATCTTGAAAATATAAAAGTGCGCCCCTCTTACACATCCAGGCAGCTTGGAGGATTGATGTGCCGCTGTTGAGGTCTTCATCTGTTATATCTCGACTATTATCACATCCTAACAATTTTAGTGCGATGAAGATAACACAAGGCCTGAACGTCCCCTTGTTGTCAACAACATGACCGATGTCGTAATGATGATGATGATGATGATGATGATTAACGTCCACTAAGACCTAATTGGTCTATCGGACCTTAAGAGGGTAAGTGAATACTTGTGGTTCTTTAGAATTTTGTCTCTGTGCTTGAAAAGCATTAAAAGAAGCTTTCCAAGATCACCATACTTTTGTTGAGTTAAGAGGTTAGGAAGGTTGGTAGTGTGATCAATATTTTGAAAATGAGATCTAATATGGGTATAGGCTAGAAAATCTAAGAGAAAGTGCTTTTCATTTTCAACCTTCTTAGTGTCACAAAGGTGACACACTCTTTCATCCCATGGCATTTTAGGAATTGACCAATGCTCATTTTCACTATGGAGCTCATGAGAATTTGTTCTTATCTTAGCAATGCTTATTTTTTTCTTTACACTTGGCAAAACAGATAGATAATTTTGATCTTATAGATTAGGGTTGATTACATCTTTATAACACCTTAATTTTCTTTTTTCCTCTAACTCTTTATCACACCACATTTTTTCCTTAAATTTTGATTTGACATTTTTTTTAATAGTATCTTTATTCTGCAAAATGGTTTCTTCCATTATTCCCTAATAGTTTAGCCAAGATTGAGTGTCTTTATGCCAGCCTCGCTTGAGTCGATGGTGGTTATGACTTGATTTGGAAGCAATTTTAGGTAGGCTCTTGTCTTCCATGTTGTTTAACTTGTTCTTATACATTAGGTATCTAGTCATAGCCATGCTCTCAATAGGGGAGAGGCTAGTTTCTACGAGGAGGATGGGATAGGGCATATTTCCTTTAATTTTGAGATTATAAGTTATAAAATTCTTTTGTATTTTCTCTGTCCTTCTCCGGGATTCACGAGAGATACTACAACCCCATACTTCACATCCATAAAGAATAACAGGTGTAACAAGAGTCTCAAAGAGGAGTTTCTTCTTATACCAACTCCAAAGTTCAACTGATTTACAATTGTTTTCAAGCCCATAATAAGCTTTCCATCCCCCAATAATCCTTTTCTCAATGCTATAATTCCAATTAATCTTGTGGTGAATATCAATTCCAAGATAATTGTATGAATTCACCTCCTCCAAGTTGTTGTTGTCATATACAAAGGTATCATAAGGGATCTTGTTGGATTTAATAATCATTACCTTAGTCTTATCAGTATTAACAGTCATACCCATATTGGAGCAACAATCCTTGAGGATTCTTAGTTGGTTTTCAAGATCACGGGGACTCCTTGCCATAAGAACAATATCATCAGCATAAAGAATAAGAATGATGACTATACTAGTGAGTGTAGGGCCGACACAACCTGCTTTTTCCAAACATTCTTCTAATTTATCAATGTATATGCCAAAAAGGGTAGGGGACAAGGGACAACCTTGTTTGACTCCGATATTGCAGTTAATCTCTTTTGACCAGCCCTCAGTTTTTTTAAACTTAGCAATAACGTTCTCATACATCCGTATTGCAGCATCCCTCAACTTGAGAGGCACTTTTATCTCTTCCAACCTATTCCAAAGGTTTTTCCTAGGAACCATGTCAAAATATTTCCTAAAGTCAACAAAACAACAAAAAATATTGGTTTTAGTATTATGGAACTCCTCTGCAATGATCCTAAAGGTAACAAGATAGTCCACAGTTGAATGATATCTCCTAAACTCGGCCTGGCCTTTAGCTCTTTTACCGTGACTTTTTAGCCAAATGCTAATCTTCTTTTCCAAAATGATTCCATAGAGCTTGGCTAAAATCAAGCTAATCATAATGGTCCTATAATTAGAGGGAATGTTTTTATCCCCATTTTAAAAAATATGAACAATGAGGCTTTGCGTCCAGGGTTTAGGGAAGCCCTGCTTAACTGCTAAATTGAAGAGCTTATGTATGTGAGGGATAAGGATTGGCTCTCCGATTTTAAAAATTTCAGCTTGGTAGCCTTCAATGTCCTTATCTTTCCCATTTGCGAGCCGCTTAACCCCGAACTCTATGTCATCTAAAGAAAAAAATTCTTCCTTTGTAGGGACAATAGGAATGGTGTCCATGGCATTAGGGAACTCATAAAGACTTTTAAGGTAGGAATTCCAGTCCGTTAAGGGAATCCTATTATTTTCTTTAGTATTG
>ML778118.1:556809-592348 GCA_009831015.1 Picea engelmannii | reverse complement strand
CCAAACTTCAAGACCTAGGCAGTAATGTAACTCACCAAGATCTTTCATTTCAAATACCTTTGATAACTGCTCCTTGATTTCATCAATTAACTTCTCTGCATTTCATGTAATTATTAAATCATCAACATATAATGAAATCAATATTATATACCCTTGTTCATCAAATTTGGTATACAGATTTGGATCACTTTTGCTCCGCATAAAACCCTGTTGAAGAAAGAAAGAGTCTATATTCTCATACCATGACCTAGGTACATGTTTTAGTCCATACAATGCTTTCTTTAACTTACATACTAAGTGTTCTTGCCCCTTTTCAACAAACCCTTCAGGTTGAGTAAGGTAAACCTCTTCCTTTAACTCACCATTCAAAAATGCAGATTTAACATCTAACTGATGCAACTTCCAATGATACTTTGTAGCTAAAGTGATTAACATTCTGATAGTATTCAATTTAGCTACTAGTGCAAATGTTTCAACATAATCAATACCCTTTGTTTGTGAATACCCCTTTGCAACCAGTCTAGCCTTATACTTATCTATACTACCATCTGATTTAAACTTGAGTTTGTATATCCATTTGCATCCAATGGGCTTCTTATGTTTAGGCAATTCAGTCAATTCCCAAGTATTGTTTTTCATTATAGATTCATATTCTTCCTCCATTGCATTTCTCCATTTATCATGTTCATTAGCTTCATCAAAATTCATGGGTTCTCTGACATTTGAAATGATATTCATTAGGGCATAGTCTTTATACCTCTCAGGAAGCCGAATCTGTCTTGAAGATCTTCTCAACGGATTATCTTCCTCCCCACTTTGTGAAGATCTATCTTCACCTGTAGGTGAACTGTGACTACTTGAATTATCCATATCACTGAGTCCTTCTTGCTGTTGTTGCTGCTATCGCTGCAGGGATGGTTGTTGTTGTCACTGTGGGGATGGTTGTTGTTGTGTGGGCTACTGTTGCTACTTCTCTTCTTTAACTCCTTCATCAAGAAGTCTATGTCATTCCTCATGACTGTTGTCATCATGATTTTCTTCTTTCTGCTCATGGAAAAGTGCATCTCTACTTGCAAATACTTTTTGAGTAGCAGGATCAAATAGTTTGTATGCTTTAAATTTAGAACAATACCCAATGAAAATACATTTAGTGGCTTTAGCATCCAATTTTCTCCTATTCTCCTTTGGAATATGTGAAAAAGCCTTACACCCAAATACTTTCAAATTATTAACTACGGGTTTGGAACCATACAAGGCTTCGAAAGGAGTAACATTATCACGACACCTTGTTGGACTTCTATTCTTTAAATAAACTGCAGTATTTATGGCTTCAGCCCCAAATGCATTTGAGAGATTCTTACCTTTTATCATACTGTGTGCACACTCTACTAGAGTTCTGTTTTTCCTTTCAATGACTCTGTTTTGTTGTGGAGTGTGAGGTACTGTAAACTATTATACTATTCCATTATCTTTGCAATATTTGTTGAAGTCCCTTGATTTATACTCTCCCCCTTGATCTGAACGAAGGATTTTTTTTTGTCTAAGGAGGTAAACCCATATGTATCTCATGCAATCATCAATAAATAACAGAAAGTAAAATGCACCTCCTAAAGACCTAGTCTACATAGGCCCACAAACATCAGTATCCACAAGATCTAACACATCCCTCTTTTTCTTATCAGGATTAGAGGGGAATTCATCTCTGTGCATCTTTCCTAATGCACATCCATCACAAACAACTTTCTCATTGTTTAACTTGGGAAGTCCTTCAACCATATTATTTTTCTGTAATAACAATAAATCAGGATGATTGATGCGTCCATACCTTTGATGCCAAAGAATCTCTGTTGGCATAGTGGTAGAAGTCAGTGCATGATGTGCTTTGTTGGTAACATCAAGTTTGTATAGACCTCCTACTCTGACACCTATTGCAACATTTCAAAAGTGGTCCAGTAGATCCTTCACTATGCAATAATTCTTCAAGAATTCAACTTTCAAGTTTTGATCTGTAATGGTGGACACAGAGATCAAATTTTTCTTTATTCCTGGCACATACACCACATTGCGAATGTGACGAATAGTACCATTTGACAATGTCACAGGAATGTCTCCATATCCCTTGATCTGATGAGCGTTGTCATCTCCAAGATATATGCTAGCACCATTCTGTGTTTCTTTAAAATTAGCATGCCAATTTTTATTACAAGTCATATGTACTGATGCTCCGAAATCCACAAACCATGCATAAGAATCATCTGTTTTAGCAGATAAAGCAGCGTTAGACAGAAACAGACTAGGATCCCATGAGTCGAAATTCAGGGGTTCATCAATATCATCATTAGCAATAAATAATCTGTGATCTTGATTTGAAGATTTTTCTGCATAATGACCTGAATGTGTTCTAGGTTTATTTCTAGCCTCATCACTTTTCTTCTTATGACAGTATTTAACCATATGTCCAGGTCGACCACAATAAAAACAACTCTTTGACTCATTCCTATCAGATTGCATACCTTGATTTGGAGATTGTCTTCTCTGCGATGAACTGCCTCTCTGCCATGAACCGCCTCTCTGCCATGAACTACCTCCTTTGCCTCTTACTCCCGATCTCCCTCTCGCAGATCTATTATTTGACCACAGTGTCAAATCTTTACTCTGAGGCTTCAGATTCCTTCGCCTCTCTTCCTCTTGTAGAAAAATACCTGTCAATTCTTCAAACGTAGGAGGTTTCTCCCTTGCTGCAAGACCTGTTATGAACATATGATAATCTTCTAGCATACCATTTAAGGTAATAGTCACTAGATCAGTATTGGAAACAGTTTCCCCTATATTTACTAACTTGTTTTTCACCTCTTTAATGTGACCCAAAAGTGAACTAATAGATTCATTTCCATCCATCTTAATGCCTAACAATTTAGTTTTCAAGAAAAAAATGTGATTTGTGTTGCTAGTTTCATACAATGCTTTAAGAGCTGTCCATGTTGCAGCAGCAGTTGTAGTGTCTCTAATATGTGGAATTATGATATCCTTAACTGACATGCGCAACAATATCTTTGCCGTGTTTTCGCACTTCTCCCAGTCTTGGATCTGTGCTACTGTCGCACCTGTAGCCGCATCAGGTTTCAATTCAGTTCCCTTCGCAATGTTTGAGACACCATAGCCCTCCATGAGCATCTGCATCTTGAATTTTCAGTTAATGAAGTTCGAGCCATCTAGCTTGTTGGCTTCGTTGAGGTAGGTCTCTGCGAGTCGATTCACCATCGCTGCAAGATATTCTCTGCAAGTGAATCACCATGGATATGAAAGTTTCTGTCGAGTTTTCTCCTGTGCTGAGCAGTCCGTTGCTCTGCCCTCAGATCCACTGATCCAAATCTATCTTTGTTCTCATCTTAAATCATGCATGCATCTTAATATCCAAAATATCGACTTTTAAAAAAAAACTTATAACTCCCTCTTTATATATAAAAAATAACCTACATATAACTCCACCTTTTTAAAGAAAAAACTTATCACCCCACTTTTACCAAGATAAAATATATAACTCCACCTTCTTTTTTTTTTCTTATGAAACTATCATAAAGTTCCTTTAATAAACTTCATAACTCCACCTTTACCTCTTAAAAATTAAATCTCATATAAAGACTCATCTATAAAGACTTTTATATAAAAACTCCACAATTTGCCCACGACATGCAAACTTATGCTCCAAACTCCATGCATGCAAGAATACTCACCCACGCAGTAAAAATGAAAAACTTACGCTCGTAAAAAAAAATCTTCAATGCATACAAACTATATCAATTTTTCATAAAGTTCCTTTAATAAACTTTATAACTCCACCTTTACCTCTTAAAAATTAAATCTCATATAAAGACTCATATATAAAGACTTTTATATAAAAACTCCACGATTTGCTCACAGCATACAAACTTATGCTCCAAACTCCATGCATGCAAGAATACTCACCCACGCAGTAAAAAAAAAAGCTTCAACGCATGCAAATTATATAAACTTTCAAAATTCAAGATTTGCTTTCCACTCATGCGTAAATACCATGGTTCTCCAACCTCACGGTAGAGTTGACTGCGGGAGCTCGCACCTCACCCTTTACTTGGCTGCGGGGTGTTCGCACATCACTCTTTACTTGGCTGCGGGGTGTTTGCACCTCACTCTTTACTTGGCTGCAGGGAGTTGACAGCTCACCTCACTCTTTACTTGGCTGCAGGGAGTTCGCAGCTCTTGAATACTCCGGTTGCGGGAATATGAAGGATGTTCGCACTTAAATGCACAACAGCCTTCGAACTTTTTTGGTTCGCACTCTATCAGAGAAAAGACCTGCGAACCTCTAGAATTTATGCACCTCACTCTGGTGGCTCTGATACCAAGATAAAATATACGAACCAAACACACGGTGAAGCTACGCTCACTTCTATGTTATTAAATGAAGAAGGATTACATCATTATATAGGAAAAGACTCTACCGAGTCTGTTACATGCAAACCAAAAATAACTAGACTCTTAACTAAGAACTGAATCTTAACACGCCTATAACTGACTCTCACAACTGAAGCTTATAACTGGTGCTTACAGCTGATGCTTTCTCCATTATTTCCAAGTGTTTTCCTTCTTCTCAGAAAAACGACCATAATGGGAAACCAAATCGTTCAACAGATATCTCATTTCAGTCTCCTTTAATACTTTGGTATAATCTGGAATAACTTCAAAGCCTCGGATTCTGTTATTGTTGATGTATTGGCGCATCTTCTGTCTCAACTCAGTCTGGGGGGTGACATTCTTAATGTCGAAGGGTTGGCGGGTATATGAGGTAACGGCCTCGCGTTTCGTCACCCAAATCGTTTCGATTGTCCTGCGGTTGTATAGCATCTGAGCAGGGTCTTCCGCGGGCGACAGTCTAATCGGATCGTAAACAAATTCTTGGAATAGAACGTCCATATATTCTTCCGGAACACCATCTGAAGCCATTCTTAAAATCAATTACCGGAGAAAGCTGCAAAAACGGATAGATAAGGCTTTGCCATGTTTTATTCAACTCATAAGGATTTCGCATGTTTTATTCAAATCGATATACATACTTGCTCTAAATCAGGTCGGCTGATGGTTGTAGGGCTATGCAAAAGGCCCAATGAATTTTAAGCAATAGAAAAAAGTATACACAATTCATTGGTAGTGTGGTAAACTATACATAGTAGAGCAATAGAAAAAAGTATACAGAATTCGTTGCTAGTGTGGTAAACTATACATAGGAGAGCAATGAAAAAAAAGTATACGCAATTCGTTGCTGGTGTGGTAAACTATACATAGGAGAGACATAGAGATCAGATCGGTGCAACATTAAAAAACATTGTGCAATCATATACAGATTGCACAATTGTGTTAAGAAATTTTCCTTCCTATATGTCTCGAAATTGTTGAGAGTGCCAATGTCATTGTCAAGGAACACCATTATACCAAAATAGGGGAGGGGAGCTTGGGGAGTTATTATAAGAGAGAAGTATAATTTTATTAAAGGAGAGAAAAACAAAGGTAATGTCATTATTCATTATTATTCATTATTATTCATTATAAGGAGAATATCACATTATTATTATTATTATTAAAAATAAGTTAGAATTGGGACCTCCCAACTCCTTAACGTGAAACAAACTTATTGCTCCCAATTATTTCTTGAAGTGAAACAATCCTATTACTAAGAACAATGCTTTATCATAAAACTAGTTACTAACTAAACTAACATGGAATGCAAGTAGACATATAGCAATGGTTCACCAGCTAACTTTGTTAAAAAAATAATGACGAAATAAATGAAACCGTTTCACTGCCCACGGAGGCTACGAAAACATTTGGTTTTACATTCTCATGAAAAATATGTAACAAAGGAATCAAATACACAGCCTTGTATGCAGATGTGAAGGAGTCATTTGTGGAAGAAACGTTCAACAAACAAGGAATTGCTACCTAAAAGAGAGAGCAATCAACAACTTGCCTCGAAGACAATTTGCATAATTTTGTTGTTAAAATTGCCACAAGCTATTGTGAGAATATTTTTGTTTGAAATGGAAAATACATCGGCTAAATCTTATCTAAATGAGTCAACAAAGTGAATGGGGAAAATTATTCCAATTGGAAATTTAAAATATAGACATAGATGGAAGGTTGTAATGTCTGGTCAATTGCGTTTGGTGATGAATTCAAGCGAGAAGCAACTGCAGCCACAACATCATCAATTTAGGATTGGGAGTACCGAGAGAACAAGGAAAAAGTTCTCCTGAGACTGTTCGTGAAGGATAACATCATTTTACATATTAGAGAATGCAATACATCTAATGAGACATGGAAGAAAATTAAAAATATCTATCAAATAGCAAATACAAACCGAGTTTTGTTCTTAAAAAGTAAATCGTTTTCAATTGAAATGGAGGATAATGAAAACTTCAATGACTTTCTTTCTAGAATTAAATAATTGAAAGACAAGCTTGGTGATATTGGGAAAAAATATCTTGGGGTAATTGTAACATTAAATGAAATGTTAGAAGAATATCAAATGTTTATTATTGGTCTTGCAACTTGAGAAAAAACTCCTACTTTTGATGAATTGGAAGGTATTCTTTTACAAGAAGATGAAAGGAGAAATACTAATTGCAAGTCTTCAAGTGTAGATTTGGTGGCATTGGTGGCATCAATTTGGAAAATAAATATAATGAATCCAAACATAGAAATAGAAGGCCTATCGGTCAGTTTGTTGAGAGGAGAAACAATGCATGATGATCTTAGGCTATTTTTTTCAGATGTTGCCTTGTCAGTGAAAACAGAGGACTCAAATGTTTGGTTTGTTGATTTTGGTGCCTCCATACATATATCTTGTAATAACGATTGGTTTGAAAATTATCATGAGATTAATAATGGTGCTAGTATATATCTTGGGGATGATCAATCAAATCAAATTAAAGGATTTGGTTATGTGTTTGTAACCTTTCCAAATGGTTGTGTTAAACAAATTCAAAATTCGATGTA
The DNA here is from genome assembly GCA_009831015.1 of Picea engelmannii. Lineage (NCBI taxonomy): Eukaryota > Viridiplantae > Streptophyta > Pinopsida > Pinales > Pinaceae > Picea > Picea engelmannii. The sequence goes on along the minus strand of ML778118.1, from coordinate 585,316 downwards.
TGTGTCTCGTATAAAAAAGAACTTAATTACGAACTTAATTACAGTTTCAGCCATAGCAGATTCAAATTTGAAAGTTGAATTTGTGAAGATGCATTTTTTTTGTACGAGATATATGGGAGCATTACAAGATTATGGCAACATGAATTAGCGTTGGAGGACTATACACACTTGATGTGATAAGAAAATTTCATCAAGCATTGACATTTAAAACCATATCAATAGAATAACTAAAATACGTAGAAATCATTTCGGAGTTGTAGAGAATTCATTTCTCCATTAAGGAAGAGTGCTACCGAAACGATGTCGATATAAATGAAATTATTTGTCTACCCACAAAAGTTACAAAAATGTTTGACTTTTCATTCTACTAAAAGTTATGTATGATTAATATATAAATGAACAAATCCCGAAAGGCTAAATGTGTATGTGAGAACTTAAATTCACAAGCGCATCTTCGTCGCTGTGCTATGTATTTTGTATTTAACCTGCATGCATAATAATAAATTCTGTGTAATGTAAAATAGTCCACAAGTTAATAAGAAGCTTCATTATTTAAATATTAAATGTTTATAAGATAAATGAGAAAAAACACCATAGAAAGAGATTAGTACATAAATTACAATACTCGTTCCCACTAGTGGAAAACAACTATAAATACACTAGCAAAAAAGAGTCTCTTTATTATCTTACAAAAGTTTAAAATGTCGAAAGGAGAACCATTTTCTTGAAGGATAAGTTTATTTTATGGCACTTAGATACTTTATTTATAAGTTTAGTTCATGTATATTGGCTTTGCCATCTCTCTAACTCTTTAGATACTCTATGTGAGCCTTGAAATTTTTAACTCCAACTCACTCAATATGTGTATTGTTTTTTTATGTAACCTTATTTGGGATGTGTATGAGAAATGTTTCTGAAACATATAAATTTAAAAATCAGAAAAAAAATGTATTGCAACACGTAACATTTAAATCTGTCAGAAATGCTTTCTAAACATGTAACCAAAAAAATGGAATGTGGGAAATATATTAAGTATCTATGGGAAAAAAGTGATTGAGCACACAATTCAACATTATAGTAATAAAAAAGAAATTTACAACAAATTATATCATGAAATTTAAAAGAAATTATGTGTGTCAATGGCATAGCTGCAGGATTGCAGCCATTGCTCCTTCAGCCAAGCAGGAGGCGGTCGTTTCTCTGGCATACCAATGCCAATTTATGTCTCTTATAAATTACACTCCATTTAATTATCGATAATCTCTTGAAGCAACTTCTTCACATGTGTATCGTATTTATTCACAATCTGGCTCCCAAGAAAATCTGCTAAAACTCGAAGCTCGTTTCTGCTCATCACCCTAAGCCCAGATTTACAAAGTGCGGTAATAATATTTAAACCAGCTGTCACGTGAAATGGCCTGAATTCAAAACCTGCAACGACTAGTTCCACCATTCCAACAATATGTTTCACTATGTCCAATCTTTGCAGCCTCTCCTTCTCGTAGTCATAGTTATTATCTTCGGCCGTAGCTATGTATTGGATCAATTGGAGCCCTCGGGTAAGTGCTATACCAATAGAAATCAATTGGAGCCCTCGGGTAAGTGCTATACCAATAGAAATCAATTGGAGCCCTCGGGGAGCTACTGCTACATGATCCCGGAACCGGGAAATGGAAAGTGTTACTGCATGGACGAGAACGTCCACGTAATGTTGAAAATATAAAATAGCGTCCCTCTTGCACATCCAGGCAGCTTGGAGGATTGACGTGCCGTTGTCGAGGTCTTCGTCTGTTATATCTCGAGTATTGTCGCGTCCTAACAATTTTAGCGCGATGAGGATAACACAAGGCCTGAACGTCCCCTTGTTGTCAACAGCATGACCGATGCCGTAATAAAACATCTGACAGTAAATATTTAAAACCATGCTCTCGATTTTGAAATAATCGGAATCTGCAAGGTTAGAGAGAATGTATACAAATGGCTTTACAGAATTTCCCGGTATCGTCTCTAAATCATTGTGTCTCAATCCGATGATATCCACTATCCTGGCAAGTTCCCAGCACACTTCGTTGGCGTCATCACATGAAGAGAACCATTAAGGAGATGTGCATCAATCACCTTGAACAAATATTTGTATTCCTTCATTATCGAAAACGAATCATAATGGGAAACCAAATTGAGCTTTTGCCACAGGACCTTCCCGTCCTCTTCCGTGTTTTCCTTCTTCTCAGAAAAACGACCATAATGGGAAACCAAATCGTTCAACAGATATCTCATTTCAGTCTCCTTTAATACTTTGGTATAATCGGGAATAACTTAAAGGCCTCGGATTCTGTTTTTGGTGATGTATTGGCGCATCTTCTGTCTCAACTCTGTCTGGGGGGTGACATTCTTAATGTCGAAGGGTTGACGGGTATATGGGTTAACGGCCTCGCGTTTCGTCACCCAAATCGTTTCGATTGTCCTGCGGTTATATGGGTTAACGGCTTAACGGCTTATATGGGTTAAGCCGTTAACCCATATAACGGCTTATGAGCAGGGTCTTCCGCGGGCAAAAGTCTAATCGGATCGTAAGCAAATTCTTGGAACAGAACGTCCATATATTCTTCCGGAACACCATCTGAAGCCATTCTTAGAATCAATTAGCGGAGAAAGCTGCAAAAACGGATAGATAAGGTTTTGGCATGTGTTATTCAACTCATAAGGTTTTGGCATGTTTTATTCAACTCTATCGATATATATATATATATATATATATATATATATATATATATATATATATATAACATACTTGCTCTAAATCAGGTCGGCTGATGGTTGTAGGGCCACGCAAACGGAAGCAAATGAAAAAAGTATACACAATTCATTGCTAGTGTGGTAAACTATACATAGGAGAGCAATAGAAAAAGGTATACACAATTCATTGCTAGTGTGGTAAACTATACATAGGAGACACATAGAGATCAGATCAGTGCAAGAGTAAAAAACATTGTGCAATCATGTTAGAATTAATGATTATGTTGAGTTGGAGATTGGTTTGAAGATTTGTAGGAGGATGTTGAGATATTCTCTCAACCTATCCCTCCAAGAGTGGAGTTAGTTGGATCGGCATCCAGCTTTATATATGTGTATTGTGTTGTGTCTATTATGCAATAATACAATCTATTTTTCTGTGTGTATTTCGTGTGTCTCACTGCTTTCATGTTTTCCAACTTGGTATCAGAGCCTAGCTGGGCTTAATCCCTCACGGGAGTGCCCAGGAAGATGAAATAGTTTGGGAGACGATTTTTTGTACATACGTAGATTAAAAGTGTTTAATTCTTTTGTTTGTGAGAGTGTTACCACTATTGCTGTTGGAGGAGGGTCGCATTTGAGAAATCACCGGAATATATCTCGGTAATATCTGCGCGTGTTGTTTCATTTGTGAGCCGTTGTGTGAAGTTTTTTTTATTCCTGTGTTGTGTTTTGTGGAAGATAATAACTCCATGTTTCGCCAATGAGAAGCCATCCAATAGATCCGGGTGGCAGATGGGCTTTCAATGAGACGCCATCCAATAGATCCGGGTGGTAGATGGGCTTTCCTATTTTGGCCGCCATGACCATTCAGCCACTTGCGAATGAGGCCGAGGAGCACCACCACCGCAGTAATCCATCTAAACTCATTGAAGATCGAAGGAAGAGGTATAATTCAGCCATTTTCAGAACTCATATATTTGGTGACGAGTTGATTATGTCAGCAGATCCTTACTTCAACAAGTATGCGATGCAAAACGATGAGAGAATCTTAGATCTTTGAAACTCTCTCATGGGTTCAATGATCACGTTCAACCTCTCTTCAGTCATCTTCTTTTGCAACTAAGTCAACAAGATTTCGAAGGAAGGGCTCAGCCGAAGTGTGGTGGCAYGAGATAATATATGCAGATTTATGATGTTTTATGATGTGGTGTGATTGAGTTATATTTGGATTTGTTGTTRCATAGAAATTTTAGTGTATTGTTTTGTGTGTAAAATTAAATGATCAGAACCAACTATAGAACATGGTAACATAAGTTAAGCTGGTGTGTGCGGAAGCCCCGGCCTTGCCATAAGATGGTCACTAGTTTGGTTATGTTTACAGCATGTTATAAAATTTATGGGTCTTGTTGTACTTCGGGCTTCAAGAGCATTGGTTATAGGTTAGTTTTTTATATATTTACGTGTTTATGTAAAAGAAAGTAGGAACTCTTGTATCTTGATATAAGCTGGCAACCCCGGTTTCAAGAACAATTGTTCTTATTGGAAGTCACCTTGTATAATTGAATGTTGAGGACATTCCGTATCCAAACTGCTTTTCTAGACACTGAAGGATAGCCGAAAGCAAAAATCTGACAGATGGAGGCATGTTCATAGAATGCATCAATAATTGACATCTTTTATCACGGAAGCCTCGATGAGCCGAGTTGTCAAATTGTCCATTGTACAAGTTCATGAATGATGGTCTGAAGCATTTATGCTTTAAATGAGTTGAATGGTAAGCTCGAAGAAGAGGAAGAGAAAGAGCGCAGTCCAGAGGCATCAAAGTGGGTGTAGGAGTTGATGAAGACCAGATCAGACAGAGATCTATGTTGTGATTTGAGAATTGTAATATGTGGTTTATTTGTAATGTAATCATTAAGGGAGGGTGTTAGAATTAATGATTATGTTGAGTTGGAGATTGGTTTGAATATTTGTAGGAGGATGTTGAGATATTCTCTCAACCTATCCCTCCAAGAGTGGAGTTAGTTGGATCGGCATCCAGCTTTATATATGTGTATTGTGTTGTGTCTATTATGCAATAATACAATCAATTTTTCTGTGTGTATTTCGTGTGTCTCACTGCTTTCATGTTTTCCAACTAATCATACACAGATTGCACAATTGTGTTAAGAAATTTTCCTTCCTATAAGTCTCGAAATTTAGGAGATCCTATCATTGTTGAGAGTGCCAAGGTCATTGCCAAGGAACACCATTATACCAAAAGAGGGGAGGGGAGCTATTATAAGAGAAAAGTATGATTTTATTAAAGAAGAGAAAAACAAAGGTAATGTAATTAATTCATAATAAGGAGAATAACACATTATTATTATTATTAGAAATGAGCTAGAATTGGGACCTCCCAACTTTTTAATGTGAAACAATCTTATTACTCCCAATTATTTCTTGAAGTGAATCAATCCTATTACTAATAACAATGCTTTATCATAAAACTAGTTGCTAACTAAACTAACATGGAATGGAAGTAGACATATAGGAATGGTTCGCCAGCTAACTTTGTTAGAGAAATAATGATGAAATAAATGAAACTATTTCACTGCCCATAGAGGTTACAAAAACATTTGGTTTTACATTCTCTTGAAAAATATGTAACAAAGGTGAGAGACAAAATGTATTTTGTATTTTAGTATTAGAGTTGAGGTTGAACCATTGAAGCCCACACATAGAGAGAGACTTAGTTGTTTTAACCATGAGCAAGGGTCGCAAAGTCTTGGCAGAGAGTTGAAGGGTCATGAGGACCTGCGTTAGCTTGGTAAATGAGAAGATTGTTTGTTGTGTTATTGATGGCACAATCTAGAGAGAGTCACGAGCAAAAAAGAGCATGTACATTGAACCCATATGTTGATGTGAGATTTGTGATATGTTGTGTGTTGAGGAAGATGAGAGATTTGTGGATGCTTTGACTGAGGATTGCAATTTGTGTGTGCTAGCAAATTTTGATATACACACTGAAGGAGTAGTCAATCTATGTGCTTGCTAAGAAGAAGAGGTTGTGTGTCATGCAACCTACATACATGCATTTTTTTTTGTTGTCCACTGTGTGTGGGTGTTGTTTGTTGTCAAAGAGTTTCTTTATCAAGTGTTGATCACAAGTTTTTTTTCTCCTTAAAAGGAATCAAATACACAACCTTGTATGAAGTTGTGAAGTAGTCATTTGTGGAAGAAAAATTCCACCAACAAGGAATTGCTACCTGAAAGAGAGAGCAATCAACAACTTGCTTGGAAGACAATTTGCATAATTTTTTTGTTAAAATTGAAGCAAGCTATTGTGAGAATATTTTTGTTTGAAATAGCAAATCCATCGGCTAAATCTTATCTAAATGAGTCAACAAAGTGAATGGGCAAAATTATTCTAATTGGGAATTTAAAATATAGACATAGATGGAAGGCTCTAATGTCTGCTCAATTGCATCTGGTGATGAATTCAAGTGAGAAGCAACTGCAGCCACAACATCATCAATTTAGGATTGGGAGTGACGAGAGAACAAGGAAAACATTCTCATGAGAATGTTCATGAAGGATAACATCATTCTACATATTAGATAATGCAATACATCTAATGAGACATTGAAGAAAATTAAAGCTATCTATCAAATAACAAATACAAACCGAGTTTTGTTCCTAAAAAGTAAATCGTTTTCAATTAAAATGGAGGATAATGAAAATGTCAATGACTTTCTTTTTGGAATTAAAGAATTGAAGGACAAGCTTGGTGATATTGGGGAAAAAATATCTTGGGGTAATTGTAACATTAAATGAAATGTTAGAAGAATATCAAATGTTTATTACTGGTCTTGCAACTAGAGAAAAAACTCCTACTTTTGATGAATTGGAAGGTGTTATTTTTCAAGAAGATCGAAGGAAAAATATTAATTGCATCTCTTCAAGTGTATATTTGGCATTGCTGGCATCAAAGAACGAGGATAATATTAAAATTAAGAATGCATGTTTTTATTGTGGAAAGATTGGGCACTATGTTAGATATTGTTTGGAAAAGAAATATAATGAGTCCAAACATAAAAATAGAAGGCCTATCGGTCAGTCTGTTGATAGAGGGGAAACAATGCATGATGATCTTAGGCTATTTCTTTCAGATGTTGCCTTATCAGTGAAAACATATGACTCAAATGCTTGGTTTGTTGATTCTGGTGCCTCCATACATATGTCTTGTAATAATGATTGGGTTGAAAATTATCATGAAACTAATAATGGTGTTGCTAGTATATATCGTGGGGATGATCGATGACATCAAATTAAAGGATATGGTTATGTGTCTGTAACCTTTCCAAATGGTTGTGTTAAACAAATTAAAAATTCCATGTATGTGTCTCGTATAAAGAAGAACTTAATCATAGTTTCCTCTATAGAAGGTTCAAATTTAAAAGTTGGATTTGTGAAGATGCATTTTTTTGTAAGAGATATATGGGATCATTATAAGATTATGGAAACACGAAATAGAGTTGGAGGAATATACACACTTGATGTGATAAGAAAATTTCATCAAGCATTGGCGTCTAAAACCATATCAATAGAAGAACTAAAATCTATAGAAATCATTTCGGAGTTGTAGAGAATTTATTTCTCCATTAAGGGGGAGTGCTAGGGAAACAATGTTGATATAAATGAAGTTGTTTTTGTACCCACAAAGGTTACGAAAATGTTTGAATTTTCATTCTACTAAAACTTATGTATGATTTATCTATAAATGAACAAAGCCCAAAAGGCCAAATGTGCGTGTGAGAAATAAAATTCACAAGCACAACTTCCTCGCTGTGCTATGTATTTTGTATTTAACCTACATGCATAATAATAAATTTTGACTAATGTAGAATAGTCCACAAGTTAATACAAAGCTTCATTATTTAAATGTTAAATACTCATAAGATAAATGAGAAAAAACACCATATCAAGAGATTAGTTCACAAATTACAATACTCGTTCCTACTAGCGCAAGACCACTATAAATACACTAGCAAAAAAGAGTAGCTCTATTATCTTACAGAAGCCTAAAATGTCAAAAGGAGAACCATTTGCTTGAAGGATAAGTTTATTTTGTGGCACTTAGATACTCTATTTATAAGTTTAGTTCATGTATCTTGGCTTTTCTATCTCTCTCACTCTTTAGATACCCTATGTGAGCCTTGAAATTCTTAACTCCAACTCACTCAAATTTCATCTCATTTTCACTTTGTTATTTAAACCAATTTGTGAAGAAAAATCCATAATATTTTCATTTCATTCTCGCTTTATTATTATCACAAGAAATCAGTGCAATTCTCCATTCAATGGCATGCACTCCTATCACGTGGATGTCTACTTGCTCATTCTTGTTGGCATACTTCCAACACTTCAATATATTAATTCTTGAACAGTCCTTGCATTTAGCTAGAAATTGTGTTGTCTTGGATTTGTCGCTTGGTTGAGAAAAGGGTTTATCATCCCCTTCAATTATTTATTCATCGAGCATTAAAAACCCTCAAAAAAAAAATGGCTCTTATTTAAGTTTAACAATACACTTTACATCCCTCCTTGTTTTCCTCAATAAAAAAAATGCCTTCTTATTTCTCATTCTTGCATGAAGTTGTATTGCACTTCAGTCCTACCTTCATTTCCACTTATAAATCTTCTTTCCGCATTCAACTCTATACAGACAAAGTCCTTTGTAAACATAAGATAGTAGAATAAAATGAAAAATTATGATATCAATGATAAAAAACTATATTGGAAGTCTTGATTACTCGTTAAATGAATCAAAATAATGAAAAGAATAATAACCGTTAACAACAAAAGCACATGGTCAAGGGTACAAAATTGTTGATTAAGAGAAACATGAGATTCGTTTACCCCTAAATTGTACAATGAACTCTAGCACTTCCATTCACTAGCGGTGAAAAAAATTACTCAATTAGTTAGTTAAAAATTTATGATCCATTTGTGTTGGTTTAATAAAATCTCACGAAAGCGTGGAACATGAGACATATAATTTGTTGATTTTGGGGGTAAATGAGTAGGAGGAATGTGATTTCAAATTCAGATTTGATTTATGGTCCCTATATAATGGTTTCTAGAGTTTTTGGTCTCCTCTATTAATAAAAGTTATATTTTAATTAAATCTTCTATCAACTTTAAATAAAATGTAGTAACTACCGATTAACATATGATTATGCATTGTAATCAATGGATCATGGATCTACATGCAAATGGGTATAGGAAATTCAATTTTTCTTAACCATTTCCTAATTTTTTTGTGTCAAATCCATACAACACTCTTGCATTAACACTGTAAAACACAATCAACAAATAAAAAGGAACTTTTAAATAATCATGTAGAACAACAAAGGGATGTGGTAAGAGTGGGAAGGTATGTTTAAGCCTAAGCATCAATGGCATAAGATCTATGGGAAAAGTCTTGGTATCCGAGTTCATTGAAGAAGGAAAATGCTACACAAACCATTCCAAAGGGTAATACGCACCTCATGGGTACTTTGTGTGTTATTCTAGCTCCTTTACTACTGCATTTTTCCTTTAAATGCATTTTTTTTCTTTTCGTCGGGTCTAACAAAGCTCCCAAAGGTAGAACACATCAAACACATTCTTGTTTCATTGTTGTATCTCTGTCAGTGCAACATTTTTACCTTCAATGTAGTTTTAGCTTGTTGTGGGGTCTTACAAATATTCCAATGGAAAAACATATCACTCATATTTTTTCTTCAATGATGTATTTTTACTTCCAATTCAGGTTTTAAATCATGGTGGAGTCCGGAAAATATCCTAATGAACCAATTATGTTGAACTCGTGACATTGGATTGGACCTAGGGGCACCCCTCTCCCATGATTTGATGGATCAAAGCTTGTTTTATTTAACTATTTATGGAACTAGGGTTTTTCTCAGTAAGAGACAATACAATTTTTGCATTAAAGGGTCAAAATTGGAAAACATTCCCTGGAAATGTGTGGATATTGTTTTCATTTCAACCTTTATCAAATATGCTTGTGAGAGCTTATGAAAATAAATTCTACTTCTCAATTTGGTTCTTATGCCAACAACACAAATTCACCATGTGTCCTTGAATGACTTCATGGAGTGAGTTGTAATTCGCCACAAAATGATAACCATAACTCAAATGGATGAAACTTATATTTAGGTGTACTTGTGGCATCATGTTATATCTAGGGGAACCCCTCTCCCATGATTCCATGGCTTGGAGCTTATTTTATTCATCAATTTCCAAAACTAGGGTTTTACTTAATAAGTGAATGCATTGTTTGCATTAATGGGTCAACATTGGAAAAATATGCCCCAAGATCATGTGGATAGTGTTGATAATTTGGTTGTCATTGGTGTCAACCTTGGTAGATAGGTGAAGTATCATTGATTGATTGGTTTGAGAAGCATTTTCAATACTTGACATATTTTTATGAACGTGACTTGAATGTGAAGCATTGTCAATATTGGACATAATGTTATGAAGGTGACCTGAATATCAGTAGAAAGACAATATTGACTAATTTATTGTATGATTTTGATGCACTCATCCTATATTGTATGAATCTGATGCAATCATCCTATATTGTATGAGGTTGACGAAATCACTCTAATGGAAATGCGGTTTATGGTAGATTATGTCATTAACATCCATGCACAAAAAGAAACTTTGAAGAAATTGTCTAGATAAAAAGGGTAAACGAAGAATCCAATATGGATGCATGGAAATAACAAACAAGAATGTTGGACATGGTGTTATAGTGTTGACATTGATGTCAAATAGGATTAATATGGGCATCAATATAGTCATAGAGTCAAGAAGTCTGGTATAAAAGTCTCAGCAAGAAAATTCTCTACCAGTCAAGCCTTAAGTTGAATCGAAAACAATTGTCTCGACCAATCAAACCTTAAGTCGAGTCGAAACAATTAAATGGATCAAGTAAACTGTGTAAATTCAAGGAAAAAGGATCAAAGTCGAGTGTTTCAATAAAATGTAGGAGATATAAAGAAGTCTAGTATAAACATCTCAACAAGAAGTTGAAGTTGAAGAAGTTGAAAAAGTCGAAGGTCGAAGTGAAATAAATCAAAGGTAGAAATCGAAGAGGTAGAAGAAGTCGAAGGTCGAAGTTGGATAAGTAGAAGAAGTTGAAATTGAAGAAGTTGAAATTGAAGAAGTCGAAAATCAAAGACCAAAGTTGAACCTTTAGTGACTAACAAATGAGATGGAACCGATTTTTATATCCACCATCAAGTAAAATGTTTACAAGTTGAGTTTGATAGTCACCAACAACGGAGACATGTGGAGGTTGATTTACGACATTCATGAAAAGGTAAAAATGTACTTAAGTGGATCTGGCATCTAATGGAGAAAGTAGAATCCTGACAAGTTGCTTTCAAAGAACCGCTTATATTGGCCACCTCACACAATTTCCGGGGAAATGGCCCACGTGTCAACTAATTGAGCATGTTTGGCTCAATACCCATGTCATATAATTTTAAAAATCATTTCCATCACTCTAGAATATTAGTATGAAAAAAATGTGAAATAAATGTCTAATTTTGTCTATGAAAATCAATTAATAAAATCATCGTTTGTGTTAATTAAATGAAGGGGTGAAATGTTTCATTAATAAAAGACACAATGGTTCAACCTTCTACCTTTTGGATAGTATATACGAAGACAAAAAAGGTGAATGGAAAGAGTATATGTGCGCTTACATAGAAGATCTAAAGGCATAGCAGAGTCTAAGGAAGAAAGACAAGATACTTATGTAACAAGGGTGGAAGGTTGGAGCAAGGCAAGACTTATGTCCTTTACTAATTAAATTTTGAAGAGAAAGAGATTTGGCTTCCTAAAGTTGGTTCCCTAAAACAAGGGAGTAGGTTCTTCCTAGGGTTGGAGCCTTAATAAAGGAAGTTGGTTCTTCCTAGGGTAGAAGACACGAACAAGGAGATTGGTGTCTCCCAATAATTATTGTAACTTGTATAATTGTATCAATTTTATATTCAAGTTCAATATTGTTGATCAATGTTTTTAATAAGTTCAAATTATTAAAATTTTAAATAATTAACCAATAATTGTTAATTGTCCCCCCCCCCCTCTCCCTATTGACCAATTTTCCAACAGATAGTTTTCTTATGTCAAGCTTGCCCAAACATGATTGCAGTATCTTGTGATACTCAATTATGTTGCCCAGTTTGTTTTTTATTCCCTTGGAATAAATTCGCCATGTATCGTTGAAAGGCTTCAAGAAGGAATTTGCAACTCACCATAAAATCATAACCTAGTTTCATATTGATGAACCATTAATTTCATTGGACTTGTGACACTAAATTACAACTAGTGGTTCCCCTCTCATTTGATTACATGGAATGGAACTTGTTTTATTCAATGATTTCTAGAACTAGGTTTTTCCCAATCAGAGGCAATGCAGTTTTTGCATTAAAGGATCAAAATCGGAAAATTCTACCTTAAGAGAATGTGGACGTTATTGTTGGGGACCTAAACTCCCTAACCTCTCCCATAGTTAGAATAATAATATGTTTTCCATGTAATAAATATCATTATTAATAAATAATGCCTAGTTAAGAATGTGATGAGGTCTAATGTAAGAAGACTTAATAGAAGCTTCCACTTCTAGTAATATCTTCCTCTAGATTGTTCTTTTGAAGATGGATATAGTATAAATAGGAGTATAAGGCATGATAAATATTTGTCTTGAGAATTATTGTAATAGAGTACTTCTCTAGTGGAGGTCCCCCGCCCCCTTGAAGAAGCAAGTGAACATTGCTTTCTATCAATAAAGGTATCATTTTTGGTATTATGGTTATCTAATTTTGTTGTTCCACTTGTATTTTTTGTAGTATTTATGTTTTCTACTAATTATAATAGATCTGGTACCTAACAAGTGGTATCATAGCACTTTCCTCTACGAAAATCGTGGGATTTGTTTTAGGGTAGAGATATGTACTACCAGCATCTTTAAAGCACATAGATCTGTCATTCAGTGGGTAAAATTTCAGTGGGGAAGACTACACATAGGAAATACAGACGGTTTCACGGTGTTGTCTAGAAACCAAAGTTTCACCTTATTGGAAACCTATGTAACACTTATTTTTACCTTTCGAGTAGTACTGCATCAGACAAAATCTATAAATGGCCATCACTCCCACGTACTGTCACGTATATCAAGAGTTCCCTAGGTCTCTTGAAACCATCCCTAAATCAGTCGATCAAGCACCTAACTGTTATAATGACACTGCGAACAACACTTAGGAAGAAAATCTCTAGTACTTGGGTAATCATGTAGTACATCTAAGGGTATGTTCGAGCTTCCTTGTTTGGTTCCCTAAGATATTGGATCAAGTACTATTGTTTGAACTTGAATGTATATCAGAGAGCTATGGCATAGGAAAAACCCTTGTATGTAAGAACCCTCTAAACCCTAAACCCTAGGGAAAGAAACATAATAGAAAGGAAACAAAAGGGAGATATTGTTGTGCAACCTTGCCTCCTACATTCTAGTTGTGAAATTCCTAAAGAATTTTTTTAGTTAACAATTTAGGTCATTTGCCATTGTAGTATTCTTCAAGCTGGAGTACAACTATGCAGAAGTAAAAAACAATATAGTGGTCCCTCCAACACCCTTATTCATGACCTATCCCATTAGATTCCTCTCTTCACCATGATCAAAGTGGTACCTATCATTTTTAAGCCCGTTTTCCGTGGATCCGACCCCCCTTCCTCATGGCCTTATTTGGGACCTATCCCATTGTTTTCCCCTCTTCGCCCTAATCACAATAATACCTATCATTTTTAATAATAATAAAAAAATCATGTGGACCCATCCCCTTCCCAACACCCTTGTTTCTCACTTACTCCATTGGCTTCCTTTGGTTTCACTAATCATAATGGTATAGTTCACTTTTATTTCTTTTTGTCCATCAACCCACCCCTCATCCCCAAATGGATCCTAGTCGCCAAGATGAGACAAAAAAAAAAATGAATTCTAACATTTCTATCGTTAATGCCAAAGTGGAATACACCTAGGAACTAACTCTACACTATTGCTCACTTCCACTGTACTAGTCGATTGTTCTAGAGTTCTTTTTCTCTACAAACTGTGAGTAAGGAGGGAGTAAGGAGGGTTTTTACCCTCATCTTGAACTTACTATTAGTAATTTTTCCTCCACTGGTAACATAAAGAACTTATCAAAGGATATCCATGAGGGTTCATATCACCTCATCGAGTTTCGAAATCTTGGTAAGCTGGGTCTGTTTAATTTTCAATGTGGAAGACTCTCTTTCCTTGTTGTATAATGTGTATATAGGCACAGGATTAGAGCTAGGCCAATGTTTTCTCTGTTTTGAATAATTATATTGGCCCTAATTTATAAAATATCCTTCTGCATGCATTATTTTTATTTTGTAGAATTCATTACTCATAGGAGCAAGCAGTATTTCTTTGATGGAGTCATCCTAAGAAAAATATTGCTACATATGTTATGGTTATCCTTCAGGAATTCTCCATCTTGAACGTTTTGTGGTAAGTTGAATCTTTTCCCTAGTTATAAAGATTATTTCTCTAAGTTTTTCCTCAACGAATTCGTCACCTTGAACTTTTTGTTTAGTTTTTCTAGTTACAGAGATTATTCCTCTAATTTTTTCTTCTACAAAGTATTGGGAACTCTTTGTAAGACCTTGAGCACTCTCAAACCAAGTTTACATTGTCGAATTTGTTTTCCTTGGCGGTCTGTAGTAATCTTCTTAGGTTCTCTAAGAGTCTTCTTTCAATGTAGAAATTGTATCTTGAAGTTTCATGTTTGTACTAAGGTCGAGTGACATGATAATAAGGGTATTTTATGTCACCTATGTATTATGTTTAGTTCATGGCTTGTTAACCCATTATTGAGTTATTGACTCTGTGAGTTTTTCCCAATTTCTTTTCACCTAAATAACCCCGTGTTCATAAATTTCAAGAAATACTGGGTTTTATCTTGATTAAGTAATCTTATCTTCAAATCATATATTACTCTTTCCCTCAATGATTTCATCTTTGATATTCTCTTGTTATGAATGTACTCGACCCAAATAAAATCGTTTATCAGGTAGAGTTTTTTCTGAATATATTATATATAATTGGTTTGTATATTTTGGCTCTATATAATTTATCTTTACATAGAGGGTCTCCCATTGTCGTGTGTCAGTTCAGTGTATATTATTATTCTTAAAACTTTATTTTTCGAGAAGATCAAGATATTTTTTTTAATGGTGAGTCCTTCTGTTGTTTTGAGGGAACCCATAAGGTACTAGAGGAAATTTCATCATGACCGTAATTTGACTCTAAAAATTTCATCTTGACCTTTCTTGACTCTACAACTTGACTCTAACAATTTCATCTTGACCTTTCTTGACTCTACAACTTGACTCTAACAATTTCATCTTGAGCTTCTCTCTTGGCTTGTTGCTACAAATATGTTTCATCTTGACTATGTTTGGCTTCACTGTCATCTTGGCTTTGTTCTTCTTCATTTTGGAACTTGATAGCTCACTATTGTTCTTTGTCCTCAACACTTCTACACGTTCTTGGAAGCGTTTGTATTTAATGCTTGCAAATTATTCCAACTTCTCATAAGTGGGTTGCTACCAATTCTGGATATAATCATCAATGTCTTGCTCATTGGATTGTTGCAGCATTAATTCGTAATAATACTTGATTTTTTTCGGGCTCCACACCATAAAAATTGACTCAATATTTTCTTCCTCAATTTCTTCATTTTCTTCCATGTTTTCCTCATAATTAGTCAATAATGAAAATGAATTGTTGTCTTGTAAACCTGCACACTCAAAACAATTGTTACGATCATATGAAAAATCATAGGAAGAACCATACTAGTTCTTTTCATTTTGCTCCTCTAAGAGAGCTTTCTTTTATTCATTTTTCTTCCCTATTGTAGTTTCATCCACTTGATTTGTAATTAGGGTTACATTTCCACTTAACAAATCATCTATGAGTTTCTTCTCCTATAGCATATGGAACCAACATTCACTTCAAAAAATTTCATCATCATATTTAACTAAATTTAACAAAGATTCACCCAAGGGTGTATTAGCAGTTATACATTCATCTCCATTATAAATCTCAGTTGAATTCACCAAATCACTAAATGTTATTTTACTGTTAGCTACATACATACTTTTTTCATTAATCATTGCAACTTCAATAATGTCATTTTCAGTCTCTTCTCCAGTTACGAGACTGTAAAAAAAATCACCATTTTCAACAAGAGTACCGTCATCAACTTCACCTTTCTCACTCCACTTCATACTGTACTTTATTTCAAGAATATCCCAAAATATTTTTGGGTTACGTACTTCACCAAAATCCCTCAAAATACTAGACAAGATGTTTTCATCCAATGCTAACATAATAAGCTGTAATGATATTTCACCTCTTCTCTTATCATAGAAATTGACATGACATTCATGATCATAATGCAATAAATGTACTAACCATAGTATTTTTTTTATTTCAGTTTCCCAAAGTTCATAATTTATACCTCAAAAGAATGGAAAATTTTGCATCACTATTTCATATAATTCATCAAATTATTCATTGATCGGATCCAGTTCTGCATTATGCTCCTCAAATAATGCTACCTCAGTTGGAAACATATCATACTGATATGAAAAATATAATAATTCTTCATGTTGATTCTTTCTCCTCACATGTTTCAGCTCTCTCCAGAGTTGTTTCAATCTCCTTTGATGACCCATTCCTTCACATTAAGTCTTCTTTCAACAACAATGACCTGTGACTAGTAGCGATAGAAAATTTCTAGGGATGGAAACTAACATTTGACAATTCACACACAGGAATTACTTCACACCTTTCCATGCACGTAGACTCCTTTACACAGTTTTTAGCATTGTTCACGTTTCTCTCTCCACACAGTTCCAAAGATGTCCAAGGCTCACGAGTGCCTCCAATACAGTCATGACTCCTTTACATAGTCACAGATCCACAAGTAGGCAATGATTCCACTTGCACTCCACAACCAATATATCTCTCACACAACAACGCAGCAATCAGATGCCTATGCCTCTTTTTCCATGTCGTTGCAAACTCAACACTCAACTTACTTCACACTTGCTCCACACCAAACACACTTACTCTAGCTTGTCAAATGGAAGCTTCCTCGACACTAGTAAGCAAGTTTGTATGGACTTCTTCTGACAGGCAACTTCTACAACAATGGAAACAATTAAAATTGTAAACAAGTGCCTTAAAATCCTTGGATCAAGGAAACCTTGACTGAGAATGCTGGTGCACCCAAAGATATTCACAGTCACTCACTTCTACAACAATAATTCACACCAAGCACGTGCTCTCGGGTCACACTCTCTTTCAGGAGTAACTATTTCATGTAGAACTCTCCCAAATTATTCCACTTGAAAGGACACGACGATTTCTATGTCGTCATCTTGCAAAGAACAAGGTGGATTCTAGGTCAACTCAATATGAGAAGTATGCACAGAATATTGGGCAGAGGAATCAGTTTTCTCCAGACTTTATCGTTTGACAAATTCGACTTCAAGCTCAACACACCTCTTACACACAATAATATTCAACACTTCTAAGCTGGAAGATCCTTCACACATGTCACCTCATCACTCAGATACTCTTGAACAACTTAGTCTTCCAAACAACAGTATGACAGTGTGGCACTATCTTCTCACTAGTCTTCACACTGATTCAAGCAGTGATGAATTTACGTAGATCTGAGACTTCACGTAGCCAACACTCCAATGCAGACACCAATTCACAATACCGAACAATGATTGCCTCTACATGCAGGCAACATTCACACAACATATTTTGGAGGTCCTCTCAATAGGAGTAGTGATTTCTCTTCGTTGTTCTCCTTTGCTTGGGGAATATTTTTAGAGAATAGTCGCATTACTCAGCAACAAACAAGTAAAGGGGAAGTTCACATCCTTGATCCAATGCCAGTGTTGATTCAATATATCTAGTTGTTGTGGTTGGAGTGCCGCAGAAGAGGTTCCACCCCCCGATATCCTTCTCGTGAATCGGTCATTTTCTATGGCATATTCATCTCCTTCCTTGGTTTTGTGGCCCTCTTTATCTCTGCTCTAGATGAATTCCTCTCATAGCTCCTCTCTCCATCGTTTCTCTCCTGACAATCAAATCAACAATGATTCTCCTTTCATCCATGAATTCAGCGTAGCTGCTCTTTAACCAACGGATTTGACTCTTACAATAAGAGAATATGACTTCTCTTCTCACCATTGTCACTATTCAGCCTCACACCAGTCTCTGATACCAATTTGAAATTGGAGAATAACACAACAACACAGTGAGGTCACAAGGGCTCACAAAAGTGAGATTACGATCACATACTCTACATCATTGATTAGAAATCCATTACATATATAGTTATAGAACAACAAACTGACTTTAGAACAAACCACTCTCATACCAAACTTATGCAACCACGTAACAACTCAATAACCTCTTCCTAACAACATTCTAATTTCCCCATTATTTCTCCAAGAGTATATATCATTTTTCTTTTGCCTAGGACTTTTCATTGAATTCATTTTCTTCCTTGAAAATTTTAAATGTGAATCATAGTCATCTCTCCATCTATTTTCTGCATTTATTATAATTGCACATAATTTAAATAATAAAAATAAATACAAATTTCCTTAAGATTTTGTAAATAACATGCAAAATATTTAGATATGTGACAAGAATTATACCACAAAATATGATCCATCCATCCTTCAACATTTTTCAATTTCAAGAAATGTCAAATTCAATTTACTAGTCTAGAAATGACCACGAAGCTTCATGGTTAATCCTCAACATAACTTGCATGCTACTCTTCCATTCCATTGAGTTACATGTGTATTTAAATGTATGTTCATTACATTCAAATTTCTATTACTAATTTTTTCTTTAATATTTTGTGAAATGATTACAGTGCATTACACTACTGCATACTAATTCCTTTTTTACTTTGTAATTCGTTTTGCAACTCTAGTTTGGATGTTTTGGGCCACTTTATTTTTAGTTTGGATTTTTTTATATTTTAATATTTTGTTTGGTTAGTTGTAAATTTAAATATTTACATAGCTTGTAAAGCCATTAACAACCAACAATTTTTGTCAAAATTTTATCTGAGATCAATTTCCATTGGGTAAGGTGATGGCCTCATAACAATGCCCAGTTAGATTGTAGAGTTAATTGAAGAAAATGCAATACCCAACTGATCTGTAAACATTATAGTGTTGGCTAATCACTCTAACCTTACTACCTTACTATTGAAGATAAGGACTACTTCTTGTGTCGCTATCTCCCTTGTTTGAATGATAGACAATTAGATTGGAAAGTATTCGCATGTAAAATTGAAAGTTTTAGTTTTTACTATACCGAAAAAAAAGGTCAATGAAAATAAAGTCAGAATTATATGAAAAAATGATTTTGCACACAATCCAACATAAAAGAAAACAAATTTACCACAAATTATATCATGAAATTTAAAATAAATTATATCTGTGAATGCTCCTTCAGCCCAGCATGAGGCGGTCGTTGCTCTGGCATACCAATGCATTTCCTTGATAAATTACACCCCATTTAATTATGGATAATCTCTTGAAACAACTTCACATCTGTATCGTATTTATTCAGAGTCTCGCTTCCAAGAAAATTTGCTAAAACATGAAGCTCGTTTCTGCTGATCACCCTAAAACCATAGTTACAAAGTGCGGTAACAATATTTAAAGCAGCTCTCATGTGAAATGGCATGAATTCAAAACCTGCAACGACTAGTTCCACCATTCGAACAATATGTTTCACTTGTTATAATTTGCAAATGTGGAAATATAAATATCACATAAGACAATCAATAAGAATGTAGACAGGAAAAACAACAATTTATGTGGTTCACCCAAACGTTAGGATACGTCTACCGAGCATAGGTATATCACATAAGACAATCAATAATAAGAATGCAGATAGGAAAAAAAACAATTTATGTGGTTCACCCAAATGTTGGGCTACGTCCACCGAGCATAGGTATCGATTGTCTTATTATTCAGATCAAGGGGATTACAGCAAGCTAATACTCATCTCATACACCTCTTATTACACCATTTCCTCAATTCCCCTTTATGACTTTACGGGCTTACATCAATAATGAACAGAATTAGATTAGTTACACAACTAATTCTAAACTTGTGCGTTCATACCAAATTGGCAGATTTGGTTGAACAAACTATCACAAAAAAGTCTCCACTAAATATTCTCATATCTACTAAATCTGAGAAATTAGTTGGCATATTCAACAATCTCCACCTTGACAACAATCAATGTGATACCTTGCTCCTGCTTTTTTTCATCACCTTTTTTTCAATCCAAGAGAAGCAAAGCACCATAGTATCCTCTGTAATAGTATGGGTTGTGAACATATCTACATAATTCTCTTTTGTATAAACTTTCTCAAGAGAGACTCCACCTTCATCGATGACTTGTCTTACAAAATGGTACTTAATAGGTATATGTTTTGTTTTACTATGATAGGATGGATTCTTAGCCAACTGAATAACACTCTGACTGTCACAAAGTAACTTTACTTTGTCTTGCATCCCTCCAAACTCACCAAACAAACATTTCAACCAAACTGCCTCTTTGTAAGCATGTGAAGTAGCGACATATTCTTCTTTTGTAGTGTATAAAGCAACAATGTTTTGTAGCTTTGACATCCAACTATTAGCTCCACCTGCAAGAGTAAAGACACACCCTGAAGTCGACCTTCTCTTGTCCAGATCACCTGCAAAATAAGAATCATCATATCCACAGACTAACTCATGACCACTGTTATAGGTGATATAGTAATCACTTGTACCCCTTAGATACCAAAGCACCCATTTCACTACTGCCCAATGCTCTTTACATGGATTTTCCATATACCTACTAACAACCCAAACTACATGTGAAATGTTTGTCCTTGTACTAACCATCACATACATTAGACTTCCTACTTCATTAGCATATGGTATTCAAGACATATATTCATTTTTTTCATTTGTACTAGGACATAAACTTGAATAAATCTTAAATTGGGAATCCAAAGGGACTGAAACTGGTTTGACATCATTCATACCAAACTTCAAAAGTATATTCTCAACATACTTCTGTTCTGACAACTAAAGCTTACCATGCCTCCTATCTCTGAATATCTCCATGCCCAAAATTCGCCTTTCTGATCCTAGATCTTTCATATCGAATGTCCTAGCCATTTGAGCCTTTAAGATCTCAGTTATGCCTTTGCTTGCTAGAAACATATCATCAACATACAATACGAAGATAATGAATATGCCATTATTCAATTTCTTAAAGTAGACAAAATGATAATACTCACTCCTTGTATAATTCTGGCTCACCATGAAAGAGTCAAATTTCTTGTACCATTGTCTGGGCGACTCCCTCAGACCATACAATGATTTCTTGAACCTGCAAAAAAAATTCTTGTTGCGATTTTGAACGAAACCTTGAGGTTGTTCCATGTAAATCTCCTCATCCAAATCTCCATGTAAGAAAGAAGTTTTAACATCTAGTTGCTCCAACTCCAAATCAAGCAATGCAACTAATGCTAACACAATTTGAATTGAAACAATTTTTACAACTGGTGAAAAAATATCATGAAAGTCAACACCTTCTTTCTGAGAATACCCTTTTGCAACCATCCTTTCTTTGTAACTTTTCATCTTATCATCAACACCCTTCTTCAGCTTGTAGACCCACTTGCAACCTACATTTTTTCTATCTTCTGGAAGTTCTACAAGGTCCCATGTAGCATTCTTCTCTAATTCTTTCATTTCATCCTTCATCGCTTCTTTCCATTTATCATTGTTTGAAATCTTCACATCTTCCTGATAGCACGAAGGTTCATCATCATTAGTACATAAAGAAATTGATGAAACAAAATCATCATACCTTCTTGGAGGAACTCTAACCCGTGTAGATATCCTTAAGGAAATTTGAGGCTCATCCATAATCTATTGATTCTCATCATCAACCATATATTCCTCTTTTGTAGGAGGCTCTTCATGAACATCTTCTGAAACTTTTTCATGTTTACCTTCATTGGTTTCAAACTGAATTTGTTGATACTTTGGTGTTTCTTCCTGTTTCATTTGAACATCTACATTTGATTTGATAAGAGATGATTCATCAAATATTACATCTCTTTTAATGGTGATCTTGTGGGAAGTAGGATCCCACAACCTGTACCCCTTAATACCATCACCATATACAACAAATATAAGCCTTTTTTATTTTGGATCTAATTTAGAATGGTGATGTTTCAAAATTAGAGAATAGGCATCACAACCAAAAGCTTTAAGATTAGAATAATCACAAGGGTGACCTGTCCATACCTCCTCAACAATTTTGCATTCGATTTATGTTGATGGTGATTGATTCACTAGATAACAAGTTATAGATACAACTTCTGCCCACAGTTCCTGCTGCAAATTGATGTTACTGAGCATACTTCTAGCTCTCTCTAGAGGAGTCTTTTTCACACGTTCAACAACTCCGTTTTGCTAAGGAGTATAGGAAGTGGTCTTATGGCTATTGATCCCAAATTCCTCACAATAATTCTCAAACTCCATTGATGCAAATTCACCATGATTACCATTTCTTAAACATTTAATGGATCTACCAATGCTCTTTTCCACTAAAGCTCTAAACTACTTGAAAACTGTAAATACATCCGCCTTACTCTTTAACATATAGATCCACACCTTCCTAGAGAAATCATCTATAAAAGTTACAAAATATGATGATCCTCCATATGAAATAGTAGGGGATGGTCCCCAAACATCAGAATGGATATCATCAAGGATTCCTTCACTGGTGTATCTTCCAGTTTTAAATCTTTGCCTAGTCTGTTTTCCATAAATACAGTGCTTGCACAAATCTAACTTTAAAGACTTTAGACTAGGAAGTAAATTGCGATCAGTTAATACCTTTAATACTTGTTCACTCATATGACCTAACCGTTGATGCCACAATCGAGCATAATTACTGTCATTCTCAAATACCATTGTCACATGATCTGATTCAGTACTCCCTTCTAACAGAAATAGATTACCAACCTTTTTTTCTTTCATAACCAGTAGAATTATTTTGTAGACCTTCATAACTCCACCTTGAACAATAGTCTTGTAACCTCTTGTGTATAAGACTCCCAAAGATATTAGGTTCTTCCTATGCTTAGGTAGATATCTTACATCAGTTAGTTTTTTAACAGTTCCATCAAACATTTTAATTCAAATGCTACCAATTCCCACAACTTTAGATGAAATATCATTTCCCATGTAAACTACTCCATCATCCATAGACTCGTAAGTAATAAACCAGTGTCTATGAAGACACATGTGGTTTGAAGCACCATAATCTAATATCCATTGCTGATCATCACGTGAACCAATACTAATTGATAAAACTTCATCAACCATACCTAACCCTGTTGAAGAACTTGTTTTAGTTGTGTTTGCTTCCTTCGTCTCTTTTGGAGGGTCTTCTTTGGAGGTTTTTTGTCACTTATGTTATCACAATAAGTTGCCTTGGATCTCTTAGATTGTTTTTGTTAAAAAAAAAAATTAAAAAAACCTTAGATTATTATTTTCTCTTTAAAATAAATTTCTCATCCATTAAATGTTATTTATGATAGGACCCCTTTGTTTGAATATTGGTTGTTGTCATTGATGTCAACCCTAGTCATGGGTTTTGGACCGCAATATTGATGAAGGTATTTGGACATGAAGGAAAATGCACATGAAGATAAACCACCCATGGATGTATAGTATACATGATTTTGTTTCCAGTGGTATGTGGCACGTCACATGGATCCTCATGGTTGAGGATAAATGAATTTTTGAAGATGACAAAGTGAATTGTACATGTAGGCCCTG
This sequence comes from Picea engelmannii, assembly GCA_009831015.1. Taxonomy (NCBI): domain Eukaryota; kingdom Viridiplantae; phylum Streptophyta; class Pinopsida; order Pinales; family Pinaceae; genus Picea; species Picea engelmannii. Next base: position 561,529 of record ML778118.1, on the reverse strand, counting down.
AAGATAATTAAAGAAAAGAATTACAAAATAATAAAGTGTCAAGTCGGCCCTAATGTTAAAAGGAAGTGACATAAATGGTATAAATAAACATCATTATACATTCATTTGATACAAGTCGAATTTCAAAGGGAATAATAAGTAAAAGAAGGCTGGATTTCAAGGGAGGATGAAGTCTCTTGGTGATGTGTTCTAAGGTATGTTATTTTCAGGTCATCTTACCATTTTTGTTGTAACTTTTTTTATAGAATGATTCATATGGTGAAATATCTATGGTATTGAGAAGACATATCAAGGTACATTTGGTAAAAATTTCATCTCTTGATTCGCTATAATTACGGAGATACACTTTGTGGAGGATAGGGTTTGTGACCAGTCCTAAAGCTAGTCAATAAACAGGTGTTCTGGGTAAAACATACATAACTTCTTCATACAGAATCCAAATAAAGTAGGACCACTTTCATTGGAAATAGTACGGACTTTAGTTTCTTGTGTGTGAGTTTTAGAATCAGATGTTAAATATTGAGCATGGGGCATGCTGTACAAGTTGAATCTTATGAATAGACCAGAATTGAATAAAGTCTACCATTCTTTCTATATCCTCTTTTTGGGGAGGATTCAAGGAGTGAAAATTGGAGGAGTTTCAAAGAATACATTGAATAATATTATCTAAAGGATCAGAGTACTCCAAGAATTGAAGAATTGCAGAAATTGAAGAAGTCTCAGGAAGTATTATTAGGTTCTATGTGATGATTTATTGATGGTGATGATTTAATGTAAATTTTTATTATTTTTCATATATTCTTGGGTGGAATGAAAGGGCAAGGATGGAGAGTTAAAATATCCCATGATATTGGAGGATTGTATCTTCCTCTTGTTTATCCCTCCCTTTACATTTGGAAGCTGTAGCTACCTTTGGAAGTCATTACTTCCCTTGAACAATAACTATTGATTATTTCTCATATATTATGCATGGTGTATTGTGGTGTATTGGTGTAACTATTATATTATTGTTCATTGCTCATTGGATATAGCTGAATGGTTTAAGTATAAGTTGAAAAAGTTTTTAAATTGTACTTGATACTGATTCACCCCCCTCTCAGTATCAACAATTGGTTTTAGAGCAGGTTGCCTTCAAAACAATTTAACCACTGGAAGGAAAATCCTGAGCATAGATGGATGACCATGAGCACATTTCAAATGGGATTCAAAAATTTGATGGAAGAAATTATGCATAATGGAGTGATAGAGTGAAAACTTACCTAACGACTTTGTGAGTAGACATTTGGTACTTAGTTGTAAATGGCTATGTAATCCCAAATAATGCTTCAACCGATCCAAATGAGAAGAAGCTTATGAGTTGTAATTCAAAAGCCAGACATGTTATTCTAGCAACATTGACACCAACCATTTCTATCAAAGTGATGGGTTGCAACACTGCTAAAGAGGTATGGGACAAACTCAAGAATATATACGAAGGTGATCCAAAAGTTAAGCAAGTCAAGCTTCAATGACATAGAGAAAAATTTGAAAATTTGAAGATGAATGAAAAGGAAAATATTGCAACCTATCTTCTTAGAGTTGATGAAGTTGTTAATGCTATTAGAGGATTAGGTGAAGAGATCGATGAATCGTTGGTTGTACAAAAAGTGTTGAGATCACTTCTCTTGAAGTATGATGCTAAGGTCTCCGCCATTGAAGAAACTAGGGACTTGACCAAAATGACAATGGATGAATTACATGGGACTCTTATGGCATATGAAATGAGAACAGGTAGAGAAAGTGACTAGACAAACAATGAAGCAGCCTTTAAAGCGATAAAGAAGACAAAAGACAAGGATAACATCCTTGATGAAGAAATAGCAAATTTCGTAAAAAGGTTCCAGAAAGGAAGTGGAAGATACAAAGGCAAGTCTCCTCTCAAATGCTTTAACTGCGGTAGAATAGGACATATTGTTGAAAACTATTACTATAAAAAGAGAAGTCTCAACAATAAAAAGAGCTTCTACTCCAAGGATGATGACATCTCCTTAGATGAGAGTGATGAAGAATATAATGACGGAGGAGAAGTCCTCTTCATAACCCAAGAAACCCGGGATGATGATCATAATTCTAAAGAAGGATAAATCATTTGTAAAGAAGATATAGATGAAGAAACCAACTTTGATTCCCTTTGGGGATACAAAGACAATGCAGAGAGTGAACAAGAAGATGAGAATCTTGAAAATTTGAAGCCTGTTGAAACTGAAAATAGCAAGCTTAGAAACACAAACATAATACTAAAAGGTGAATTGAGTAGTTGTGAAGAATGGAATTACAAGCTTGAAAATATCATTAATAGCTTGAAGGAACAATTAGAATATTATGAGAAATTTAAAGCAGAGTTGGATCACACAAAAGGGGAGCTGCTATTGACAACAAAAATGTTGAAGAAGTTCAAAAAAAGCACTGAAAAATTAGATGAGATCCTTAGCAATCAAAGATATCCAAATGACAAGACAGGACTAGGATACAATGACAATTTGAAGACAACAAAACAGGAGAAGGAAGTTGAAAATGATGAAACCAACACTCCAAAACAAGTTGAACAACAAGATAGAAAACTAGAATTCAAAAGGAATGAGACATTAAGAAGATCCTCTCCCATTAGGTATGAAAGCAATCATTATGAAGGAAACTACAAAAGAATAGATCATGAACCCAGATGGACGACACCACAAATAAGATCACTTACGCCCACTTATCAACATTTCTTTCTTGGACATTGCTATACTTGTGGAAATTTTGGACACAAGGCAATCAATTGTAGAATCAATGAAAGGAATAATTATGCAAGCTACATGAATGGTGAATATAGTAGATATGGAAATGTTTGTAGACCTGCCAACATAAATTATAATCTATTTGACCCATTAATGGATGAAAACATTGTATGTTACAAGTGAAATAATCTTGGTCACAAAGCACAATATTGCAGAGAGATGAAGGAAGATAATCGTATGTCAAATGTCTGCATACCAACTACAACATGGAAAAGGAAATAATTTCCACAAAATGAAAATTGTCGAATAGCATTGGTCGCTAAAGAATGCAAAGAAGAAGATGAATGGTTCATAGACAATGGGTGCTCATCTCATATGATCGGAGATCAAGGAAAATCTGTTAGGTTGAAGAAAAGAGGTGGAAATGTTGCATTTCGAAATGACTCATCTACCAAAATACTTGGAAAATGAACTGTAAAGCTTGGAAGTGAAAATGTAAAAGCAAGAAAAGTCCTATTGGTTGAAGATATGAAGCATAATCTCCTCAGTGTCAGCAAAATATTTGATCAAGGATATACTCTTACGTTTAACTCCCGAAAATGTAAAATTAGAGAAAATAACTCAGGAAGATTGGTTGCAACTGCAACAAGAAGACCAAACAACATATACATCCTAGACATGAATAAAAGAGAGACGACAGAAGCCATACAAAATGATTACAAGGAAGAAAAAGTCCCAAAGACCAAAAATAAGGATGAAGTATTATTGAGTGCCACATGTTCAGGGGGAGCAGCCCCAAAGAAGAAGGTTACCTTTTTCCATTAAACTCAGGGGGAGAAGACCTAAACTTTGCCATTGATGTCAAAGGGGGAGATAAATTGGGATCATGATGATAGGGGGAGCATGAATGTTTCCATCAATGACAAAGGGGGAGATTGTTGGAAGATTGGTTGTTGTCATTTATGTCAACCCTAGTCATGGGTTTTGGACTGCAAGATTGATGAAGGTATTTGGTTATGAAGGAAAATGCACATGCAGATACAACACCCATGGATGTATAGTATACATCATGTTGTTTCTGGTGGTATGTGGCACGTCATGTGGATCCTCATGGTTGAGGAGAAATGAATTTTTGAAGATGACAAAGTGAATTGTACATGTAGGCCCTGAAGATAATTAAAGAAAAGAATTACAAAATAAGAAAGTGTCAGGTCGTCCCTAACGTTAAAATGAAGTGACATAAATGGTATAAATAAACATCATTATACATTCATTTGATACAATTCAAATTTAAGAGGGAATAAGAAGTAAAAGAAGGCCGGATTTCAAGGGAGGATGAAGTCTCTTGGTAATGTGTTCTAAGGTATGTTATTTTCAGGTCATCTTACAATTTTTGCTATAATTTTTTTTCTAGAATGATTCATATGGTGAAATATATATGGTGTTTATAATACATATCAAGGTACATCTGGTAAAAAATTTATCTTTTGATTCACTATAATTATGGAGATACACTCTGTGGAAGATAGGATTTGTGACTAGTCTTGAAGCTAGTGAATAAACATGTGTTCTGGGTAAAACAGTCATAACTTCTTCATATAGAATCCAGATGAAGTAGGACCACTTCCATTTGAAAGAGTATGGATTGTAGTTTTGTTTTTGCAATTTTCAGAATCGGATGTTAAATATTGAGTGTGGGGCATGCTGTACAAGTAGGTTCTTCATATATGTTAAATTTAATGTAAATTTTTATTATCTTTCATATATTCTTGGGTGGAAGGAATGGGCAAGGATGGAGAGTTCAAATCTCTCTTGATGTTGGAGGATTTTATCTTCCTCTTGGAGGTTTATCCCTCCCTTTATATTTGGAAGTTGTAGCTACCTTTGGAAGTCATTACTTCCCTTGAACAATAACTATTGATTATTTCTCATATATTGTGCATGGTGTATTGTGGTGTATT
>ML778118.1:489968-556759 GCA_009831015.1 Picea engelmannii | reverse complement strand
TTGGAAGTCATTACTTCCCTTGAACAATAACTATTGATTATTTCTCATATATTGTGCATGGTGTATTGTGGTGTATTGGTGTAACTCTTATACTATCGTTCATTGTTCATTGGATATAGTTGAATGGTTTAAGTATAAGTTGAAAAAGGTTTTAAATTGTACTTGATACTGATTCACCCCCCTCTGAGTATCAACACCCTTAGGATGACTAAACCATTGAGTCATAGCTCATGTGTTTATCCACAATTCAATTTTTGGTTCTTAAAGCCTTTTAAGCTCATGGTCTATTCTTTATGTCCCCTCTCGTGATTCATCCCTAGGTTGATACCTCCCATGAATAGGTTGATGTGACACACCTCTCTCCTCACTCATGACGTCACATACATACCTCATCATCCCCACTCACCTGTCCAATCATTTTTTTTTTATTTGGAGAGTGGTGCCCACTCAGCAGGCATTTTTGTAGCACCTGTCATGTTTATCATTCATCCACTCCAAGTCACGATTTCCACGAATGATACCTTAACCCTTGTTTTCAGTGCTAGAAGTCAGTTGAAACGCTTTCAAAAGATATTTCATTTATAATCCTTGGTAATGGTTTCTAAATTTGAAAAGTTCAGCAGTGATGCACTGCGTAAGTTTTCCAATTCAGAGAAGACGATCGCATGTCAACTAAATCTGAGGTTGTGAGAGATTTCAGGGCCGAAGTTTCCTCAATCTCATCCTAAGATTGCGTTGAGGAGCTCAACAGATGTCAACATCCTAGGTATCTTGTGAAACCTCCTTCGCATATTATTTTTCATAGGAGATTTGTGCTCGGGTTTCGGTTTGTTAAGCTTGCAGGGTAGTATGGGAGCCATATTTTCATTCTTGTAAACATCATCGCTTGTATCCATAGTCTGATTATTGTTGTTAGTTATAGCCTTTGAAACTCACAAGATTGCAATAGCCTATCCTCTGTGTGTGTGTTGTGCTACGCAGATACGTTGCTCAAACCCCTCTGATTATTATTTGCTTCTTTTCATCCTGTATGAAGAGTCATTTAGGAATTACTTCCTCATAGTCTACTCTCTAAAAACCTATATAAGCCTGAAGGTCCATTTGTCATAGCCAAGTTCATTTTCTAAGCACTGTTAATTTGGAGGGCCATCCTTGTGAATTTGAGACTTGAATTGAAGTTTTTTGGTCAATAGCATCCCTTACATCCTCTTAAGAACCCTCTTTCTGAGTCATGGAGACCTCTCAGTTGAAGAAAGCACACAAAGGTGGCAATATAGTTCGAACAAAACCTATGGACATGCGCCCTTTTGAAACAGAACCCATGGCAAGGGAAATGTTTCGAAGACTAGGATGCCTCTCTTTCTGCCACAACATGCAGAGAGGCCACTCAGAAGTAGTAAAAAAATTTGCACTAATTTTTGATGGCAAGAAAACCAGAGTTGGAGATTTGGAATTTGAGGTGACTAAAGCCTCCATCTCAGCTACAACAGGGATCCCCATTTTAGGAGAAAATTGGTTGAAGGCCATGGTATTGAGTTCACCTTTTTGTTAAAGATCTTTTCAAGCCTGAATACCAAGCCAATGATCTATCTAAGAGTGTGCCAAGGAATCAGTTGATTGACCAATTTGACAGAATGTTGAAAATCATACAGAGATATTTTAGTTGTGAAGGGAAATTTAACACCATGTATCATTACCACATAAGGTTGTTGTTGCATTTTACTGGTAAGGTTCAGATCAATATTCCATATTACCTGCTGAGAAGTATAGGTAAAATGATAGATAGGGTGCAAGCCAAATCTAAGAATGTGCACTGCAGTCTTTTCCACTCTGGACTTATCAAGATGCTTGTCTTTGAATAGTTGAGAAAGAAAGAGATCTCCTGGGAGAATTTTTTGGTCACTTCTCACTTCAAGATGGACCCAACACCTACCCCCCAATCATAGATTGCAGGCTCTTCATTAACTACCAGTACTAAAACAGGGATCATCAAGAAGAGAAAGGGAAAAGACCATGTTTCAGAGATTAATAAATAGGTCAGGGAAGCTAAGGAGGAAGTTTGTTCTTCCCAACACATATATTTCTCACCACCACCTCCACCAAGGTTAGAAGAAGTTCCATCTTCTACCAAGGTGACATCAAACAAAGGGAAGAAGCTTCTCTTTCCCTCTCCTCCTCCAACAATTGAAATCAAAGGTAAAAGACCTTTCACTAGGTCATCAATTCTTAAGAGGGATTTCAAAGGACAACCTTTAACATAAACCCCTATACATAAGAAGAAAGGGAAAGGCATTGAAAAAGATGTAGAAGAGAAACAAGAAACCCCTGTACAGAAAATTAAGGGTAAAGGTACCAAAATACCTTTGGAGAGGGAAGATGAAATCCCTATGAAGGATTGTAAAAAACCTATGAAGAATAAAGAAAAGGTTGTTGTGCAAGAGAAGAAGCATAAAGGGGGAAACACAGAAAAGACCCAAGAGGTCTTATGTAAGTTTTTTCAGAAAGATTAATGAGCAGCAGTGGAATGAAAGTTTGATTTTCACCTCAAAGACTTGTCTTAGTTTTGTATGAAAAGATCATAGCTGACAAGTAAGACTTTTAGATCAGTTTGTCGTTTCCTTTATGTGTTATCATACTTCTTCGATTTTCTTCCAAGTAGACGTGTTATGTTTATTTAAGGTTTATATGGATAGATTTTGTGTTGAGGATATTGTAGTAAGGTTTACTATAATATCTTCCACATACACATATATTTCATTATGTGATGTTTGGAAAGGTTTTCTAAGTTGTTACAGATTCTTCCTGTAGCGATTGAAAGCAGGTTGTTTTTCAACCTCAACTACATATTGTGTCTTCTTGTTTTCTTCATTCACCCCTAGTTAATCTTAGAACTGATTTAGGTTTTATTCGACCTGATTTTCTACAAATACGAGGTTAAGTCAAGATTGTGGTATCTCATAGACTCCATGCCCAATGGTTTATTGCATTTTCCTAAATTTTACATTCTTTTAGTTTCTTGAAACCCATCTTATCCAAATTAAACCCTTATCATTTCAATATGTGTTGGGCTTGTACTTGAAGAAGTCCAAGTGCAACTTCCAGTGCTAACAACTTCCAACAATCCTTCTTCAAGTGTCCATATTTGCCACAAAACCAACACTTGAGCTTGCTCTTTTTTCCCTTCAACTTTGACCGAGAGAAATCCCTCTGACATTGTCCTCTTTATTTTGGTCTACCTCTGATCACCAATGCCTCAGACACAGAGGCTTCTAGATTGGATTTATTCCTTGTTTTCTCAGACAGTAAGGCTCCAACAATATCATCAAAATCAATACTTTCTATTGAAATGAAGCTAATAGAGGTAACAAAGTGATCCTGTGATGTGGGAAAAGAACACAATAATGTAATTGCCTTATCTTTGAACTCAAATTTTACTCCCATGCTATACAACTAGACTAGAAGAGTATTGAAAGTATTTAGATGATCAACTATTTTCGTACCTTCCTTCATGCGTAAACTGTACAATTTCATTTTCAACAAGATCCTGTTTGTCAAGGATTTCGTCATGTACAGGCTTTCCAGTTTGACCACAAACTAGTTGTTGTCTTCTCTGTAACAATGTTGAACAATACATCGTCGACCAAACACAGGCCTATGGCACTCAGTACTCTTGCATCCATCTTATCCTAGTCTTCGTCTGTTATGGACACGGGCTACTTTGATTTTCCCAAAAGCGCCTTCACCATGCCTTGTTGCACTAGCAGATCGTGCATCTTAACCTTCTAGATCTCGAATTTTTTTTTGCCATTAAACTTCTCAATTTCGAATTTAACACTCTACATCTTTTTCATTAGAGAAAACATAAAAACAAACACCACTGCTTATAATAACAAATCCCATTTCAAAAACTATGTAAAAGAATAATGATTTAATCGTAACAAAATTTTATAAAAAGTTTAATACAAAACCTTTTTAACCCCACCTTTTATTAAAAAAAAATTACAATTCACCTTTTAATTAAAAAATAAATAAATAAATAAAAAATACTCCAACTTATTCCTCCACCCTTTTTCATATTATATTTGAATCCAAATATAATAAACTTTTAACATCCTCCCTCCACGTGACTTCAGTTGCTCACAATTTTTAAAGAAGAAAAGTCAACCCCTTCTTCCATTCAAAAAAATAAACCATATCTTACATTTGTTTCACGCGAATATTTGCTTCCTTGAAGGAGCCCCCGAACCTTGCGTATTTTAAAAGGGCCGCCGCACCTCTCGTTCGGCTGGCTTGCAGAAATCATGAAAAAATACCAATGGCCGTCATGACCTTCGAGAGGAGAGATTTGTGGAAATTTGGAGATTGACACGCTTTCTGTACTGTCTTCTCTTCAAATTTTCTCTGATACTACTTGTTATAATTTGGAAATGTAGAAATATAAATATCACATAAGACAATAAATAAGAATGCAGACAGGAAATATAACAATTTACGTGGTGAAATGTTTGGCTATGTTCATCAATCATAGCTATCGATTGTCTTATTATTCAGATCAAGGAGATTACAGCAGGCTAACACTCATCTCATACACCTATTATTACACCATTTCCTCAATTTCTCTTTATGCCTCTATAAGATTACATCAACAATGAACAAAATTAAATTAGTTACACAACTAATTCTAAACTTGTACGTTCATACCAAATTAGTTGTTTTCGTTGAACAAACTACCCCAAAAAAAGCTCGACTAAATCTGCTCATATCTACTCAAGCTAGAAAATCCGTTGGCATATTCAACATCACTATGTCCAATCTTTGCAGCCTCTCCTTCTCGTAATCATAGTTATTATATTCGGCCGTAGCTATGTATTGGATCAATTTCAACCCTCGGGTAAGTGCTATACCAATAGAAATCAATTGGAGCCCTCGGGGAGCTCCTGCTACATGATCCCGAAAACGGAAAATGGAAAGTGTTATTGTTGGAATAATGTAGAAATGATAGGTAGATTGCTAGGGATTGGGTTGTTGTGTTCTGATTATATTTAGCATGGAGGTTTGAGATCCACACTTCATGGATCTAGGATTTGGTTTGTTGAGACTATCTCCTCTATATATTGTACTTTGATTTCATTTGTTAATTGAATTGGTTTTCACCATTCCCTGAAGAGAGAGAGCCTTGAATGCTCTGCTCCATTTCCCTCTCTGTCTTTAATTTAACTTGGTATCAGAGCTCGGTTGAGCGATTGTGAGCTGTTGCGTAGAGGAGAAAGCTTGGTGTTTGAAGAACCGAGGAGTGGATCGCTGTGCCTGGAGTTTGAAGAGCCGAGGGCCGAGGAGAGATCCTGTTCATGCGCTGAAGAGCCAAGGGCCGAGGAGAGATCCTGTTCGCATGCTGAAGAGCCGAGGAGCTGAGAAGAGATTATGTTTGCACGCTAAAGATCCGAGGAGCTGGCTGCTATTGGTGTTGAGGAGCCGTGTTTGTAATTTTCTACGTGCGACAGTGAGGAGTCCGCATTGCAGACAGGACGAGTGTCCGTGTAGCTTCCACTGCTCCATTTGCCTCCATTTCAGCCATTTTAAGAAGTTGTCCACGTAGTTGATACCTGTTTGCGCGCTCAAGAGCGGATCATGGATTGCTGCCACGTGAGAGCGGATCGTGGATTGCTGCCGGGTGAGAGCGGATCGTGGATTGTTGCGTGCGATTTGTGGAGTGTGGAGTGCGGAACATTATTGTTGCAGCGCGCTGCTGTGTAATCGTGGTCCAACCTGCCAGATTCGAATTGCTGTGAATTTTTTTTAAGTGTGTGAGATTGTCACGAGAAACCATCGTGTGAGTCACCCGGTGAATGAACCATTGTTCTGGTGAGTTGTTTATCATTTGTTGTCGAGTGAGGAGCTTCCTGTGTGTTAATCACAGATCTAGAGTTGCAACCTCTTAGTAGAGCCCGTGCCTTGTATGAGATTTGCTTCATTCAGACTCAAATGAGCAGATTTGTGACTGTCTCAGCAAAACCCGCGCAGATGAAGTAAGCCCGCGCAGATGAAGTAAGCCCGTGCTGTGTAAAAATTCGGCGTTTCTAGTGATGCAGATTGTTGTTTAGTGCTGCATGGAAGAGGAACGCTGCGCGCTGTGTAAAAATTCAGATTTCTACTGCTCCAGACATTGACCGACACTGCCTCCTGGCATAGCCTGTAAAAGACCAAGGTGTGCAGTCAATTTTCTTTCTGGAATTTTTTTTTGCTGATTAATTTTGAATTCACCCTCAGAGATCAGGTGAAATGGCCACTGCCCAACATCATTTGGCTGATACATATATCAATGAGGCTTCCAAATTGAATGGAGAGAACTACATCAATTGGAAATTCAAGTTGCAGACTGTTCTTGAATTACTTGGTGGCTGGACGATTGTGAATGGCACTGAGCTGAAGCCTACAGATCCTGCATTACTTGCAGATTGGAATAAGAGGGAAGCCAGAGCAAAGGTTACATTGCAAATGTCTGTGCAAGATAAGCTTATTCCTCACATCAGAAATTGTGACACGTCTAAGGAAACATGGGACGTGCTCAAAGGTCTTTATGAAACCAAAGACCAAATTGATGTCGATCAAGATGGAAGCAAATGAAGGGGTAAGTAAGTACATCTCTCGCATCAAATATTTAACTGATAATTTGGCAGCTATAGGTGAAAAAGTAGCTAGTACTGATCAAGTAACTATCACTCTAAAAGGTTTACTGCCAGATTATAAAGTGTTTATTTCAGCACTTGCAGCGAGAGAAAAACCCCCAAATGTTATAGATCTTACAGGTATTCTCCTTCAAGAAGAAGAAAGGATGAAAAATTATGATTAGGATGCTAAAAGTTCAGATCTTGCATTGATGGTGCGAGGTAAATATACACACAGAGGTAAACAATGGAGCAAACCATGGAGCAAATCGTGGGATGGAGACAGAGGCAAATCGTGGAATGGAGACAGAGGCAATTTTCACTCAAAACAGAAAGGTATGGCTCAAACTAATAGAAATAATGGAGATGGTCATTATTGGGGAAAACCAAGAGACCTCATTAGAAATAATTATCAAAAGAAATATAATAGTAATAGAAGCCACAATGAAAGTCACAATGTAAAGTACAATGGGAAATTTGCAAATACAGATGATCCTGAAATTAATGGATTAAGAAATCTGAGATTATTTTTTTTTTAGCATGCTCTGTCTGCTAAGACAGATGATAAGAATGCATGGTTTATAGATTCAGGTGCATCTGCACATATGTCCTGTAGGAGAGAATGGTTCGATGACTACAATGAGAAAATTGATGGTACTCATATCTATTTAGGTGATAATAGGTCACTCAAAGTTCAAGGTTATGGAATAGTAAAGGTGAAATTATCTAATGGTGAATTGAAAAAGATATATAATGTTATGTATGTGCCTAGTATTAAAAAGAATCTCATCTCTGTTTCAACCATAACCGAGTATGACCTAAAAGTAGAATTTGGCAAGTACGAGTGTCTTATTAAAGACATTCGAGACCACTACAAGACTGTTGCTACAGGTTCAAGATGTGGAGAACTATATAAGCTGGATGTGTGCACAGATAGTCATCTATCATTGGCATCCACAATCACCACCACAGAGAAACTCTGGCATCAAAGGTATGGCCACATAAACCATCATGATCTTATACTGCTTCAAAAGAATTCTATGGTCGAGGGTCTGCCTGTAATAAAGAATGTGAATTTAGAATGTAGTGCTTGTGTACTTGGCAAACAACACCGAGATGCATTCCCGGTACATCAAGAGAAAAGACATATTGATCTGCTTGAATTAATCCATACAGACGTATGTGGACCGATGCAAACTAAATCATTAGGAGGTTCATCATACTTTCTAACATTTATTGATGACAGATCTAGATACACATGGATCTATTTTATRAGAAGGAAAGGAGATGTATTYGAATATTTCAAGGAGTTCAGAATCATGATCGAAAAGCAGACAGGAAAATGCATTAAAATTCTTAGATCTGACAGTGGAGGTGAATACGTGTCTGGAGCTTTCAAGAAATACTGTAAGGAAAATGGAATTCAGCAACAATTTACAGTATCGCACACTCCTCAGCAAAATGGCATAGAAGAACGAAAGAACAGGACACTAGTTGAATGTGCACGTAGTATGCTCCAAGGTAAGAATATCAAATGGCTTTTGGGGAGAAGCTGTGAATACTGTTGTATATTTGAAGAATATCGGTCCAACAAAGAAATTAGAATTTCAAACACCATTTGAAGTTTTTAATGGATATAAACCTGAAGTTAAGCATCTACGAATTTTTGGTTGTAAAGCTTTTGCACACATACCAAAAGATGATAGAAGGAAACTAGATGCTAAATAACTTGAATGTGTCTTTGTTAGGTACTGCAATGATCAAAAATCTTATAAACTATTTCACCCTAGCTCTCATAAAATAATTGCAAGCAGAGATGTGGTATTCCATGAATATACAGATAATAGTGATAAAACCAATCAAGGGAATACTTATGCTAACAATGATGAACATGTTAAATTAAGCCCAATAGTTGAGGAGAAGGAAGTGGAATAGCCACAAGAGAACCAGCAGGAATAGGGAAGCAGAAGCAGAAGCAACAGTGAAAATAGCAGAAGCAACATGAGCACTTCTATCAGTTCAGATGACGAGACAACAGAAATCAGAAGGATAATGGATGGAACCCCTACAGGTGATGTAGTACTAAGAAGGTCTTCAAGACAGACTCGTGGTCCTTCAAGGTATGATGACTATGCTTTAATGACTAATATAATGCAAGTCAATGAACCAGTGAATTACAAACAAGCCAAAGATAAAGAAGAATGGGTTGAAGCAATGAATGATGAATATAACTCAATTATGAAGAATTAGACTTGGGAATTAACAGAGTTACCAGAAAACAAAACACCCATAGGATGTAAATGGTTGTTTAAAGCTAATTTTAAACCAGATGGCAGCATTGACAGATTTAAAGCTAGATTAGTCGCAAAAGGTTATGCTCAAAATGAGGGAATAGACTTTGAGGAGACTTTTGCACCAGTAACAAAATTAAACACAATTAGAGTTCTGGTTGCATTAGCTACTGCACATAATTGGAAAATCCATCAATTAGATGTGAAATCAGCTTTCTTAAATGGTGAATTAAAAGAAGAAGTGTACTTAGAACAGGCTGAAGGTTTTGTACAAAAAGGATAGGAGCATCTTGTATGTAAATTAAAGAAAGCTATCTATGGATTGAAACAAACCCCTAGGTCATGGTATATAAAGATTGATACCTTTTTTAATCAGAAAGGTTTCGTGAAAAGTCAAAGTGATCCTAATCTTTATGTGAAGAAAGATAAGGAAGGAAATATTTGTTTAATATCTTTATATGTCGATGATCTCATCATTACAGGAAATGCATGTAATTTGATTGCAGAAATCAAAAATCAACTATCACAGGAATTTGAACTGAAAGATCTTGGTGAACTACACTATTGCTTGGGACTTGAGGTTTGGAAACACTCTGGCAAAACTATGATCACTCAAAGTAAGTATGTAAAGGAGATATTGAATAGATTCAACATGAGTGATTGCAAAGTATCAGCAATTCCTTTAGAACATAATGTGAAGTTATGCAGTCAAGATGGAACAAAGGATGCAGATGGAACTTTGTATCAACAGTTGGTGGGAAGTTTGAATTATCTCACTACTGCAAGGCCAGACATATCATATGCAGTCATCATTCTTAGTCAATTTATGGCTAAGCCAAATGAAAGCCATTGGAAGGCTGCAAAGAAGGTCCTTAGATATCTCAAAAGGGACAATGAACTTTGGTCTTTTATATACTGATAAGATTGATGTTCAATTGGCAGGTTTTTCTGACTTTGATTGGGAAGGAAATCCAGATGACAGAAGATCCACTACAGGTTATGCATTCAACATTGGATCAGGAGTAGTATCATGGAGCAGCAAGAAACAACCAACTGTTTCTCTATCATCCACAGAAGCAGAATACAAATCCATGGCTAGTGCAACATGTGAAGCTGTATGGTTGAGGAGAATTCTAGAAGATGTTGGAGAAAAGCAAACAGAACCCACAAAAGTACATTGTGACAATCAAGGTGCAATCAAGCTGGCACACAACCCAATTTATCATGCAAGGACCAAGCACATTGAGCTGCAACATCACTTTGTTAGAGAAAAGATTGAGTCTAAGGAGATTGTACTTATGTATTGTAACACAAGTGATAATGTTGCTGAGATATTTACAGAACCTGTTGGCAAGATTCACTTTGAAGTCCTTAGGAAGAAATTAGGTGTTGTAGAAAATCCATTTCTACATTAAGGGGGTATGTTGGAATAATGTAGAAATGATAGGCAAATTGCTAGGGATTGGGTTGTTGTGTTCTGATTATATTTAGCATGGAGAGGTTTGCGATCCACACTTCGTGGATCTAGGATTTGGTTTGTTGAGACCATATCCTCTATATATTGTACTCTGATTTCATTTGTTAATTGAATTGGTTTTCACCATTCCCTGAAAACAACGAGCCTTGAGTGCTCTGATCCATTTCCCTCTCAGTCTTTAATTTAACTGTTACTGCATGGACGAGAACGCCCACGTAATCTTGAAAATATGAAAGAGTGTCCCTCTTGCACATCGAGGCAGCTTGGAGGATTTATGTGTCGTTGTCGAGGTCTTAATCTGTTATATCCCGACTATTATCGTGGCTTGAATGTCCCCTTGTTGTTAACAACATGACCGATGTCGTAATCAAACATCTAACAATAAATATCTAAAACCATCTGACAGAATTTCTGGGTATCGTCTCTAAATCATTGTGTCTCAATCCAAATATTCCAATTGAAAATTTAAAATATAGACATACATGGAAGGCTCTAATGTCTGGTCAATTGCGTCTGGTGAGAATTCAAGCAAGAATCCCCTGCATCGACAACATCATCAATTCAGGATTGGGAGCTACGAGATAACAAGGAAAAAATGGTCCGCAGAATGTTCGTGAAGAATAACATCATTCTACAAATTACAGAATGAAAAACATCTAATGAGATATGGAAGAAACTTAAAGATATGTATCAAACAACAAATACAAATCGAGTTTTGTTCTTAAAAATTAAATTCTTTTCAATTAATTTAATTAAAATGGAGGAGAATGAAAACGTCAATGTTTTTTTTTTTAAATTAAAGAATTGAAAGACAAGCTTAGTGATATTGGGGAAAAATTCTAGTACAAATTTAGTAATTGTAACATTAAATGGAATGGTAGAAGAAAATCAAATGTTTATTACTGGTCTTGTAACTAGATAAAAAGATCTTACTTTTAATGAATTGGAAGGTATTATTTTACAAGAAGAAGATCCAAGGAATTATTTTACAAGATGAAGATCCAAGGACAAATCTTAATCTCAAGTCTTCAAGTTCAGATTTCACATTGTTAGCATGAAAGACTGATGCAAGTCTTCAAGTTCAGATTTGGCATTGTTGGCATGAAAGACTGATGCAAGTCTTCAAGTTCAGATTTGGCATTGTTGGCATGAAAGATTGATGCTAATGTTAAAAGTAATAACTCATGTTTTTATTATGGCAAGATTGGACACTATGTTAGATATTGTTTGGAAAAGAAATATAATGAATCTAAACATAGAAATAGAAGGTGTATGGGTCACTTTGTTGATAGAGGAGAAACAATGCATGATTATCTTAGTCCATATGTTTCCTTATCAGCGAAAACATATGACTCAAATGCATATGTCTTGTAATAATGTTTGGCTTGAAAATTATCATGAGACTAATAATGGTGCTAGTATATATCTTGTGGATGATCGATCACATCAAATTAAAGGATATGGTGATGTGTATGTAACCTTTCCAAATGGTTGTGTTAAACAAATTCAAAATTTCATGTATGTAAAGATGATATAAAGAATAACTTAATCGTAGTTTCTGCAATAGCACATTAAGATTTGAGATTTGAATTTGTGAAGATGCATTTTTTTGTAAGAGATATATGGGATCATTACAAGTTTATGGCAACATGAATGAGAGTTGGGGGACTATACACACTTGATGTGACAAGAAAATGTCATGAAGCATTGGCATCTACAACCATATTAATAGAAGAACTAAAATATGTAGAAATCATTTAGGAGTTGTAGAGAATTCATTTCTCCATTAAGAGGAAGTGTTAGGGAAATAATGTCAATATAAATGAAATTGTTTGGCTACACACAGAGGTTACGAAAACATTTGAATTTTCATTGTACTAAAAATTATGTATGATTTATCTATAAATGAACAAAATTCGAAAGGAGAAATGTGTGTGTGAGCAATTAAATTCACAAGCATATTTAACCTACATGCATAATAAGAAATTCTGAGTAATGTAGAATAGTCCACAAGTTAATAAGAAGCTTTATTATTTAAATATTAAATTATCCTAAGATAAATGAGAAAAAACACCATAGCAAGAAATTATTCCACAAATTAGAATATTGGTTCCCACTAGCAGAAGATCACTATAAACACACTAGAAAAAAAGAGTCTCTTAATTATCTTACAAAAAATTACAATGCCAAAAAATGAACCATTTTCTTGAAGAATAAGTTTATTTTATGGCTCTTAGATACTCTATTTATAAATTTAGCTCATGTCTCTTACCTTGACATATAACTCAGGTCTCTTGCATTGCCATCTCTCTGACTCTTTAAATACCTTATGTGAGCCTTGAAATTCTTAGCTCCAACTCACTCAAATTTCATTTTATTTTCACATTGTTATTTAAACCAATTTTTGAAGATAAATCCATAATATTTTCATTTCATTCTCACTATATTATTATTACAATAAATCGGTGCATTTCTCCATTCAATGGCATGCATTCATATCACTTGGATGTCTACTTCCTCATTTTTGTTGGCATACTTCCAAGACTTCAATATTTTGATTCTTGAATAGTCCTTGCATTTAGCTGGAAATTGTGTTGTCTTGGATTTGTTGCTTAGTTGAAAACAAAATTTATCATCCCCTTCAATTATTTATATTTCAAGCATGGAAAATCCTAAAAAATGGCTCTTCTCTTAAGTTTAACAATACGCTTTGCATCCCTCCTTGTTTTCCCCAATCTAAAATGCCTTCTTACTTCTCATTCTTCCATGAAATTACATTTCACTTCAATGCTACCTTCATTTCCACTTATAAATCTTCTTTCCACATTCAACTCTATACATACAAAATCCTTTGTAAACATAAGATAATAGAATTAAATGATACAAAGATTATTATAATTATGATATTAATGATAATAAACTATCTTGGAAGTCTTGAACACTCGTTCACAGAAAAGTAGATGGTCAAGGGCACAAAATTGTTGATTAAGAGAAACATGAGATTCTTTCCCCTCTTGAAAATGCACAATGAACTCGAGAACTTCCATTCACTAGCGGTGAAAAAAAAATTACTCAATTAGTTTGTTAAAAATTTATCATCCATTTGTGTTGGCTTAATAAAATCTCACG
Organism: Picea engelmannii; assembly: GCA_009831015.1. Taxonomy (NCBI): domain Eukaryota; kingdom Viridiplantae; phylum Streptophyta; class Pinopsida; order Pinales; family Pinaceae; genus Picea; species Picea engelmannii. Next base: position 543,197 of record ML778118.1, on the reverse strand, counting down.
AAAGCGTGGAACATGAGACATATAATTAGTTGATTTTGTGGGTAAATGAGTAGGAGGAATGTGATTTCAAATTCAGATTTGATTTATGTTCCCTATATAATGGTTGCTATAGTTTTTTCTCTCCTCAATTAATAAGATCCTCAATTAATAAGAGTTATATTTTAATTAAATCTTCTATCAACAATAAATAAAATGTAGTAAATATCAATTTACATTTCTAATTATGCATTGTAATCAATGGATTATGGATTTATATGTGAATGGGCATAGGAAATGGAATTTTTCTTAACTATTTCCTAATGTTTTGTCTCAAATCCATACAACACTCTTACATTAACACTCGATAAAACACAATCAAAAAATAAAAAGGAATTTTTAAATAATCATGTAGAGCAACAAAGAGATGTGCTAAGAGGAAGGGTATGTTGAAGCCTAAGCATCGATGACATAAGATCTATGGGAAAGATCTTGGTATTCGAGCTTATCGAAGAAGGAAAATTCTACACAAACCATTCCAAAGGGTAAAACCCATCTCATGGGTACTTTGTGTGCTAGCTCCTTTACTACTACATTTTTCCTTTAAATGCATTTTTTTTCTTTTCATGGGGTCAAACGAAGATCCCAAAGGTAGAACACAAAAAAACACATTCTTGTTTCATTTTTGTATCTCTATAAATGCAACATTTTTACCTTCAATGCATATTTAGGTTTTTTGGGGGTCTGACAAATGTTCCAATGAAAAAACATATCACTCATATTTTTGCTTCAATGATGCATTTTTACTTCCAATTCAATTTTTAGATCGCGGTGGAGTCCATAAAAACTCCTAATGAATCAATTATGTTGAACTCAAGACACTGGATTAGACCTAGGGGAACCCCTCTACCATGAGTTAATGGATCAAATCTTGTTATATTTAACTATTTATGGAACTAGGGTTTTGCTCAATAAGAGACAATACAATTTTTGCATTGAAGGGTCAAAATTGGAAAACAATTCCTTGGAAATGTGTGGATATTGTTTTCATTTCAACCTTTCCCAAACATGCTTGCAGGAGCTTATGAAAATCAATTCTATTGCTCAACTTGGTTCTTGTGCCAACGACACAAATTCACCATGTGTCCTTGAATGAATTCATTTTGTTTTAACATAAACTCGGAAAAGATATATCAGAGGTGTGGAAGAATCCACTATTTTACAAAAAAAATGGTCATTAGAGACCTTCGAGCAATGCCAATTAGAGAAAACCTATTGTAGATGGGGGGTGCATAACTGTAACAGTAGCAATTTCTGTTGCAACCCCCTTTTGTAAAAAAAAATCTGGGGATATAGTTCCCTGGATATCTCTAGTCGAAGATTCTATTAATATAGATTGTAAGACAAAACATTAAAACACCATAGCTTAATTACCCTTTTCTAGTTTGACCTGCTGTATTTCCTGCATAGTTTCTAGATGTGGCTCATTGGGATCTGGAATCTGATTTACTGATGACGACTATTCACTCTTGGAGTTTTCCTGTTGACCTCCTGGATTTCTTGGTGGATGTTGTGCACCTTCCAGCTGGTCCAATGTCCTATGCATTGCCTCGATTTTCATGCGATGTTCCTCTAACTAAATTCTCTGGGCATAACTCTCATCTTGAATCTTCTCTATCATGTGTCTATGTTGGGACAACGTTTCGAGTTCAAAGGTCGTGTTGGTGCCGATTGCTCCATTTTGGATTCTAATCCTGCTGCCCAATGTTCTGAGTCCACCAAGACTCCTTTTCCACTCTACATTGTTGCGTACTCTGAAAGAACTTCGAACCCGAGGTTCTCATAGGATTTCAACAGGAGATAGCTTAAAGGGCACAGACTGAGTAATATGATAAGAACGGACAGAGTAATATGATAAGAGAGAAGTGATCGTAGTGCTTCATTGGAATAACGAGAAAGGTTAGAGGCCACAGGCCGAGCGATGTGATGGAAGAGAGGGAATGAAAATGTCAAGGATTCGAGAGGGGGACTCAAAATGAGCATGCTGAGTCTTTTGGGAGCGAGAAAGACAAGTAGGGTGGATTGTGCGCGAGAAAAGAAGGAAACACAAAGAGGGAGGGTTTTGGAAGGTAAGAATATGGACGCCCAATGAGAGAGGAAGTGCAGATGAATTTACCTAGGTTGTCAATCTTCTATTCGTAATCAGGCTCGAGGATGGGGCCATTATCTCCGATGAATCCATTAATGGGATGAACGTGCCAACCTCCTTGATCGCTAGAAATTCCATGTGAATAGTTCCATCAATCTCCATGATCTTGGGTTTGGAGGTGTTCCTGATGTCAATATGGAGAGTAAGCTGTGCAACAGGGGTTTCTCATACTGTAATAATCCTCTTCTGGTCCTTGGTGAAATAAACACCCATGAACATTGGAGGATGGGCCATGTGATCTTTCTGAATCATGGTTAAACTACTTATTCCATTAGCCGCCACTTTGCCTTGAGCGATGTGACTTGATCTACCTTTCCACATTTTTGTCCCTATGTTGCCCTGCTCCACATGTTTTAGAGCTAGCTCCCCACCTTCTCTGTTGTCAACACGGCTCCTCGACATGGCTGGGCATGTTCTCCAATATCTGGGATCCCCACCTCTGCTCATGTTTGGTTTGTCACTCCCCATGGTTTTTCTTGGGCTAGTGAATCGAGGAGCCCAAGCCCCTCTCCTATTCATGTGTCTGCCACTTCTTCTTAAGGCCGTGTTGAGGTTCTTTCTAACACCTCCCTAAGATTTTCCATATTGGCACTTGGTCATATGATGTATTAAAATAGGAGAGTTGAAGTTTCCACTCCTTCCATGCTTAAGTATCCAAGCATTTTCCCAATGGCTGCATTCAACATTTTATCTGTTTCTTTGTAGTTTTCTCTAATAATGTGGTAAAACGTTATCTTGATGTCTTGAGATTCCACTCTTATTCTATCCATTACTTGTTTTAGGCTTAAATATCTTGGGTTGGACCCGTGAACCATCACTCTTATGATATTTTTGGAGTCTCCAAGGGCATTCAACTCTCGGATTTGCCAGGTCCGGGTGAGTTGAATTCCTTTTAGCAATGCATAGGCCTCAACTTTGTTGTTAGTATCCATCCCAATATTACAATGATAGTTTAGGGTTCTTTTTCCTCCAAGTTTGAAGAGAACCCCTCCACTACACCTGCCTCCCCTAGGTTTCCCTTTGAAGCACCATCGAAACAAAGGGTATGAACTTTTTGTTTTTGGATCCATATTTCTAGGTTTTGGATATTGTGAAGCTTCCAGAATGATCTATGTGCTGAGGTTGGAGTCTTACTAGACTGTAGATTAAAACTTGTCATCCACTCTTTTTCCAGGGAGTTCCAACTTGTTGGGTCTTCTACGTTTATAGGTTTTTAGTTCATAACTTCTGAGAGGAGAAATTTGGCCTTGGCAGCTACACTTTGGGGGGGGGGGATATGTTCCCTTGGAAAATTTGATTGTTTTGAGCCATCAATATCTGCCAACAGATGAACTTGGGGACAACCCTCCATATACGCTTTAAGACTGGTTTTTCCTTGAAGGATCCTTGGTAATACTTATCCCAATTCCCCAAGATGCTGGTGGGGGTTGAAGACCATCTTGTTTTTTTGGAGGGAGGGAGTCTTGGCTCCAAACATTTTTCCACTTTGATGAGTTTTGAAAAAATCTCATAGAGGAGATGAGCATGTGTTAGGTGATTTATATGTACTAAAAAAGACACTAAAATACCCTCAATTTAAATTTTCAACCCGGGGTAAGTAAACATAGAGTTGTAGAAAAATATATGCCAAAGGTAGAAGGCTGGTAGGAGTATGGTCTAACTAATTAAGGTAGCTATCTAAGGTTGATCTATTTAAGAAAAACTATTGAATAAGCAAGCCCTACTAAGCAATTGGAAACTAGGTAACCTAAGTATATTTTGGCCAAGGATCGATGGATAGTTCCTCAGAAAGAAAGTAAAAACCCTATGTAAAGAAAACTAGTTCAACAATAAGAAATAAAAAACTATCTAAGAATATCAATAAGCAAATTACGAAAGCAAACTATTTTAACTTGCCAACCTACATTCAATGAGAAACTACCCTATGAAAGCAATTAAATAAGAAAGTAAGAAAATCACCTATCTAACCTATTAAAGAAAATAGACAAGTAAGCAAGGACACATAACTAATCTATTAAAGAAAAAGACAAGTAAGCAAAGACAACTATCTATCCTACTAAAGAAAATGGACAAGTAAGCAAAGACTTCTCATTGAACAACTATCTAGCCTAAGAGGAAAGTGGACTAAATGCCTAATGAAAAACTATTTCTAATGCATGAAAGGAAATCTAAATGCTCAATGCAATGCATGAAAGGAAATCTATTCTATTGAAAGAAAGGAGAATTAACAACTAAATGCTTTACCTTAATCTACGAAAACAAGAAACTATCTCTTCTAATCTACAAAAGCAAGAAACTAGATTTAATCTTATGACACTCAAATATAATGCTAGTGGTTGTGTGAATGGCTTCGGTGGTGATAGATGATATCTCAATGACACTTGACAACAAAGGACAATTCCAACGGTATGAACTCAACACTAATCTCAATTGAAAAATCAAAGTTATGGATTAAACAATCCAATGAAACTTAGTCATAATAGAAATAATGTTAAATACCCTGCATATTCACGTGCAAACCATCAACAACATAACGAGATCATCATTATTTAACTAAGAAATTTAATTGCACTTTAATCTATGAAAAGAAATTGCGTAAAGGGAAACTATGCTATGTCTACTTTAATTATTCAAACTACAATAAGGAAATGAATTAAAAACAAAAATTTAAACTATGATATTAAAAAGTAAATTGACAATTTCATCAACCAACAACTAAGAAAATGAAATCTATCTAAAACTTAAGTAAGCAACAGCTCTAACTAAAAATTGAAATGAAATCTATCCATCCATCAAAATCCCTATCAAAGAAAACCCAGATAAGATTCTATTTTATTCTAATTAAAAATTATGTTGTAAGGTTATTTATAAAATTATGAAAGAAAGCATAATCTAACTTCTAACTTGCACATGGGGTTAGTCTAGGGATCTTCAGATCCATTCCTAATATACAAAACTAATTCATGCTAACATAATCCATCACACTAACCTGCAAAAGAGCAATAAAACAATTAAATTACAACAAGCTAATTAACACAATAAAATATGCATGTACAGAAAATAAAAGAACAATTTAAATGATGAAATACATAAACAGCACACAGAGAGTTACCAAGATGGTGGTGCCCCCCCCCAGAGAGTCGTGGTCACTCTCTAAAATCAAACCACGAGCTTAACAAGGTGAATCCACCACTAAAGCTTGAAAACACAGTTTTGGCACAATTTCGGCAATGTAAAATATCAAAATGGAGAAAAAACGAATTTGTCTCTAATACACTGGCTCTTCTACTTGGTTAACAATCTACTAAGAATCCTATTAGTATTTATAAGATTACAACCCAAGTGGTCGACCTCAGGAGGGTCGAACCACTTCTAATTTCAACAAATTACAATAAATGATGCCCTAACTGACAAAATGGGGCAAGCCAATAATCGTCTTCTTTGGACAACTGAATTTGAGTTTTTAGGAGCTTAGTAGCTAGAGGAGGCAAGGATAAACAAAACCCATGTGCCTGATTTGTCCATCATTGGCCACCAATTCCATAACCGCCAACTCGCCTTACGTTTTTGTGCAATACTGGGTGCTAGAATGAGTGTCGGAACAAGTGTTGGAACCAGTTCCGGATCAAGTGTCGGAACCAGAAAATGGTGTGTTTTTTCCCTGTAACACCAGAAAAACATGAATTAACTCTTGGAAGCATAAAAACATGATAAATTATACCTGATTCAATCATTAAACAAGAGTTACACATACCTTATTCTGATCATACCATTTTATAATAAATTCAAAAAGATCCTTTAAAAGATGAAAAACACATATGTACATGTGGAAAAAATGTATAATAACCATCATTAAAATGATCATATCTTGGGCCCAACAGAGTGTTGTATCCTTATTTTATCGAGTATCCATTTATTCCCCAGCCCCACCTGTTTGGAGTGACTTTAAGGATGGGGGTTGGCCCTTTCAGGTGAGAGATTAGAATTTGTGCCTGATTGATCAAGTGTTCAGGTACTATCCCTAGATGCCAATACTTCAAAATTCCATTCTTGTTCCAGTCTGAAATATCATAGAGGGTGCATTTGTGTTCATCTAGCATCCATATTTTTAGATCGTGAGTTTCTGCTTCACAGGAATTGAGATCCACTCCTAGAATTGGGTAGAAACCCTTATTAGTTTCCATATTTTCCATCCTTCTTGGGGGTCTTGTGTTTTGTCCATTCTTCTTTTTCTTTTACCCATCTTGTATTTTTTTATTATAAACATTTTCCACAATTCCTATTTTCCAGTGACTATCCTCCAAAGAAGTTTAGCTCCCATTGCTATATTGCTGACTTTGGGGTCTCTGATTCCAAGTCCTCCAATTGTTTTTGGTAAGGTGATTGTATCCCAGTTCACGAGATGGAATTTTTTGCTATTAGATTTTCCTCCTTGCCACAAGAATTTGCAGATAAGTTGTGATAAATATTTTAGGATCCCCTTTGGAGCTATAAGGGAAGAAAATTAAAATATGGGGAGAGCCATGAGAACTAATTTGATCAGGACAACCCTTTGTGCTAGATCGAGCCATCTTGATCCCCAAGAGTCCATCTTGTCTTTAATATTTTGGAGGAAAAGCTTCCAAAACAAACCAAGGAGTGCTTTTATCCACAAAGGAATACCCAAACATTTGAAGGATTTCCAACCCTGAGCAATGTTGAATCCCATTATTTGAGTGATTACTCCTCTGATGGCTGCAACGACATTCCAAACATAGATTTGACACTTTTCTTTGTTCAGGAGCCCTCCCAAAACTAAAAGAAAAGTGTACAAAATTTGTAGTAGTATTATAGCCATTATTGTTTAGACCACTCTTAGGAGAATTGTGTCATCAGAAAACTGGGAGTGATTCAATATTTTGACCCCCTAGGCGATTTTGATACCGGGGATTGTACCATTATTTCTTTCCCATTCTAGGTTGTGATTTAGTGATTCATCCATGATCATATAAAGGTGGGGGGAAAGAAGGCATCCCTTCCTTAATCCTTTGGAGGATTTGAATAAAGGAGCAGGTCTTCCATCTAGGAGGGGAGAAATCCAAGGGGAGGAAATACATGATTTCATCCAGGAAATGAAGTTTTGGCTGAAGACAAAATTTTTCATGGCTTTAAAGAGGAAGTTGTGCTCTACTCTATCGAAAGAATTCACCATATCAAGTTTTATTTCCATACCTGATTCCCCTTGAGAGTTGCGGGCATGAATTTCTTCTTGGACCGGGATGAAGTTGTCCCATATTTTGTGTTCTGCCACAAATCCTCCTTGACTTAGGAGGATTAGTGATCTGAGAAGAGAATTTAACCCGTTGGCAATTATTTTGGAGATAATTTTGTAGGAAATATTGCATAAAGAGATGGATGTGAACCAATACAGGGAAGACACTCCAATTTATTTTGGAATGAGTGCTAAGAAGGAGGAGTTGGTAGCCCCTCCCAATCTTTTTGAATTATGGACAAATCTTACAATCCTTATGAAATCCTTTTTGATTATGTGCCAAAACTTTTTGTAGAAGTGAAGAGTGAAGCCATCTGGTCTCGGGGCTATCTTTTTTAAATTGGTCTAGAGATTTTAGGATTTCTGCTTCTTCAATTGGTCTAACAAGATGCGTATTGTCTTCCTCTGTAGCATTACTCGAGATGTGTCTGAGAAATGCATCTGTTATTTCTTCTTCATCTCTTCCAGTTGTGGTATACATGTTATAGATATGCATTGAAGCTTGTTGTTTGACTTGGTTGAATACTTTTAGGATACAACCAAAGAAGGTTAAATCTAAAGAGGATGGGCCCCCAACTTTTTAGAGTTTCGAAGGCTAGTCCAATAGGTTAGTGGTCGGACCCTACCTAGGGGATATTCAAGGAGAAAGATTTGTCGGGAAGATCCAAAAAGGAGATTCTGATCAGGAAGCAATCCAATCTTACCATTATGTGCCTTGGACCGACCCTTCTATTGTTCCAAGTAAACATTCCTTTATCCAAAGGAACGTCAAAGAGATCTAGGTCTGATATAAGATCATCCAATATATCTCAGAATTGATCTCTCACAAAATATCCTCCTCGTTTTTCTTTTAACCCTCTGGTTGTGTTAAAGTCGTCGACAATGATAAGGTTTTGGGGGGGATTATCGGAGGCTAGATCCAGAAGGATTGACAACATTCATTTTTTTCCATATAAACATTTATTATGGAAAAGAGATTGACCATCAACCAAAACCGCGTCTTCTGTTGATCTCTTAGGTTGAATTCCTGCATTCTAGAAAGTTCCTATTCCTCCTGAGGCCCCTCTAGAGCTGACTTCTTTTCCTTCCCCTTTCTTCCAAATTTTTTGAAATTATTGGAGGGTTTCCATATCCCTCATTTTTGTCTCATGGATCATGAGGACTGAGGTCTTTTCGATTTATAACAATTTTCTAACTTCTTCTTTTTTGTCCTTGCTTTCTAGTCATATACAATTCTAGGAGACAAATTTCATCATTTATCAGTGGATTTTGATGCCCCCCCTTTTGCGGGATGTGAATTTTCTCCCTTATGTTGGGATGCCTTGTTTTTCCTAGAATTTCCATCATGTTTTAGTGCCTCCTCTATTGTTTTTTGAATGCCCAGTTATTTTTCTCTGCTTGTAGTTGATTCTCTTTTGTTCCTTTAGGATTTTCTTCCTAGTTTCTTTGTGGTGGTAGGATGAGTTACTTCCATGTCAGAATCACTATTGGGAGTATTTTTTCTTTCCTCTTCTAACATTTTTGGAATCTTTGGGGTTTTTCTTGGGTTTGATTTTGTTGTGGAATCCCCACTCAGTTCCAAGGTTTATTTTTCTTTTTCTTTGCCTTTTCTAATCTCTTCTTCTATATCTTCTTGTCTCTTTCTGTTATTTGCTTCCTGAGATTCCCTGATTTCCTATGGATTACCCTATAAGTTAAGACCAACATATCGGTTGTGACTTGATTCCCCTTTATGTGGAGATAATGGACGTGTTTCTTTTGAATCTGGGGGTTTTTCCCTCTAACTCTCAACCAGGATGGACTGGGTTTTTCTATTTTGTATTTTCCACTTTGTTTGGTGCCACTGATCTTCCGTTGGGTCTTGGTACTGTGAGTCTTTGGCCTGTGGGAAGGATTTGGAAAAGTGTCCATACTCATGACAAGATTTACAATTGAAGGGGATTTGTTCATATTCCACTTGTTGGATGTAAGATTAGCTATCTAGATTTAGTTGTATTGCTTCTGGGAGTCATTTTTCTAGATATACCTCCACACAGAGCCTAGTGCATGCCTATAGTCCCTCTCTTGGTTCAGCAAGATCGATATATTTTTCCATACTGTTTCCAATATTTCTTATGGTTTCGTCATTCCAGCAGTGTAGGGGGAGGAAAGACAATCTTACCCACACAGGGACTGTTGAGGGGATATCGTTTTCTGGGATGGAATCAGGAGTCCATTTATTAAGGTACATACATATTTCACCAATGAAGTATATTCCACATCATAATATCAGTTCCCTATCTTCTTATTTTTCAAAAAGGAAATCAAAGAATCCCTTACCGTAGAATTTCGCCGACATTTGGCCCTGGATCAACTTGTGCCATTTTGCATATAGTGATAATATAAAACATTAGCACATTAGATAAAATAATCCATTAATATACAAAACAAACATTGCCATGGATAATAACTCATATATTTTCAAGATATCAATTGGATGGGAAGAGAGTATTTCTATTAATAAATGATCAACAAGAGTGAAAATATTATAGACTTCAATGTCGACACAGTTCGAAACTGAGAAACAAAGTTCCTTCCAGTTGGGCCTCCACCACTTCAATCCTCCACCAAAGGAAAGCGCATATAAGGGAGACAATGAAGGTATATATAAATAAGGGAAGAGATTGAGTGTTGAACACTATATTCAGACTTAAAGGACAAAGGGATACAAACTCAATATGAATTGATAATTTCTCCAGAGTAACTTTGCTCTCAAAGTTGAATTCTTTCTCCATTTTCCATAGCTTGGACTTGGCCTCTTTATAGCCTTATAAATGCAACTGAAGGAACGAGTTAGAATGTTTCCAGTATATGGAAGGCCAAGGATCAAATATCTCCTATCATGACATGGAAACCCAACATTAAATTTTTATTTTCTGTCACAAATCCTGATGTACGCTGGTTGTAGTGGAGCAGCCTACGGATACGCTTGTTGTATAGTTTGCAAGATGCAAACAAGTGGAAAAATTTGTATTTTTGTCTCTGGATTTAGTCAACAGGGAAGATAAATATGCATAGGGAAATGGAATAAGGCCCTCTCTACAATATTTCATAGGGTGAGGCAAATCTTGCTCTAACACTCGGATTTATCTCGACCATTGATATGTCTTAACAGATTCATCGTGGGTTCGTGGGTCTAAGGTATCTATGTTCAAACTTTTTTGGCCTGCAAATTACACCCTCAAGTTCCATCACACTCATTTTTAACCTATACTTAGATGCATTTTCTATCATTTCTTCACGGGTCTGAGGCACTTTTATACAACCTTTTGTGGCCTCCATAATGCACCTTCATGTTTCACCGCACTCTTTTTGCACCTACACTTATAAAATTTTCTAAGTTTTTCACTGTCAGTTGATACATGAGCATCGCTCCCACTCAACACCCAAGTCATAAGCTAGTGTAGTAGCACATGGGAATGGAGAAGATATTGAGAATAGAGGGCATGGTATTCTCATTTTGTTTTAACTCCCAAATTTAATGTAATTAAGAGTGTAAGCCTCGAGGAAGGTAGAGCCATTGAATTTGTGTAATGATAGTGTCAGTCACCTTTAATGGATAATACGTAGATGAATCTAGATTTGATCCAGATAATTTGTAAATTAAATGTAATTTAATGTATTAGAGAAGGAAGGCTCGAGAAACCCCTCTTTTGTATGAAAATTAATGTATTGAGAAATATAATTATTTCTCTCAATAGATTAGTAGAGTTCTGGATAAGAGCATAGAGGAGAAGAATTGAGACTTTGTTGCAGTCTGGTCTTGTAAACACTAAGAACATTGTAAAAGAATTCAGATTTAATAGAAAAACATATCTTCCTGTATAGGAATCTATGTGTGTTATCTGTATTAATGAGCATTTTTTTTTTCTGAATTTCTATTAAATATATGTGAATGCCATTAGATCATTTATGTTGTCTTTGCAAGAATTGATAGGAATCCCTGTCTATGTAGATTTTTTGATTGATCTGGTATCTCGAGGATGTGCAAGGAGTGGACATCAGAGTTATTGGATAACCCTAACAATCCAGCGCAAGGAGTATGGAAGAAATCAATTTCAAGTTCAAGAGAGTGTGCCAAGTGGACACACCAAAACCAGCCATAAGATCAGAAGGGATAGGTCGGTGAAAGGAGTGCACTAAGGACCGTGTCTAAAGGTCATTTAAGATCATAATATATAGTGCAAGTTTGAAAATATCAATTACAAGCACTGTGCCTAAACTCATAGTAGTGTAGAAGCTCAAGGGAAGGTCAATGCAAGGAGCGCATGAAGCCAACACTTTGTTAAAGTGTAGATAAAGCTTAGGAGGAAGAGCATTAAGTGCCAAGAGAGCATTGAAGGAACTATATAACAATGTCATAAGATTGGGAGGAAGAGAATAGCTTCAAGGAGGGCACAACGAGCCACTTGAAGAGACAAAGGGTTGAACCCCTTTAGAGTCCGGAGAAATTACAAGATTGGGAATGGCAGGAAGCCAGTGCAAGGAGTGCGTCAACACTTTGGTTCAAGTGTTTGAGAGATCAGGAGGGATAGAGATTCGTGACGAAAGAAGAGGCTAAGGATTCATCTCTATAGAGAAATCAAAATAAACCTTTGAAACCCCTAGAAAAATCCCTTGTTGAACAAAAGCGAAGCCAGTGAAAGGAGGAAACTACAATAGTCATTGATCTCTCTGTGATATTAGATCTGAGTCATTGGACTAAACCCAGTGAAAGGAAGCATGGAGAAAAGGCATACAAGTTCCTAATCATTGATCTGGGACAAGGAGAATGTAAGTCATAATTCCTCGAGGCCTTTATATTTTGGGATTTGACACTTTGGTTATCCGGGTGAATTTAGTTATTGTGTTGGACTCATAAATTCTCATATTGAATCTAAGTCATTGATAAAGGGAGGAACATGAGACACAGATCTCACAATTCGACACTCAAGTATTTTGGTTAATGTGTTGTTTGGAGGAGGAATCCCTGAATCTAGGAGTCTCGAAGTCGAGGGTAAATGATGGCCGTGGATCGTGGAGAAGGGAGAATCCCTTCCAGTCATCCGATTTTGTGTTTTTCCGTAGAGTTTCTGGAGAGTGGAAGGATGGGATAAAACCCACAGTTGCTGGTCAATATAACTTTATGACTGATTTTGGTCGGTAATACTCCAAGTGCACTAGCATGTAGTGTTGGGTGAATAATCGCAGAGCACCGAAGTCGTAGAGAATTGGAGCACCTTTCCACTAAACCTTTTCTTTTATCCCTAAGTCATGTCGACACTTTTGTCTGTGTGAAGGAAGTATGGGTGAATTAGAGTTTTGTAAGTATGGGCGAGCATCGGGTTCTATGCCATGATCATTTGCAATTCTATCGAGATATAAAGTGATAGCTCCTACGTTTTAATATCGAGGAGAAAAGGGGCTACGATAACTGCATAGTGGGCTTTTTGTGGGGAATTAAAATAGAAGTTAAGAGGCATGTGTGTTAGAAAAACACGATTGCATAGCAATAAAATAAAACAAATGTGGAAATAAAACACAAAAGATACACAATACAATAAAGACACAGATATACGTGGTTCATCCAGTGTGGGATACATCCACTAGAGAAATTGTCAGGTCCTTCCTTTATTATTGTCCAGCAAATGAAGGGATACAACCTACAACACACCCATTGTAACTTCCTCTTATTTCTCTCATAGTCTCCTCTCTCATAATACAACATTCACAATAATACATAGACGAAATACAATTCCCTCATAAAACAGGGTTTCCTTCTAGGGAAAAAACTCTAACATAATTTCTCCCGTCAGATCTATGACCTTATAATGAACGGTCTAGATTTACTATGAAATTACAATATACATTTACAAGGCAATTTTTTCTTCAAGGTCCCGCTTCCCCCAGACCCTCCACTCGAGAGCATGAGACCCATGGACCCCGTATAGGGGGAAATCCCTAGTGAAAGGGATCATGGAGAAAAGGCAGACAAGTTCCTAATCATTGATCTAGGACAAGGAGGAAGCCTTGAATCCAAGAGTCTCGAAATCCAGGGTAAACGATGATCGTGGACCATGTAGAAGGGAGAATCCCTGCCGTCAGCCATCTAATTTTGTGTTTGGCTGTAGAATTTCTGGAGAGTAGGACAGGATAAAACCCACAGTTGCTGGTCAATATAACTTTATGACTGAGTTTTGTCGGTAATACTCTAAGTGCATTGGCATGTGGTGTTGGGTGAATGATCGCAGAGTGCCAAAGTCATAGAGAATTGGACACTAAGCATTTTCTTTTATCCCCAAGTCATGTGGACACTATTGTTTGTGCGAAGGAAGTATGGGTGAATTAGAGTTTCATAAGTATGGGTGAGAACTTGGTTCTATGCTACGGTCACATGCAATTCTGTCGAGATATAAAGGGATAGTGCCTGAGGTTTAATACCGAGGAGAGATGGGGATACTATAAGCGTCTAGTGGGATTTTTGTGGGGCATTCAAATAAAAGTTAAGAGGCATGTGTGTTAGAAAAACAGGATCGCATAACAATAAAATAAAACAAATGTGGAAATAAAACACAGAAGATACACAATACAATAGAGATACAGATATACGTGGTTCACCCAGTGTCGGATACATCCACTAGAGAAATTGTCAGGTCATTCCTTTATTATTATCCAACAAATGAAGGGATATAACGTACAAGAGACTCGTTGTAACTTCCTCTTATTTCTCTCACAGTATCCTCTCTCATAATACAATATTCACAATGATACATAGATGAAATACAATCCCCTCATAAAAGAGGGTTTCCTTCTAGGGAAAAAACTCTAACATAAATTATACCATCATATCTGCAGCCTTATAATGAACGGTCTAGATTTACTATGAAATCACAATTTACATTTACAAGAAAAATTTTCCTTCAAGGTCCTTCTTCCCCCAAACCCTCTACTCAGGGGCATGAGCCCCTTGGACCTTGCAGAGGAGGAAATCCCCCCTTGCAACACCCCCATGTGGAGGGGTGTACAATATTCATGGGGTATAAACACGATTGAAAAAAAAGAACTCTAAATCAAGAAGATAATCAATCTCCACAACCAACAATCCCCCACTTGGAGACTGACCACAACAACTCCACCGTTGTTGTACTTGTTGGACTATGATCCATCTTGGACCTGGAAATTTTCTCATCTTCACCTTCATGCTTGAAGACTAAATAAAGGCTGAAAACTAATCAGGAACTCATTTTCTCCCTGGTTACTCCCTTTGTTAACATCTTTTTAGGATTCTGACTAGTGTGTATATTTTCCAACTTCAAATGTTGATCTTCCAAGTTGGATCGTGTGAAATGGTACCTAATTTGTATATGCTTAGTCTTTGAATATAAGGCTGAGCTCTTTGCAAGATGAATGGAACTCTTGTTGTCATAGTACAACCTGATATTCTCTTTCTTCTTTCCCAATTTCTCCATAAACGTTTGTAACCAAATAATTTCTTTATTAACCTCTATAGCAGCAAAATACTCTGCTTCGATTGTTGAAATTGCAAAAACTTTTTGCAGTTTTGAAATCTAACTTACTGTTTCTCCACCTACAATAAAAACATATCCTCTGGTGCTCCTCCTGCTATCTTTATCACCTACCATAGCTGAATCAACATATCCCTGTAGAATAGTTTGTGAACCTTCAAAACATAATGCATGAGTACTAGTACCTCTCAAATACCCAAGAATCCACTTTACTTCCTCCCAATGTTCTTTACTTGGATTTTTCATATACCTATTCACAACTCCCACTACATGTGCAATATCTGGTCTTGAGCAAACCATCACATACATCAAGCTTCGAGATACTGATGAATAAGGGACCATGGGCATGTATTCTATCTCCTCCTATGTCTTGGGACACGTTTCCTTAGTTAATTTGAAATGGTTGGCCAAAGGTGTACTAATTGGTTTTGCATTTTGCATTGTAAACCTATCCAAGACTTTTTCTATGTACTCACCCTGAGACAATGTTAATTTACAATTTTTCCTGTCTCTTGTTATTCTCATACCAAGGATTAATCCCTTTGACCTCGTACCCCAGTGGCTTATACATATAATTCTCTTCCTCCAAATCCCCATGGAGAAAATTTGTTTTTACATATAACTATTCAAGATGCAAATCTTCTACTACTACAAGACTTAAAGTAATCCTAATTGAAGTCATATTAACAACAGGAGAAAATGTCATCAAAGTCTATATCTTTCTTTTATGCAAATCCCTTTACAACAAGTCTAGCCTTGTACGACTTTTTCCCTCTTTCTTCTTCCTTCCACTTGTAAACCCATTTATTCTGTAATGCTTTTTTTCTGTAGGCAACTAAACCAAGTCCCAAGACTGGTTATTTTCTAAGGAATCCATTTCCTCTTCCATGCCTTTCTCCCTCTTATTTTTAGTCTCTACCTGCATTGCCTCTTCATAACATTCTGGTTCACCAGAATCAGTCAACAATAAATAATACAATGAATGAGAGTATCGTTCAGGGGGTGTACTTAACTTGATAGATGTTCTAACAACACTTGCAGGAGTTTCAGGTACATGTTTCTCCTGTTGTTGTACATTTTGATTTTCTATTACCTTTGGAATATCGTTTTCAGTGATCTCGGCAAGCACTGTGTATTCTGGTTTTTTTTTCTTGTATATGTCCCTACAACTAATCTTTGTACATGACCTTCTCATTGAATATCACATCTCAACTCTGAATGATTTTGTGATTTTTATAATCCCATAAACGATAACCAAAATAATTAACACGGTATCCAATAAAGGTACACTCATTGGAATTTGTCTCAATCTTTTTTTCTATTTTCTTTATCAATATGGAAAAATGCTTCACAATATAAAGTCTTCAAAAAAGAATAGTTTATCTTTTTACATATCGATGCCTCCTGTGGAATTCCACCATTCAAAGAGTTTCAAGGTCCTTTGTTTATTAAGTAAACATTAATATCTGCAATATCTTCCTAAAACTGTAAGGGCAACCCAACATGCAATCTCATACTCATTGCATGCTCCATGATTGTCCTGCTCATCCTTTCATACACACCATTTTCTTGTGGTGTTCCTGGAATTGTCTTTTCTCTACGAATCTCGTGGTATGAAAAGTAATGATCACACTTCTTATTGCAATATTCACCTCCATTGTCTGATCTAAGACACTTCAAACTTTTTCCTGTCTCATTCTCAACCAAAGCTTTCCATTTCTTAAAAGTATCAAAAACATCATATTTTTGTCGAATGCAATAAAACCAATTTTTTCTAGTTGCATCATCAATAAAAGTAACATAATAACCAGAACCACCAAGACATGATACCCGATTTGGTCCCCATACATTTGTATTCACAAGTTGTAACCTTTCACTCTTCTTTTCTTTCCAGACTCCAATAAATATGACTCTCTTATGTTTTCCATAAACGCAATGCTCACAATAATATAAATCAATTTGTTTAAGATATGGAAACAAATTTCTTTTGTGAAGTAAGGGTATTTTATGCCACCTATGTATTATGTTTAGTTCATGGTTTGTTAACCCATTATTGAGTTATTGAGTCTGTGAGTTTTTCCCAATTTATTTTCATGTGAATAACCTTATGTTCATAAATTTCAAGAAGTAATGGGTTTTATCTCGTTTAAGTAATCTTATATTCAAACCAGATGTTACTCTTTCCCTCAATGATTTCGTCTTTGATATGATCTTGTTATGAATGTACTCTGTCGAAAGAAAATTGTTGTTTTTCTAAATATATTATATATAATTGGTTTGTATATTTCGGCTCTATCAAAAGAAAATCATGGTTTTGGCATGTTTTATTCAACTCGATATATATATATATATATATATATATATATATATATATATATATATATATATAACATACTTGTTGCAAATCAAGTCGGTTGAAGTCGACTGATGGTTGTAGGTGATAGGATGTAATCATTTCACCACTTCTGTGCAAATGGTGAATTGATGGCCATCTTGACCCTTCAAGACTCGTGGATTAACCACCGATTACAATTTTGTCTTACATAGCTTAAATGGTGGCCACCTTAACCCTTGAAGGCAACAAGACAACATCACTGCCATTGATTAAATCTTTTAGAAGATCGAAGGGGCAATTTTTGAATTCATGTTTCTGTATAAATACCAAAAACGAATTGTAATTGAGATATCTTGAACACATTTTTGAACTGAAGTGGTTATTGTGTATTCATAGGAATTCTCTCTCCATTTATAATTTTGTTATTGAGTTAGTAAACTCTATTCGGGTTTTTTTTTCCTTTCAGGACATCTGTCGGCTTCTGCAATAGAGTCATTACCTTCCAATTCGTCGATACCCAAAACCTCAAAGTGCAGGGCCCACAACTTGTTCTCTATATTGCAATTTAGGAGTTGTTGCAACTTTTTTTTTGTCGGGTTCTTCTAAATGCTCATACCCAAAATTGCGAAGTACGAGACCCCATAGCTATTTCGTGATTTCGCGATTCAACAAATTTTTGGGGTGTTTTATTTTGTGTCTGGCGTTTGTAATTGCCGAATCCCAAACCCCGATTTACCTCTATTATTTACATTTGGTATTAGAGCCTGCAGTGTATCCTGTCAATTGCTCAATTTAGTACTAATAATTCCCGTCGGTGCTGAATTTCACCTTCTTATTTTTTTTTCTGCGTGAACGTTTATTTAATTTCTTTCAATTTTTTTTAATGGCTACGTTTGGTAGCATCTCTTCTCAGGTTCAAGTTCCTATGCTGAACGGGAATTCATATGACTCTTGGTATATTCGGATGAGTACGATTATGCTTTCTTAGGATTTATGGACTTATGTTATTGATGGTTATGTTGAGCTAGTCGATGCAGAAACATAATTGGCTCTCTCTAATGTTGATCGTGTTTTGCTGAAGGAAAACATGAAGAAGGGTAACAAAGCTCTTGGTTTAATCTAGCAAGGATTAAATGAATCCATTTTTACAAAGATTTCCAGTGCTCCATCTTTGAATATGGCCTGGGACATTCTTGAAACTTATTATCAAGGTGTGTCCAAGGTGAAGACAATCAATTTTCATAATTTAAGAAGGGATTTCAAAAATCTGAAGACGAAGGATAATGAAAGTGTTGATACTTTCATGACTCAAGTGATGAGTGTTGTGAACTAGCTCAAGTAGTATGGAGATGATATTGAAAATAAACGAGTTATTGAGAAAGTGCTGAGAAGTTTTCCCAAGAAGTTTGAACCCGTTGTTGTACCCATAGAGGAATTTAAGGATTTAAGTCAAATGCAAATTGATGAGTTAATTGGTTCACTTATTGCTCATGAATCTAGGATATGTAGATATGAAGAAGCATCATTGGATCATGCCTTCAAATTGAAACTACATATTACTAGAGGCTAAGGCAGAGGAAGGTCTTATAATCATGGAAGAGGAGGTCAATTTTTTGGTCGAAGGGACAACAAAATTGAATTAGAGTTTGAGGAGAAGTCCCAGTAGAATCCTCCTAATTTAAGAGGGAGCAACAACAAACCCTGGCAGCAAGAAAATCAGAAGTATGATAAATCTAAAGTACAATGTTACTATTGTAATAAGTTTGGGGATTTTGCTAACAAAGGTCAGAAGAAACATGCAGATGATGGAAAGCAGTCTGCACATGTTACAAATGAGTTTGAGGATCATCACAATCCTTTGTTTTTGACCTGTAATGTCACTCAAGAAAATGCTAGTGATATTTGGATTCTGGATAGTGGTTGCATAATCACATAACTGGTAATAAGGATTTATTTTCATTTATTGACAATAGTATTCGGTTTGAAGTAAAACTGGGAAATGACTGTAAGGTTACAGTTAATGGTAAAGGTGTAGTTCCAGTTTACAGTAAGGATAATCAGAAAATAAATGTTGATGATGTTTATTTCGTGCCTCGTCTAAAATGAAATCTTATTAGTGTTGGACAATTGATGGATAAAAAGTACAGAGTGTTCTTAAAAAATAAGGTATGTACAATCTATGATAAATTTCCCAGCAAATAGTTGATTGCAAGAGTAGAGATGACCAAGAATAGAATGTTTCCACTTGTTATGAAAAATGAATTGAGTGGTTATTTGAATGCTTATAAAGTTGAAAGTTCAGATGAACCTTGGTTATGGCATTTGAGATATGAACATTTACATTTTGGTGGCTTAGATCTGTTACAGAAGAAGCAGATGGTAAAGGGGTTTCCATGTATTTAGCAACCTGGAAGCTCTTGTGAGAGTTGTATACTTGGGAAGCATCACAGAGAGAAATTTGTTTCAGGTGTTTCCTACAGAGAAAAAGTTCCATTGGAAATTGTCCACACAGATTTATGTGGACCTATGCAAATACCTTCTTTAACTGGCTATGTTTATTTTACGACTTTCATTGATGATTTTAGTGGGAAGACTTGGTTGTATTTGTTGAAACATAAATCTGAAGCCTTTGATGTTTTCAAGTGTTTTAAGTCTATGGTTGAGAATGAGAGTGGTCGAACCATTAAAATATTAAGGTCTGATAGAGGAGGTGAATATAAACTGAATGAATTCATTGAATTTTGTGATCTTCATGGAATTAAAAGGTAGTTTACTGCTCGATATACTCCACATCAGAATGGAGTGGCTGAAAGGAAGAATCAGACCATCATGGATATGGCTCGAAGAATGTTGAAAGAGAAGCATATTTCAAATGAATATTGGGGAGGTGCAGTTTGTTGCTCTATTTTAATCTTGAATAGAAGTCCGACCAAGACCATGAGGGATCGCATACCTCAGGAAGCTTGGGATGGTAAGCCTTGCAATGTTTCTCATTTCAAAAATTTTGGATGTGTTGCATTTACACATGTACCTGCAGAAATGAGGAGAAAGTTGAATGACAGAAGCAAGAGATGTATCTTTGTTGGATACAGTAAAGATTCTAGGGAATATAAACTCTACAATCCCATCACCTAGAAATATGTAATCAACAGAGATGTTCAATTTAAATAAGATGAAGCCTAGGATGGAAGTATTTACAAATCAATTTCAGAGGTAGCTATGTCACCCTGTGAAGATGATCATGGAGTTGAGTAGGCTGAAGGAGATGGGAAATTGGTTCCACATGCACATACTCCAACAACAAGAATTCCAACAAGGCAAGCACGAGATTTCATCCCATCTCAATTTAGAATGCCCAGAACTCATGAGCGTGGTGAGCCATCTAGACATGGTGGACATCAAACACATTCATAGGTAAGTAGTGAATCAAATCCCACTTTATCTTCATTGAAAAGCATATTTAAAGGATAGAAAACTAGAAGCTTAAGACAATTATATGATCAAAATGAAGAAGTAGATCAGATTTCAAATTTTTCATTAATGGCATATGATCTTGTAAGTTTTGATGAAGATGCTAAAGAGGATATCTGGATAAAAGCAATGGATGAGGAGATTGATTCGATTAAAAGAAATAACACTTGGGATCGTGTCGATTTACCTGAAGGTAAGAAGAGGATTAGTGTTAAGTGGGTCTATAAGACTAAGTTGAATGTAGATGGTGAAGTTGAAAAGTACAAGGAAAGACTTGTAGCTCAGGGGTTTAGTCAACAACCCGATATTGATTACAATGAAACATTTTCTCCTGTAGCAAGAATTGACACTGTGAGAATGGTCTTAGAAATTGCATCTCATAATAAATGGATCATGCATAAGATGGATGTTAAGTATGCATTCTTAAATGTATGTTTGGAATATGAGGTTTATGTAAGACAACCTCGGAGTTATGAGATTGATAAGTATAGAGATAAAGTTTACAAGTTGAGAAAAGCCTTATATGGATTGAAGCAGGCATCTAGAGTTTGGTATAGTAGGATTGATGAATACCTAATCAATGTTGGATTCAACAGAAGTCCAAGTGAACCAAATATGTATACAAAAGGAAACCAACAAGGTAAAATTTTGATTATCTGTTTGTATGTTGATGACCTGATTTTTACTGGATATCTATCTCTAGATAATTTTAAAAATTCCATGAAAACAGAGTTTGAGATGACTGATTTAGGATTGATTAAATATTTTCTTGGAATTGAAGTGGTTCAATCTGATTATGGCATTTTCATTTTTCAAACTAACTATGCAAATGAAGTGTTGAAAAGGTTTAGAATGTTGAATTGCAAGCCAGCTACAACACCAAGGGCAACTGGTATTAAACTTAGCAAGTTTGATGAGGGATCATATGATGATCCAAATCTGTATAAGAGGCTAGTTGGAAGCCTTATGTCCTTAACAAAAACAAGAACTGACATTATGTTTGCTGTGAGTTTGATTTCCAGATTCATGGAGACTCTTAAGACTACTCATTGGAAAGCAGGAAAGAGGATCCTGAGGTATGTTGTTGGAACAACTAATTTTGGTATCCGATACACATCCAAAATAAAACAAAGAGCTGATCAGATATACTGATAGTGATTTTGCAGGTTCCATTGATGATAGGAAGAGCACATATGGGTATGTGTTCAGTCTTGGATATGGAGTAGTGGCATGGGAATCAAATAAACAACCCATAGTGACTCTATCCTCTACTGAGTCAGAGTATGTTGCAACAACTGCAACTGCATGTCAAGATGTGTGGATGAGAAGGGTATTGAATGAATTGTTGCATGACGAGAATGACACAACCCAAATTGTCCATGACAATAAATTTGCCATTACACTGTCAAAGAATAACATTTTTCACAAACAGAGTAAGCACATTGATACAAGGTATCATTTTATTCTAGAGATGGTAAATGGAAAAGAAATTTATGTTCAGTTCTATAAGTCTGAAGAACCATTTGTAGACATATTTACGAAGCCTTTGGGAAATGAACTATTTAAAAATCATAGAAGAAATATTAGGGTCTGTAAGGTCGATTGCACTGTTTACAACAATTCTGTTTTACTTGTTTTAGTTTGTTTGGCTCTGAAATGATTAAGAGGGAGTATGTCAGGAAGTCATCATTTCACCACCCCTATGAAAATGGTGAATCGGTGGTCATCTTGACCCTTCAAGACTCATGGATTAACCACCAATTACAATTTTGTATTACATAGCTTAAACGGTGGCCGCCTTAACCTTTGAAGGAAGAGGGACAACATCACCTCCATTGATTAAATCTTTTAGAAGATCGAAGGGGCAATTTCTCAATTCATGTTTCTGTATAAATACTAGAAATGAATTGTAATTGCGATATCTTGAACACTTTTTTGAATTGAAGTGGTTATTGTGTATTCGCAGGCATTCTCTCTGCATTTATAATTTTTTTATTGAGTTAGTAAACTCCATTCAGGGTTTTGTTTCCTTTCGGGACATCTGTCGGCTTCTGCAATAGAGCCATTATCTTCCAATTCGTCGATAATACAAACCCCGAAGTGTAGGCCCTACATCTTGTTCGCTATATCGCAATTCGAGAGTTGTTGTGAATTCTTTTGTGATGGGTGCTTCTAAACGTTGATACCCGAAATTGCGAAGTACTGGGCCCCACAACTATTTCGGGACTCAAAAATTATTGGGGTGTTTTGTTTTGTGTTTCGCATTTGTAATCGCCGAATCTCGAACCCTGATTTACCTATGTTCTTTACAGTAGGGCCCTGCAAACAGCCCAATGAATTTGAAGAAATAGGAAAACGTATACACAATTCATTGCTAGTGTGTGAAAGAATACATAGGAGAGATATAGAGATCAGATCGGTGAAAAACATTGTGCAATCATACATAGATTGCACAATTGTGTTAAGAAATTTTCCTTCCTATAAGTTTCGAAATTTAGGACATCCTATCATTGTTTAGAGTGCCAAAGTCATTTCCATGGAACACCATTATACCAAAAGAGGGGAGCTATTATAAGATAAAAGTATAATTTTATTAAAGGAGAGAAAAACAAAGGTAATGTAACTCATAATAAGGAGAATAAAACATTATTATTATTAGAAATGAGCTTGAATTGGGACCTCCCAATTCCTTAAGGAGAAACAATCTTATTATTCCCAATTATTTCTTGAAGTCAAACAATCCTATTACTAAGCACAATGCTTTATCATAAAACTAGTTGCTAACCAAACTAAAATGGAACACAAGTATACATATAGCAATGGTTTACCAACTAACTTAGTTAGAGAAATAACGACGAAATAAATGAAACCGTTTCACTACCCACAGAGGTTACGAAAACATTTGGTTATACATTCTCTTGAAAAATATGTAACAAAGCCGAGAGACAAAATGTATTTTGTATTTTGGTATTAGAGCTCAGGTTGAGCCATAGAAGCCCATGCGCAGAGAGAGACTTAGTTGTTGTAGCCATGAGAAAAGGTCGCAAAGTCTTGGTGGAGAGTTGAAGGGTCGGGAGGACCTGCGTGAGCTTGCTAAATGAGAAGATTTTTTGTTGTGTTATTGATTGCACAATCTAGAGAGAGTCACGAGCAAAAAAGAGCATGTACGTTGAACCCGTACGTTGATGTGAGATTTGTGAGTTGTTGTGTGTTGAGGAAGATGAGAGATTTGTGGATTCTTTGACTGAGGATTTCAATCTGTGTGTTCTAGCAAATTTTGATATGCACACTGAAGGAGTATTCAATCTATGTGCTTGCTAAGAAGTGTTGGTAATTGATGGAGTCTTGTCAATCATCTGACATGATGCAATCTATTTTCAGTTTTCTTTTTTGTCTATTAATATTCATATATAGATTGTCTGACTAAATAATGAATGCAAAATGCATCAGTAGTCTTCTAAAATAAAATGTTGTAAGCGTTCAATCATGAGTAGCTAACTGTTTGTTTTATGAGGCTATGTATTGTTATAAAGATCAAGGTTGATCATAGTTGAACGTAACTTTTTTCTGCAAATACCTAAATAATAATTCTTTCCTCTTTCTATGGTATTGTAATTTAATCATTTAGTGTTTAGTATATTGTTATTCCATTCAATTGAATGATTATATAGTCCATATATAGGCTTGCATAGATCCTTCATTTGGTATCAAAGCTTGTTGTTGTTTTAGGGTAATCATGTCAAACTCTAATTCCTTGCCCATTCCAGAATTTAATGGAAGTGATTATGATTATTGGTGCATCAAGACGATGAGGTTTTATATAGGGAAATATCTATGGGAGATTATAGAAATGGGTTATGGAGAGCCACAAGATTGGACCACTCTTACTACAAATGATAGAGTAGATAAGAAGGAATCTAGAAAGAAGAATGCTCAATATTTATTTCATATTGAAATTTCTCTTGATGAAAGTCTATTTCGAAGAATTGTAGGTGCAAAGATAACAAAGGATGCTTGGAAGACTCTACAAGAATCTTACCAAGGAAGTGATGAAGTCAAAGTTGTGAAGCTACAAACATTGAAAAGAGAATTTGAGAATTTGAAGATGCAAGAAGCTAAAAATGTAAGTGATTATTGTGTGAGAGCAAAAGATGTAGTCAATACGATGGCTACTCTTGGAGAAATTGTGGACAAAGAGGTTTTGATTAAAAAATTGTTGAGGTCTCTAACACCAAGGTGGAACCAAGTTTCCATAATCATTGAAGAAAGAAAGGATTTGTCTACTCTTCAGTTTGATCACCTAGTTGGATCTCTTATGTCTCATGAAGAAAGATTGATAGATTCATTTGGAGAAAGTGGCGAGAAAGGATTTTGTTCAAAATTGCAAATTACAAAGAATGAAGATGCCAACACTAGCAGAAAAAGAAACCAAAGCCATGGTAGAGGTAAAAATCTGAATTATCCAAGAGGAAGAGGGGGTTCAAGAGGAAGAGGCAGAGGTAGATTTGATAAAAGAAATATCTAGTGTTATTATTGTAAAAGGTATGGTCACTTTGAAATGGATTGTAGATTAAAAGAAGGTAATAATAACAAAGGTTTTAATTATGCTCAAGAAGGTGATGAAGCCTCTTCAAAAAATTTATTTTTATCTTATGACAAAGAAGAAAATGGCACTAATGATATTTGGTATTTAGATTCAGGGTGTTCTAACCACATGTCAGGAAATAAGAAGTTATTTTCTACAATGGATGAGAGTTTCAAATCCAAGCTCAAGCTGGGTGATGACAAAGCATTGGAGGTTTCTGCAAAAGGAGCTATGGAAGTCCATACTAAAGAAGGTATGAAAAGTGTTAAAGACATTTATTACACTCCACAATTAAAGAATAATGTATTGAGTGTTGGCCAATTGTGTGAGAAAAATTATAAGGTGGTGTTTGAAAATCAACAATGTACAATTTATGATAAGAATAGAGGCAGTAGGATGGTTACAATTGTGCCTATGTTAAAGAATGTTTGTAGAACATAACAACCATCTTGCCAATATGGCATATGAAGAAAACAATTGGTTGTGACATCTCAGGTATGGACATTTGAATTTTCATAGTCTGAAGCTTCTAACATCAAAAGAATTAGTTTATGGTTTGCCTAAGGTTCAATAAGAGATGGATATTTGTGAAGGATGTGCTAAAGGAAAACATGAAAGAGAGAAATTTTCAAAAGGAAATGCATGGAAGGCCCAATATCCACTTCAGTTAGTTCACTTAGACATTTTTGGTCCTATGCCGATAAAGAGTTTGGGTATGTCATCATTTTTTATTACTTTTACTGATGATTACTCACAAAATTATTGGGTTTATTTTTTGAAGACTAAGGATGAAGCCTTTGATACATTCAAGAGGTTTAAAGCCCTTATGGAAAATGAAAGAGGTTGCAAAATCAAGTACTTAAGGATTGATCATGGAGGAGAATTTTGTTCAAATGTTTTTTAGAATTATTGTGATATGAATGGCATCAAAAGACAACTCACCACTCCTTACACACCTCAACAAAATGGAGTAGTAGAGACGAAAAATCGTACAATGGTGGAAATGGAAAGAAGTATGTTACAAACCAAGGGATTGAGAAATTCTTTTTGGGGTGATGTAGTTGCTACATCTGTATGTATTCTCAATAGATGTCCCACAAGTGCACTTGATATGATGACTCCATATGAAGCCTGGTATGAAAAAAAGCCTAATATTGATCATTTCAGAGTCTTTGGTTGTGTAGCTTTGTAAAATAAAATGTTGTAAGTGTTCAATCAAGAGAAACTAACTATTTGTTTTATGAGGCTATGTATTGTTATAAATATCAAGGTTGATCACACTTGAAGGCAACCTTTTTGTGCAACTACCTGAAGAATAATTCTTTCTTCTTTCTATGATATTGTGATTTAATCATTTAGAGTTTAGCATATTGCTATTCTATTAAATTAAATGATTATCTAGTCCATAGATAGGCCTACATAGATCCTTAAAGAAGAAGAGGCTATGTGTCATGTAACCTACATAGATGAGTTGTTTGTTGTTGTCCATTGTGTGTGGGTGTTGTCTATTGTCAAAGAGTTTCTTCATCAAGTGTTGAGCATCAAGTGTTGATCGCAATTTTTTTTTCTCCTTAAAAGGAATCAAATACACAACCTTGTATGCATATGTGAAGGATTCATTTGTGGAAGAAAAGTTCCACCAACAAGGAACTGCTACCTGAAAGAGAGAACAATCAACAACTTGCCTGGAAGACAATTTGCATAATTTTGTCATTAAAATTGCAACAAGATATGGTGAGAATATTTTTGTTTGAAATGGAAAATCCATTGGCTAAATCATATCTAAATGAGTCAACAAAGTGAATGGGGAAAATTATTCCAATTGGAAATTTAAAATATAGACATAGATGGAAGGATCTAATGTTTGGTCCATTGCGTCTAGTGATGAATTCAAGCGAGAAGCAACTGCAACCACAACATCATCAATTTAGGATTGGGAGTGATGAGAGAAAAAGGAAAAAATTCTTCTAAGAATGTTCGTGAAGGATAACATCATTTTACATATTAGAGAATGCAATACATCTAATGAGACATGGAAGAATATTAAGCATATCTATCACATAACAAATACAAACTGAGTTTTGTTCCTAAAAAGTAAATCATTTTCAATTAAAATGGATAATGAAAACGTCAATGACTTTCTTTCTAGAATTAATGAATTGAAAGACAAGCTTGGTGATATTGGGGAAAAAATCTCTTGCAAAGATTTGGTAATTGTAACATTAAATGGAATGTTAGAAGAATATCAAATATTTATTATTGGTCTTGCAACTAGAGAAAAAGCTCCTACTTTTGATAAGTTGGAAGGTATTATTTTACAAGAAGATCGAAGGAAAAATATTAATTGCAAGTCTTCAAGTGTAGATTTGGCATTGCTGGCATCAAAGAACGATGCTAATGTTAAAAGTGATAATACATGTTTTTATTGTGGCAAGATTGGGCACTATGTTAGATATTGTTTGGAAAAGAAATATAATGAGTCCAAACATAGAATTAAAAGGCGTACCACTCAGTTTGTTGATAGAGGAGAAACAATGCATGATGATCTTATCCTATTTCTTTTAGATGTTTCCTTGTCAACGAAAACATATGACTGAAATGCTTCGTTTGTTGATTCTTGTGCCTCCATACATATGTCTTGTAATAATGATTGGTTTGAAAATTATTATGAGACTAATAATGGTGCTAGTATATATCTTGGAGATGATCGAACACATCAAATTAAAGGATATGGTGATGTCTCTATAACCTTTCCAAATGGTTGTGTTAAACAAATTCAAAATTTCATGTATGTGTCTGGCATAAAGAAGAACTTAATCGGAGTTTCCATCATAGCATATTCAAATTTGAACGTTGAATTTGTGAAGATGCATTTTTTGTAAGAGATATATGGGATCATTACAAGATTATGGCAACACGAATTAGAGTTGGAGGACTATACACACTTGATGTGACAAGAAAATTTCATCAAGCATTGGCATCTAAAACCGTATCAATAGAAGAACTAAAATATGTAGAAATCATTTAGGAGTTGTAGAGAATTCATTTCTCCATTAACGGGGAGTGTGAGGGAAATAATGTTGATATAAATGAAATTATTTGTCTACCCACAAAGGTTACGAAAACGTTTGACTTTTCATTCTACTAAAACTTATGTATGACTTATCTATAAATGAACAAAGCCCAAAAGGAGAAATGTGTGTGCCAGCAATTAAATTCACAAGCACATCTTCCTAGTTGTGTTATATTTTGTATTTAACCTACATGCATAATAATAATTTTTGAGTAATGTAGAATATTCCACAAGTTAATAAGAAGCTTCATTATTTAAATATTAAATGCTCATAAGATAAGTGAGAAAAAACAACATATCAAGAGATTAGTCCACAAATTAGAATACTCGTTCCCACTAGCATAAAACCACTATAAGTACACTAGCAAAAAAGAGTCTCTTTATTATCTTACAAAAGCTTAAAATGCCAAAAAGAGAACAATTTGCTTGAAGGATAAGTTTATTTTATGGCACTTAGATACTCTATTTATAAGTTTAGTTCATGTATCTTGGCTTTGCCATCTCTGTGACTCTTTTAGATACCCTATGTGAGCCTTGAAATTCTTAGCTCCAACACAATCAAATTTGATTTCATTTTCACTTTGTTATTTAAACCAATTTGTTAAGATAAATTCATAATATTTTCATTTCATTCTCACTTTATTATTATCACAAGAAATCAGTGCAATTCTCCATTCAATGGAATGCACTCCTATCACGTGGATCTCTACTTCGTCATTCTTGTTGACATACTTTCAACACTTCAATATTTTAATTCTTGAACAATCCTTTCATTTAGCTAGAAATTGTGTTGTTTTGGATTTGTTGCTTGGTTGAGAATAGGGTTTATCACCCCCTTCAATTATTTATTCTTCAATCATGAAAAACCCTCAAAAGGAATGTCTCTTCTTTAAGTTTAACAATACACTTTGCATCCCTCCTTGTTTTCCTCAATGAAAAATGCCTTCTTGTTTCTTATTCTTGCATGCAGTTGCATTGCACTTCAATCCTACCTTCATTTCCAATTATAAATCTTCTTTCCACATTCAACTCTATCCATACAAAGTCGTTTTAAACATAAGATAATAGAATAAAATGATAAATTATGATATCAATGATAAAAAATATCTTGGAAGTCTTGATTACTCGTTAAATTAATCCAAATAATGAAAAAAAATAATAACTGCTAACAACAAAAGCACATGCTCAAGGGCACAAAATTGTTGATTAAGAGAAACATGAGATTCTTTTCCCCCTAAATTGCACAATGAACTCTATTACTTCCATTCACTAGCGGTGAAAAAAATTACTCACTTAGTTAGTTAAAAAAATTTCAGCCATTTGTGTTGGTTCATAAAATCTCATGAAAGCGTGGAACATGAGACATATAATTAGTTGATTTTGGGGGTAAATGAGTAGGAGGAATGTGATTTCAAATTCAAATCTGATTTATGGTCCCTATATAATCGAAAGCGTGGAACATGAGACATATAATTGGTTGATTTGGGGGGATAAATGAGTAGGAGGAATGTGATTTCAAATTCAGATTTGATTTATGGTCCCTATATAATGGTTGCTAGAGTTTTTAGTATCCTCTATTAATAAAAGTTATATTTTAATTAAATTGTTTATCAACTTTAAATAAAATGTAGCAACTACCGATTAACATACAATTATGCATTGTAATCAATCGATCATGGATCTACATGCAAATGGGCATAGGGAATGCAATTTTTCTTAACTATCTCCTAATGTTTTGTGTCAAATCCATACAACACTCAACAAATAAAAAGGAACTTTTAAATAATCATCTAGAGCAACAAAGGGATGTGCTAAGAGTGGGAAGGTATGTTTAAGCCTAGGCATCGATGACATAAGATCTATGGGAAAATTCTTGGTATCAGAGCTTATCAAAGAAGGAAAATGCTACACAAACCATTCCAAAGGGTAAAACACATAAATTGAAGAGCACCGAAGCTCTTTGGGTGCACAAACATAAATCCTTAAGCTTTGCAGAAGAGAAAATTTTTGTATTTATTCCAATAGTACTGATAGTAGTATATATGCACGGATATTATTAAGAAGAGGAAATTTTTGTATTTATTCCAATAGTACTGATAGTAGTAGTATATATGCACGGATATTATTAAATAGAAGAAGTTTCCTTCTTGTAACTCATTAATTCATTCTATTTACGGGACTCAAAGAATGGAAATAGAATGACTCCAATTTATTTCTTTAAATACAGGACCGATGCCACATAAGTATGGCTTATGAAGAATTATTCTTAAATGTAAAATGTAAGGGATGAACATAGCAACCTTTATTTAAATTGAAGTAGTGGACAGCAAAAACAAAATCTTGTCGTCCATGTTTAACGAAACAGGGGAAGAAGGAACAAAATAAAATTAAAACAAATATCAGAGATTGGAAAATACTATTAAAAAATAAAGCAGAATTATTCTATATCCAAATAAAATGGGTTACAAAATACAGTTGAGGCTATTTTCCACAATGATTGTGATTTCGCCTGCCACTGACCAATAAAAAATATGTACATTGATGAAGCTTCTTCACAACGATTGCGATTTTGCCTGCCACCTACCAATAAAAAATATGTACATTGATGAAGCTTCTTCACAGTTCTCTTAACATCCAAACCCTTTACTCGTAAAAAATGAGTTCAATATCAATTTTGGGTTTTCTACTTAGTCGCAGCTACCAACTACATCTATCCTAGTGTTTTGAACATCTTGTCTCTTCCATATATGGCATGTTTGAAATCACTGGTTATTCAACATTTCATTCTTTGTCAAGTAGTAATTTTCCTCTGTCATCGAAAACTTGGGGTTCAAGGTGCTCTCCTTGCAATGTTCTTGACCCTTGACATCTGATACAACTTAGAAATGTGATTCAGGCCTATTTCAAAGTGGATGAAGTCATTTTATGTCACCATAGCTATGGGAGGGGAAACAAATTCAAGTATTTAGTGACTAGTATTCTCCCTGTATTCGATCATTTGTTTGGTAGAAAATCCTTCGTGAAGATTTGTATGTTGAACTTCTTTTCTTTATTACAGTAAATTGGAAGAAATGTTCAACCCAACTAAAAAAATGCAAATGTGTTGAGGTGCATAACTTCTCCACGCAGCATAGATTTGCCAATTGCATCATCACCACAGGTCTAGCAAGTGTATCAAATGTTGCAGATCGCATGAAAAACTTTTGTAGCAATAATATGTCATTTTATCCACCCATACAGTTTCTGTCACCCATCTCTGGGTGCATTCGCAAGTGGAGTAATATTTCACGTCATTTACAAACATGAGGGCTACAATTGATCCAATACATAGCTATGGCCGAAGATAATAACTATGACTACGAGAAGGATAGTGAAAGATATTGTTGGAATGATGGAACTAGTCGTTGGAATGATGGAACTAGTTGTTGCAGGTTTTGAATTCAGGCCATTTCACGTGACAGCTGGTTTAAATATTATTACGGCACTTTGTAAATCTGGGCTTAGGGTGATGAGCAAAAACGAGCTTCGAGTTTTAGCAGATTTTATTGGGAGCCAGATTGTGAATAAATACGATACACATGTGAAGAAGTTGCTTCAGGAGATTATCGATAACTAGTACAGCCGCTAACTCGCGGCTGGTGAACGCCCAAATATTTACGGTTGATAAAAAAAACTCTCGCATTAGAAAAAACTCAGTAAAAACGCCAGGCCCATGTATGAAGAAATAATGGCTAAATCCCAGGCAGAAAACAAACCCTCCACATCGCAGCCACGTAACCTCCACTGACAAAGAGATGAAAAATAATTACACCTTTCATATTACTTTCGGGGTAGGGTTTGAACCAAAACGGGTGCTCACTAAAACAATTCCAACAGAGAATCCACATGAGGTAGAAAATGAAACGAATGAAACGCTGTGATAGAATGAGGTAGAGAATGAGAAATGAAATGCGTTGATAACTGAGGCAGATAATGAAACTAGGGGATCTAATTCATTGATTTTGGAGTACGACTAAGAATATGCCAACATCTTCAATGCATAATCATTAGATTAGAATTTAAGATTAAGAGCTCATTAATAGTGCCTATCTCCAATAGGTATACGCCTTTTGGCCTAATTAAATAGGGTGTAATTTATCAAAGAAATAAATTGGCATTGGTATGCTGAAACTACACCTTGTGCTTGGCTGAAGGAGCAATGGTTTCAATCCTGCAGCTATGCCATTCACAAATGTAATTTCTTTTAAATTTCATGATATAATTTGTTGTAAATTTCTTTTCTATAACTATAATGTTGAATTGTGTGCTCAATCATTTTTTTTTCTATATAATAATTTTTTGGGGATACTTAAGAGATCTGCCACATTGCATTTTTTTGTTACATGTTTAGAGAGCATTTCTGACAGACTTAAATGTTTTCCTAACAGGCTTGGTAGCGTTGAATATCTACTTACTAGGATAGTTACATCGAAAGGTCCACGAAATCTCCATTAAAATGAATAGACATGCTAATATTATTGGATCTCATAATTTCTTTTGCCTCAATTTGAATTTGCAAATATATATATATATATTTCCTCTTTGTGGTCTTTTAGTTTTCTTAAAAGCTTCCACATAGTCCACCAACGTGTCGCCCACAGAGGCCTTCACGTCGTGTCCCTCACGTCGTGTCCCTCTTTAATATTGTGCATATCTTAGACATAAGATTTGAGAATCTACTCAGATATGGGAATTTTAATATGTCGTAATAGTCAATATTCAACGTACATATTCGGAAACGTTGGCATTAATAAGTGAAAATATCGACAAAATATATCACTAGCATAGCCACAATTACGTGGTTGATTAATGCTGAAAGGCAGAAAAGCGACCACCACAGAAATGAAATTAAATGAAACTAAATGCCCCCAGCACAGAAATTTAAATGAAACTAAATGCCCCTAGCACAGAAATGAAATGAAACGAAACACAGTTAGTATAGAAACGTGGCTACAATTGTGTGTGAATATCTTAATATTTTTTAATCACGTAGACGTGGCAATAAGTTAGTGAACACAGTAATTTTTAAACACGATTAGGTAAATGTAAAAAAGTAAACATATAAACGGATGTCTTTATAGAGCTCAGAAGTTAATGGATAAAATCAGAGCCATTCATTTATTGTGACGACTAAGAATATTCTAGGCATATTTAATCATGTCCATAGAAAACGTATTAAAAACTAAAAACCTATTAAATGTGCTCATTGTCAATAGGTATACGCCTTTCGGCGTAATTAGAGAATGCAATACATCTAATGAGACATGGAAGAAAATTAAAAATATTTATCAAATAGCAAATACAAACAGAGTTTTGTTTTGTTCCTAAAAAGTAAATCGTTTTCAATTAAAATGGAGGATAATGAAAACGTCAATGACTTTCTTTCTAGAATTAAATAATTGAAAGACAAACTTGGAGATATTGGAGAAAACATCTCTTGCGGTAATTGTAACATTAAATGAAATGTTAGAAGAATATCAAATGTTTATTACTAGTCTTGCAACTAGAGAAAAAGCTCCTAGTTTTGATGAATTGGAAGGTATTATTTTACAAGAAGATTAAAGGAGAAATATTAATTGCAAGTCTTCAAGTGTAGATTTGGCATTGCTGGCATCAAAGAATGATGCTAATGTTAAAATTAATAATGCATGTTTTTATTGTGGCAAGATTGGGCACTATGCTAGATATTGTTTGGAAAATAAATATAATGAGTCCAAACATAGAAATAGAAGGCCTATCGGTCAGTTTGTTGACAGAGGAGAAACAATGCATGATGATCTTATGCTATTTCTTTCAGATGTTTACTTGTCAGTGAAAACAAATGACTAAAATGCTTGGTTTGTTGATTCTGGTGCCTCCATACATATGTATTGTAATAACGATTGGTTTGAAAATTATCATGAGACTAATAATGATGCTAGTATATATCTTGGGGATGATCGATCAAATCAAATTAAAGGATATGGTTATGTGTGTGTAACCTTTCCAAATGGTTTTGTTAAACAAATTCAAAATTCCATGTATGTGTCTCGTATAAATAAGAACTTAATCACAATTTCCACCATAGCAGATTCAAATTTGAAAGTTGAATGTGTGAAGATGCATTTTTTTGTAAGAGATATATGGGATCATTACAAGATTATGGCAACATGAGTTAGAGTTGGAGGACTATGACAAGAAAATTTCATCAAGCATTGACATCTAAAACCATATCAATAGAAGAACTAAAATATGTAGAAATCATTTCGGAGTTGTACAGAATTCATTTCTCCATTAAGGGGGAGTGCTAGGGAAGGAATGTTGATATAAATGAAATTGTTTGTCTACCCACAAGGGTTACAAAAACATTTGACTTTTCATTCTACTAAAACTTATGTATGATTTATCTATAAATGATCAAATCTCGGAAGGTCAAATGTGTGTGTGAGAAATTAAATTCACAAGCCCATATTCCTCGTTGTGCTATGTATTTTGTATTTAACCTACATGCATAATAATAAATTTTGAGTAATGTAGAATAGTCCACAAGTTAATAAGAAGCTTCATTATTTAAATATTAAATGCTCATAAGATAAATGAGAAAAAGCACCATAGAAAGACATTAGTCGACAAATTACAATACTCATTCCCACTAGTGGAAAACCACTATAAATACACTAGCAAAAAAGATTCTCTTTATTATCTTACAAAAGCTTAAAATGTCAAAAGGAGACCCATTTGCTTGAAGGATAAGTTTATTTTATGGCACTTAGATACTCTATTTATAAGTTTAGTTCATGTATCTTGGCTTTGCCATCTCTTTGACTCTTTAGATACCCTATGTGGAGTCCAGAAAAGATCCTAATGAATCAATTATGTTGAACTTGTGACATTGGATTAGACCTAGGGGAACCCCTCTCCCATGATTTGATGGATCAAAGCTTGTTTTATTTAACTATTTATGGAACTAGGGTTTTGCTCAATAAGAGACAATACAATTTTTGCTTTAAAGGGTCAAAATTGGAAAACAATCCCTGGAAATGTGTGGATATTGTTTTCATTTCAACCTTTCCCAAACATGCTTGCGGGAGCTTATGAAAATAAATTCTACTTCCCAATTTGGTTCTTATGCCAACAACACAAATTCACCATGTGTCCTTGAATGACTTCATGAAGTGAGGTGTAAATCGCCGCAAAATGATAACCATAACTCACATGGATGAAGCTTATATTTAGTTTTACTTGTGGCATCATGTTATATCTAGGGTACCTCTCTCTCATGATTCCATGGCTTGGAGCTTATTTTATTCATCAATTTCCAAAACTAGGATTTTACTTAATAAGTGAATGCATGTTTTGCATTAATGGGTCAACATTGGAAAAATATTCCCTGCGATCATGTGGATAGTGTTGATAATTTGGTTGTCATTAGTGTCAAGCTTGGTATATAGGTGAAATATCATTGATTGATTGGTTTGAGAAGCATTTTCAATACTTGACATATTTTTGTGAACGTGACTTGAATGTGAAGCATTGTCAATATTGGACATAATGTTATGAAGGTGACTTGAATGTCAATTATTGTCAATATTGGACATTATGTTATAAAGGTGACTTGAATATCAGTAGAAAGATAATATTGAATAATTTATTGTGTGAGTTTGATGCACTCATCCTATATTGTATGAAGTTGATGCATTCATCCTATATTGTATGAGGTTGATGAAATCACTCTAATGGAAATATGGTTTATGGTGGATTGTGTCATTAACATCCATGCACAAAAAGAAACTGTGAAGAAATTGTCTAGATAAAAAGGGTAAATGGAGAATCCAATATGGATGCATGGAAATCACAAACAAGAATGTGGGACATGGTGTTATAGTGTTGGAATTGATGTCAAATAGGATTACTATGGGCATCGATATAGTCACAGAGTTAGGAAGTTTGGTATAAAAGTCTCAGTAAGAAAATTCACTACCAGTCAAGCCTTAAGTCGAATCGAAAACAATTGTCTCAACCAATCTAACCTTAAGTCAAATTGAAACAATTAAATGGATCAAGTCAATTATCTAAATGGAAGGAGAAAGGATCAAAGTTGAGTGTTTCAATAAAATGTAGTAGATATAAAGAAGTCTAGTATAAACATCTCAACAAGAAGTTGAAGTTGAAGAAGTTGAAAAATTCAAAGGTCGAAGTCAAACAAATCGAAGGCATAAATCAAAGAGGTAGAAGAAGTTGAAGGTCGAGGTCAGATAAGTAGAAGAAGTCAAAATCGAAGAAGTCAAAAATCAAAGACCAAAGTTGAACCTTTAGTGACTAACAATTGAGAGGGAACTGACTTTTATATCCACCATCAAGTAAGAAGTTTACAAGTTGAGTTTCATAGTCACCAACAATGGAGACATGTGTAGGTTGATTTAAGACATTCATGAAAAGATAAAAATGTACTTAAGTCGATCTAGCATCGGACAATGAAAGTAAAATCCCGACAAGTTTCTTTCAAAGAAAGATTTATGTGCTGAGGTTGGAGGCTTACTAGACTGTAGATTAAAACATGCCATCCACTCTTTTTCCAGAGATTTCCAATTTGTTGGGTCTTCTACGTTTGTAGGTTTTGAGTTCATAACTTCTGAGAGGAGAAACTTGGCCTTGAAAGCTACATTTTAGGGGGGAGATACGTTCCCTTGGAAAATTTGATTGTTTCGAGCCAGCCATATCTGCCAACAGATGAACTTGGGGACAACCCTCCATATACGCTTCAAGACTAGTTTTTCCTTCAAGGATCCTTGGTAATACTTATCCCAATTCCCCAAGCTGGGGGTGGGGGTTGAAGCCCATCTTATTTTTCTGGAGGGAGGGAGTCTTGGCTCCAAACATTTTTCCAGTTGTATGATTTCTGAAAAACTATCATAGAGGAGATGAGTGTGTTGTATCCTTATTTTACCGAGTAGACATTTATTCCCCAGCCCCACCTATCTCGAGTGACTTTAAGGATCGAGGTTGGCCCTTTCACATGAGAGATTAGAATTTGTGCCTGATTCATCAAGTGTTCAGGTACTATCCCTAGATGTCAATCCTTCCAAATTCCATTCTCATTCCAGTCTGAAATATCATAGAGGGTTCATTTGTGTTCATCTAGCATCCATCTTTTTAGATCGCGAGTTTCTTCTTTATAGGAAATGTGATCCACTCCTAGAATTTGGTCTTGCCAGATTCTGATCATTTTCCCATTTCCCGTAATCCAAGAGAGATGTTCCTTGAAGAAAGGAGTAGAAACCCTTATTAGTTTCCATATTTTCCATCCTAATTGGGGGTCTTGTGTTTTGTCCATGCTTCATTTCTTTTACCCATCCTGTATTTTTTTTTTAGAGCCACTTTCCACCATTCTTTTTTTCCTGTGACTATCTTCCAAATATGTTTATCTCCCATTGCTATATTGGTGAATTTGGGGTCTCTGATTCCAAGTCCCCCAATTTTTTTTGGCAAGGTGATTGTATCTCAGTTCACGAGATGAATTTTTTTGCGATTAGATTTTCCTCCTTGCCACAAGAATTTGCAAATAAGTTGTGCTAAATATTTTAGGATTCCTTTTGGAGCTAGAAGGGAAGAAAATTGGAATATGGGGAGAACCAAGAGAACTAATTTGATCAGGACCACCTTTCTTGCTGGATTGAGCCACCTTTATCCCCAAGACTCCATCTTCTCTTTAATATTTTGGAGGGAAAGCTGCCAAAACACACCAGGGAGTGCTTTTAAACACAAAGGAATACCCAAATATTTGAAGGATTTCCAATCTTGAGCGATGTTGAATCCCATTATTTGAGGGATTCCTCCTCTGATGGCTACAACGACATTCCAAACATAGATTTGACACTCTTCCTTGTTTAGGAGCCCTCTTAAAAATAAAAGAAAAGTGTCCAGAATTTGTAGTAGTCTTCTAGCCATTATTTTTTAGACCCCTCTCAGGAGAATTATGTCGTCAACAAACTGGGAATGATTCAATATTTTGACCCCTTAGGCGATTTTATACCAGGGATTGTGCCATTGTTTCTTTCCCATTCTAGGTTGCGATTTAGGGATTCAACCATGATCACATAAATGAGGGGGGAAAGAGGGCTGCCCTTCCTTAATCCTCTGGAGGCTTTGAATAAAGGCACAGGTCTTCCATTTAGGAGGGGAGCAATCCAAGGGAAGGAAATACCTGATTTCATCCAGGAAATGAAGTTTTGGCTAAAGACGAAATTTTTCATGACTTTAAAGAGGAAGTTGTGCTCTACTCTATCAAAGGAATTCACCATATTAAGTTTTATTGCCATACTTGATTCCCCTCAAGAGTTGCTGGCATGAATTTCTTCTTGGACCAAGATGAGGTTGTCCCATATTTGGTGTTCTGCCACAAATCCTCCTTGACTTGGGAGGATTAGTGATATGAGAAGAGTATTTAACCTGTTGGTGATTATTTTGGAGATAATTTTGTAGGAAATATTGCATAAAGAGATGGGTGTGAACCGATCCAGGAAAGAGGCTCCAATTTCTTTTGGAATGATTGCTAAGAAGGAGGAGTTGGTAGCTCCTCCCAATTTTTTTGACTTATGGACACATCTTACCATTCTTATTAAATCCTTTTTGATTATGTGCCAACACTTTTTGTAGAAGTGAAGAGTGAAGCCATCTGGTCTCGGGCCTATCTTCGTTGAATTGGTTTCGATATTTTAGGATTTCTACTTCTTCAATTGGTCTATAAATATGCGTATTGTCTTCCTCTGTAACCTTACTTAGGATGTGTCTGAGAAATGCATATGCTATTTCTTCTTCATCTCTACTAGTTTTGGTATACATGTTCTAGAAATGCATTGAAGCTTGTTGTTTGATTTAGTTGAAGTCTTTTAGGATTTCTCCTTTTGGGGTTTTGATTTCGAGGATTTGATTTGACCAATTTCTGACTTGTGTCTGCCTATGAAAGAAGGAGGTGTTCTGATCCCCTGCATTCAACCACATGCTTCTGGACTTTAAGCACCAGGTGATTTTCTCT
Organism: Picea engelmannii; assembly: GCA_009831015.1. Lineage (NCBI taxonomy): Eukaryota > Viridiplantae > Streptophyta > Pinopsida > Pinales > Pinaceae > Picea > Picea engelmannii. The sequence goes on along the minus strand of ML778118.1, from coordinate 503,700 downwards.
TCTAATAGCACTTGCATGTATTCCTTATGAGTTTTTTGTTCTCTTATGATGTGGTTTGTCGCTTTGTTGGATCTAAATTGTTTCCATTTCCTCCTGCAAGTTTTTGAGTTGAATATTTTTGTCCCTGACATTGCTTTGCATTGAGTTTTTTTCCGAGTTGTTTAGGTAATATTTTACCATTTTCAGTTTCTACTCCCAAATGTGATTGGGTGAACCAATGATCCACTGGTTCCAAGTTTGAGCGATGGAATGGATGAGCTCCGGGTGATACAACCAAAGAGGGTTAAATCTAAAGGGGATGGACCACCAATTTTTTATAGTTTCGAAGGTTAGTCTGATAGGTCGGTGGTCCTACCCTTCCCAGAGGATATTCGAGGAGAAAGATTTTTCGAGAAGATTCGAAAAGGAGCTTCTGATTTGGAAGAAATCCAATCTTATTGTTATGTGCCTTGGACCTTCCCTTCTATTTTTCCAGGTAAACATTCCTTTATCCGAAGGAACGTAAAATATATCTAGGTCTGATATAAGATCATCCAATCTTTCTCAGAATTGATCTCTCACAAAATATCATCCTTGTTTTTCTTTTAACCCTTTAGTTGTGTAAAATTCGTTGACAATGATAAAGTTTTGGGGGGGATTATCAAAGGCCAGATCCAGAAGGGATTGCGAACATTCATTTTTTTCCATATAGTTGTTTGGTATATAAACATTTATTATGGAGTAGACCATACCTAAATATTTTTTGAGAAGATTGACCATCATCCAAAACCGTGTCTTCTCATAATCTCTTAGGTTGAATTCCTCTGCATTCCAGAAAGTTCCTATTCCTCCCACAGCTCCTTTAGAGATGACTGTTTTTCCTTCCCCTTTTTTCCAATTTTTTTGAAATTATTGGAGGGTTTCAAGATCCCTCATTTTTGTCTCTTGGATCATGAGGAGTGAGGTCTTTTCGATTTATAACAATTTTCTAACTTCTTCTTTTTTGTCCCTTCTTCCCAGTCCTCTGCAATTCCAGGAGATGACTTTCATCATTTATTAGTGGATTTTGGTGCCCCCCCTTTTGAGGGTTGTGAAGTTGCTCCCTTGTGTTGGGATGCATCGTTTTTCCCAGAATTTCCATCTTGATTTAGTGCCTCCTCTATTGTTTTTTGAATGCCTAGTTCTTTTTCTCTATTTGTAGTTGATTCTCTATTTTTCCTTTGGGATTTTCTTCCTGGTTTCTTTGTCATGGTAGGTTGAGTTACTTCCAGGTCAAAATCACTATTGGGAGTGTTTTTCCTTTCCTCCTCTCACAGTTTTGGAATCTTCGGGGCTTGGCTTGGGTTTGATTTTGTTTTGGAATCCCCACTTAGGTCCAAGGTTGATTTCTCTTTTTCTTTTCCTTTTGTCATCTCTTCGTCTATATCTTTTTGTCTCTTTCATTATTTTGTTCCTGAGATTACCTGATTTCCTACAGATTCCCCTCTAAGTTAATACCAACATATCGGTTGTGACTTGATTCCCCTTTGTGTGGATATCATGGACATGTTTCTTTTTAATTTGGGGGTTTTTCCCTCTAACCCTGAACCATGATGGACTAGGTTTTTTCATTTTGTTTTCTCCTCTTTGTTTGGTGCCACTGATCTTGCTTTGGCTCTTGGTCCTATGAGTCTTTGGCCTGGGGGAAGAATTTGGAAAAGTTTCCATACTCATGACAAGATTTACAATTGAAGGGGATTTCTTCATATTCCACTTTTTGGATGTAAGACCAGCTATCTAGATTTAGTTGTATTGCTTATGGGAGTCATTTTTCCAGATCTACCTCCACACAGAGCCTGGTGCATGTCTGTAGTCCCTCTCTTGGTTCAACAAGATTTATATATATTCTCATAGTGTTTCCAATATCTCTTATGGTTTCGTCATTCCAGTAGTGTAGGGGGAGGAAAGGCAATCTTACCCACACAGGGACTGCTAAGGGGATATCATTTTCTGGGATGGAATCAATAGTCTATTTATTAAGGTACATACATATTGCACCCATGAAGTATATTCCAATTCAGAATATCATATCCCTATCTTCTTATTTTTCAAAAAGGAAAGCAAAGAATCCCTTACTGCAGAATATCGTCGACATTTGGCCCTGGATCAGCTTGCACCAGTTCGTATACAGTGATAATATAAAATGTTAGAACATTAGATAGCATAATCCATTAATATACAAAACAAACATGCCCATGGATAATAACTCATATATTTTCAAGATATCAATTGGATGACAAGAGAGTATTTCTATTAAAAAATGATCAATAGACTTCAATGTTGACATAGTTCGAAACTGAGAAACCAAGTTCCTTCTAGCTAGGCCTCCACCACTTCAATCCTCCACCAAAGGAATGAGGTTCTCCATCATTAAGGGAAGATATTGGGGGTTGAACATTGTATTCAAACTTAAAGGACAAAGGGATGCAGACTCAATATGAAGTGATAATTTCTCCAGAGTAACTTTGCTCTCAAAGTTGAATTCTTTCTCCCTTTTCCATAGCTTGGATTTGGCCTCTTTATAGCCATCTAAATGCAACTAAAGGACCGATTCAGAACTTTTCTAGTATATGAAAGGCCAATGATCAAATATCGCCTATCGTAACATGGAAACTCGACACTTAATTTTGATTTTTTGGCACAAATATCGATGTACACGGGTTGTAGTGGAGCAACCTGCATATACGCTTGTTGTATAGTTTGCAAGATGTGTACAAGTGGAAAAAATTGTATTTTGTCTCTGGATTTAGTCAACAAGAAAGATAAATCTACATAAGGAAATGGAATAAGGCCCTCTCTGCAAGATTGCATAGGGTGAGGCAAATCTTTCTCTAACACTCGGATTTATCTCGACCATCGATATGTCTTAACGGATTCATTGCAGGTTCCTGGGTCTAAGGTATCTATGTTCAAACTTTCATGGCCTACAAATTACACCCTAAGTTCCTTCGCACTCATTTTTCACCTATACTTAGACGCATTTTCAATCATTTCTTTGCGGGTTTGAGGCACTTTTATACAACCTTTTGTGGCCTCCGTAATGCACCTTCATGTTTCACTGCACTCTTTTTCCACCTACACTTAGAAACTTCATTAAGTGTTTCACTCTGAGTTGATGCATGGACATCGCTCCCACTCAACACCCAAGTCAGAATCCATCGTAGTAGCGCATGGGGTTGGAGAAGATATTGAGAAGAGACGATGCAGTCTTCTCATTTTGTTTTAACTCCCAAATTTAATGTGATTAAGACTATAAGGCTCGAGGAAGGTAGAGCCATTGAATTTGTGTAATGATAGTGTAAGTCACATTTAATGGATGATAGGTAGATGAATCCATATCCGATCTAGATGAGTTGTAAATTAAATGTAATTTAATATATTAGATGAGGAAGGCTCAAGAAACCCCTCTTTTGTATGAAAATCAATGTATTGAGAAAAATAATTATTTCTCTCAATAGATTAGTAGATTTCTGGATAGAATTGAGACTTTGTTGCAGTTTGGTCTTGTAAACACTAAGAACATTATAAAGGAATTTAGATTTGATATAAAAACATATTTTCTTATATAAGAATCTATGTGTGTTATCTATGTTAATGAGAATTTTTTTTCTGAATTTCTGGGATCTGGAGGATGTGCAAGGAGTGGACATCAGAGTTATTAGAGAACCCTAAAAATCCAGTGCAAGGAGTATGCAAGAAATCAATTTCAAGTTCAGGAGAGCATTCCAAGTGGACACACCAGAACCAGTCATAATCTCAAAAGGGATAGGTCGGTCAAGGAGTGCACTGAGAACCGAGTCTAAATGTCATTTAATATCAGAAGGGATAGTGAAAGTTTGCAAATATCAAGCACAAGCACTATGCCTAAACTCATAGTAGTGTAAACGCTCAAGGGAAGGTGAGTGCAAGGAGTGCACGAAGCCAACACTTTGTCAAAGTGTAGGGAAACCTTAGGAGAAAGAGCACTAAGTGCCAGGAGAGCATTGAAGGAACACTATAAAAATTTCATAAGATTGGGAGGAAGAGGATAGGTGCTAGGAGGGCCCAACAAGCCACTTGAAGAGACAAAGGGTCGAACCCCTTTGGAGTTCGAAGAAATTACAAGATTGGGAAGGGCAGGAAGCCAGTGCAAGGAGTGTGCTAACACTTTGGTTGAAGTGTTTGAGAGATTAGGAGGGATAGATATTCATGACACAATAAGAGGCCAAGGATTCAGCTCTATAGAGAAATCAAAATAAACCTTTGAAACCCTGAGAAAAATCCCTTGTCGAATGAAAGTGAAGCCAGTGAAAGGAGGAAACTACAACAGTTGTTGATCTCACTGCAATATTAGATCTAAGTCATTGGACTAAACCCAGTGAAAGGGATCACAGAGAAAAGGTAGACAAGTTCCTAATCATTGATCTGGGACAAGGAGAACGTCAGTCATAGATCCTCAAGGATTTTATATTTTGGGATTTGACACTTCGTTTATCTGGGTGAATTTAGTTATTGTGTTGGAATCATGAATTCTCAGATTGAATCTAAGTCATTGATAAAGGGAGGAACATGATAAATAGATCACACGATTCGACACTCAAGTTTTTTTGTAATTTTGTTGTTTGGAGGATGAAGCCTTGAATCCAGGAGTCTCTAAGTCAAGGGTAAACGATGACCGTGTATCGTGGAGAAGGGAGAATCCCTTCCAGCCATCTTATTTTGGGTTTGGCTGAAGAATTTCTAGATAGTGGAAGGATGGGATAAAACACACAGTTGTTGGTCAATATAAATTTATGAATGAGTTCTGTCGGTAATACTATGAGTGCATTGGCATGTGGTGTTGGGTGAATGATCGTAGAGCGCCAAAGTCGCAGAGCATTGGAACATCTTTCCACTAAGCCTTTTCTTTTATCCCCAAGTCATGTGGACACTTTTGTTTGCGCGAAGGAAGTATGGGTGAATTAGAGTTTTGTATGTATGGTCGATCGCATCGTTCTATGCCAAAGTCACATGCAATTATGTTGAGATATAATGGGATAGCACCCATGGTTTAATATCGAGGAGAAAAGCGGCTACTATAAGCACCTAGTGGGATTTTTTTCGGGAATTCAAATAGAATTTAAGAGGCATGTGTATTAGAAAAACAAGATCGTGTGGCAATAAAATAAAACAAATGTGGAAATAAAACATAGAAGATACACAATACAATAGAGTCAGAGATATACATGGTTCACCCAGTGTGGGATACGTCCACTAGAGAGATTTTTAGGTCCTTCCTTTATTATTATCTAGCAAATGAAGGGATACAACCTACAACACACTTGTTGCAACTTCCTCTTATTTATCCCACAGTATCCTCTCTCATAATAAAATATTCACAATGATAGATAGACAAAATACAATTCCCTCATAAAAGAGGGTTTCCTTCTAGGGAGAAAACTCTAACATAACTTCTACCATTAGATCTATGACTTTATAATGAACGGTCCAGATTTACTATGAAATTACAATATACATTTACAAATCAATTTTTCCTTCAAGGGCCTGCTTCACCCACACCCTCCACTCGGGGGCATGAGCCCCGTGGACCATGTAGAGGGGGAAATCCCTAGTGAAAGGGACCATGGAGAAAACATAGGCAAGTTCCTAATCATTGATCTAGGACAAGGAGAACATCAATCATAGATCCTCAAGGCCTTTATAATTTAGGATTTGACACTTCGGTTATCCGGGTGAATTTAGTTATTGTGTTGGACTCACGAATTCTCAGATTGAATCTAAGTCATTGATAAAGGGAGGAACATGAGAAATAGATCACACGATTCGACACTCAAGTATTTTTGTAATTTTGTTGTTTGGAGGACGAAGCCCTGAATCCACGAGTCTCAAAGTCCAGGGTAAACAATGACCTTGGATCGTGGTCCAGCCATCTTATTTTGGGTTCAGCTGAAGAATTTCTAGACAGTGGAAGGACGGGATAAAACACACAGTTGTTGGTCAATATAAATTTATGACTGAATTCTGTCGGTAATACTATGAGTGCATTGGCATGTGGTGTTGGGTGAATGATCGTAGAGCGCCAAAGTCGTAGAGCATTGGAGCACCTTTCCACTAAGCCTTTTCTTTTATCCCCAAGTCATGTGGACACTTTTTTCTGCACGAAGGAAGTATGGGTGAATTAGAGCTTTGTATGTATGGGAGATCACTTCATTCTATGCCGTGGTGACATGCAATTCTATTGAGATATAACAGGATAGCACCCGTGGTTTAATATCGAGGATAAAAGGGGCTACTATAAGCACCTAGTGGGATTTTTGTGGGGAATTCAAATAGAATTTAAGAGGCATGTGTGTTAGAAAAACAAGATCGCGCAAAAATAAAATAAAACAAATGTGGAAATAAAACACAGAAGATACACAATACAATAGAGACATAGATATACATGGTTCACCCAGTGTGGGATATGTTCACTAGAGAAATTTTCAGGTCCTTCCTTTATTATTATCTAGCTAATGAAGGGATACAACCTACAACACACCTGTTGCAACTTCCTCTTATTTATCTCACAGTATCCTCTCTCATAATAAAATATTCACAATGATACATAAACAAAATACAATTCCCTCATAAAAGAGGGTTTCCTTCTAGGGAGAAAACTCTAACATAACTTCTACCATTAGATCTACGACTTTATAATGAACGGTCCAGATTTACTATGAAATTACAATATACATTTACAAAGCAATTTTTCCTTCAAGGTCCTGCTTCCCCCACACCCTCCACTCGGGCGCATGAGCCCCCTGGACCCTGCAGAGGGGGAAATCCCCAGTGAAAGGGACCATGGAGAAAAGGATCACGGAGAAAACATAGACAAGTTCCTAATCATTGATCTAGGACAAGAAGAACGTCAATCATAGATCCTCGAGGCCTTTATAATTTAGGATTTGACACTTTGGTTATCCGGGTGAATTTAGTTATTGTGTTGGACTCATGAATTGTCATATTGAATCTAAGTCATTGATAAAGGGAGGAACATGAGAAATAGATCACATGATTCGACACTCAAGTATTTTTGTAATTTTTTTTTTTGGAGGACAAAGCCCTGAATCCAAGAGTCTCGAAGTCTAGGGTAAACGATGACCATGGATCGTGGAGAAGGGAGAATCCCTTCTAGCCATATTATTTTGGGTTTGGCTGAAGAATTTCTAGAGAGTGGAAGGACAGGATAAAACACACAATTGTTGGTCAATATAACTTTATGACTGAGTTCTGTCGGTAATACTATGAGTGCATTGGAATGTGGTGTTGGGTGAATGATCGTAGAGCACCAAAGTCGCATAGCATTGGAGCACCTTTCCACTAAGCCTTTTCTTTTATCCCCAAGTCATGTGGACACTTTTGTCTGTGCGAAGGAAGTATGGGTGAGTTAGATTTTTGTATGTATGGGTGATCGTTTCATTCTATGCCGCGGTCACATGCAATTCTGTTGAGGTATAATGGGATAGCACCCGCGGTTTAATATCGAGAAGAAAAGGGGCTACTATAAGCACCTAGTGGGATTTTTGTGGGGAATTCAAATAGAATTTTAGAGGCATGTGTGTTAGAAAAACAGGATTGCGCAGCAATAAAATAAAACAAATGTGGAAATAAAACACAGAAGATACACAATACAATAGAGACTCAAATATGCATGGTTCACCCAGTGTGGGATATGTCCACTAGATAAATTTTCAGGTCCTTCCTTTATTATTATCTAGCAAATGACGGGATACAACCTACAACAGACCTGTTGCGACTTCCTCTTATTTATCTCACAGTATCCTCTCTCATAATAAAATATTCACAATGATACATAGACAAAATACAATTCCCTCATAAAAGAGGTTTTCCTTCTAGGGAGAAAACTCTAACATAACTTCTACCATTAGATCTGTGACTTTATATTGAACAGTCCAGATTTACTATGAAATTACAATATACATTTACAAAGAAATTTTTCCTTCAAGGGCCTGCTTCCCCCACAACCTCCACTCGGGGGCATGAGCCCCCTGGACCCTACAGAGGGGGAAATTCCCATTGAAAGGGACCATGGAGAAAAGGATCACAGAGAAAACATAGACAAGTTCCTAATCATTGATCTAGGACAAGGAGAACGTCAATTATAGATCCTCGAGGCCTTTATAATTTAGGATTTGACACTTCGGTTATCCGGGTGAATTTAGTTATTGTGTTGGACTCACAAATTCTCATATTGAATCTAAGTCATTGATAAATGGAGGAACATGAGAAATGGATCTCACGATTCGACACTCAAATATTTTTGTCATTGTGTTGTTTACAGGAGGAAGCCCCGAATCCAAGAGTCTCGAAGTCCAGGGTAAACGACGACCATGGATCATGGATAAGGGAGAATCCCTGCCAGGCATTTGATTTTGGGTTTGGTCATAGAATTTCTAGAGAGTGGAAGGATGGGATAAAACCCACAGTTGCTGGTTAATATAACTTTATGACTGAGTTTGGTCGGTAATACTCCGAGTGCATTGGCATGTGTTGTTGGGTGAATGATTGCAGAGCACCGAAGTCACAGAGCATTGGAGCACCTTTGCACCAAGACTTTTCTTTTATCCCCAAGTCATGAGGACACTTCTGTCTACGTGAAGGAAGCATGGGTGAATTCAAGTTTTGTAAGTATGGGCGAGTGCTTGGCTCTATTCCACTGTCACATGCAAATATGTCGATATATAAAGGGATAGTGCCTATGGTTTAATATTCAGGAGAAAAGGGGCTACTATAAGCGCCAAGTGGGATTTTTGTGGGGCATTCAAATAGACGTTAAGGGGCATGTGTGTTAGAAAAACAGGATTGCACAGCAATAAAATAAAACAAATGTGGAAATAAAACATAGAAGATACACAATACAATAGAGACATAGATATACGTGGTTCACCCAGTGTGGGATACATCCACTAGAGAAATTGTCAGGTCCTTCCTTTATTATTATCCAAAAAATGAAGGGATACAACCTACAATACACCTGTTGTAACTTTCTCTTATTTCTCTCACAGTCTACACTCTCATAATACAATATTCACAATGATACATAGACGAAATACAATTCCCTCATAAAAGATTGTTTCCTTCGAGGGAGAAAAATCTAACATAATTTCTATCGTCAGATCTGCAGCCTTATAATGAATGGTCCAGATTTACTATGAAATAACAATATACATTTACAAGGCAATTTTTCCTTCAAGGGCCTACTTCCCCCATACCCTCCACTCGGGGGTATGAGCCCCTTCGACCCCACAAAGGGGAAAATCCCCAGTGAAAGGGATCAGTGAGAAAAGGATCACGGAGAAAACACATACAAGTTCCTAATCATTGATCTGGGACAAGGAGAATATCAATCATAGATCCTCGAGGCCTTTGTATTTCGGGATTCGACACTTTCATTATCTGGGTGAATTTAGCTATTGTGTTGGACTCAAGAATTCTCATATTGAATCTAAGTCATTGATAAAGGGAGGAACATGAGAAATAGATCTCACGATTCGACACTCAAATATTTTTATCATTGTGTTATTTGGAGGAGGAAGGCCCAAATCCAGGAGTCTCGAAGTCCAGGGTAAACAACGACTGTGGATCATGGAGAAGGGAGAATCCTTGCCATCCATCTGATTTTGGGTTTGGCCGTAGAATTTCTAGAGAGTGGAAGGACGGGATAAAACCCACAGTTGTTGGTCAATATAACTTTATGACTGAGATTTGTCGGTAATACTCTGAGTGCATTGGCGTGTGCTATTGGGTGAATGATCGCAGAGCGTCAAAGTCGTAGAGCATTGGAGCACCTTTCCACTAAGACTTTTCTTTTATCCCCAAGTCATGTGGACACTTCTGTCTATGCGAAGGAAGTATGCGTGAATTAGAGTTTTGTAAGTATGGACGAGCACTTGGTTCTATTCCACAGTCACATGCAATTTTGTTGAGATATAAATGGATAGTACCTGTGGTTTCATATCGAGGAGAAAAGGGGCTACTATAAGCACCGAGTGAGGATTTTTTGGGGCATTCAAATAGAATTTAAGGGGCATGTGTGTTAGAAAAATAGGATCGTGCAACAATAAAATAAAACAAATGTGGAAATAAAACATAGAAGATACACAATACAATAGAGACATTAATATACGTGGTTCACCCAGTCTGGGATACATCCACTAGAGAATTTGTCAGGTATTTCCTTTATTATTATCCAACAAATGAAGGGATACAACCTACAATACACCTATTGTAACTTCCTCTTATTTCTTGCATAGTCTCATCTCTCGTAATACAATATTCACAATGATACATAGAGGAAATACAATTCCCTCATTAAAGAGGGTTTCCTTCTAGGGAAAAAACTCTAACATAATTTCTACCATCAGGTCTGCGGGCTCATAATGAACGGTCTAGATTTACTGTGAAATTACAATATACATGTACAAGGCAATTTTTCTTTCAAGGGCTCGCTTCCCCCAGACCCTCCACTCGAGGGCATGAGCCCCCTGGATCCCGCAGAGGGGGAAATCCCCCCTTGAAACCCCCCCATGTAGAGGGGTGTACAATATTCATGGGGTATAAACACAATTGAAAAAAAAAGAACTCTAAATCAAGAAGATAATCAATCTCCACAACCAACAATCCTCCAGTTCGAGACTGATCACAACAACTCCACCATTGTTGTAATTGTTGGACTATGATCCATCTTGGACCTAGAAAATTTATCATCTTCACCTTCATGCTTGAAGACTAACTGAAGTCGGAAACTAGGAAGGAAATTAGTTTCTCCTTAGTTACTCCCTTTGTTAACATCTTTGTAGGATTCTGACTAGTGTGTATATTTTCCAACTTCATATGTCGATCTTCCAAGACAGATCGTGTGAAATGGTACCTAATCTGTATATTCTTAGTCTTTGAATATAAGGCCGAGTTCTTTGCAAGATGAATGACACTCTTGTTGTCACAATACAATTTGATATTCTCTTGCTTCTTTCCCAATTTCTCCATAAAGCTTTGTAACCAAATAATTTCTTTATTAACCTCTGTAGCAACAACATACTATTTCTTTTGTTGTCGAAATTGCAAAAAAAAAATTCAATTTTGAAATCTAACTTACTGTTGTTCCACCTACAATAAAAACATATCATGTGGTGTTCGTCCTGCTATCTTTATCACCTGCCATATCTGAATCAACCTATCCTTGTAGAATAGTTTATGAACCTTCAAAACATAATGCATGAGTACTAGTACCTCTCAAATACTCGAGAATCCACTTTACTTCCTCACAATGTTCTTTACCTGGATTGTTCATATACCTACTCACAACTCCCACTACATGTGCAATATATGGTCTTGTGCAAACCATAGTATACATCAAGCTTCGAGATAGTGATGAATAAGGGACCGTGGACATGTATTCTATCTCCTCCTGTGTCTTGGGTCACATTTCCTTACTTAATTTGAAATGGTTGGCCAAATATGTACTAACTGGTTTTTCATTCTGCATTGTAAACCTCTCCAACACCTTCTCTATGTACTCACCCTGAGACAATGTCAATTTGCGATTTTTCCTGTCTCTTGTTATTCTTATACCAAGAATTTTCTTTGCAGCACCCAAATCCTTCATAACAAATGAATTAGCTAATTTTTTCTTGAGCAAATTTATATCTTGTCATATTAGACCCTACAACAAGCATGTCATATACATACAATAGCAAGATAATATAGCTTCAATTTTCTATGCTTTTAAAATAAACATAGTGAACATGATGACATCTACTATAACTTTGTTTTATCATAAGCCTGTCAAACTTTAAATACCACTACCTTAGAACTTGATTTGGGTCATACAAACTCTTCTTTAGACTGCATACCAAATTTCCCTTCCCTTTGACCTCGAACCCCAGTGGCTGCTACATATAAATTTCTTTCTCCAAATCCCCATGGAGAAAATTTGTTTTTACATCTAACTATTCAAGATGCAAATCTTCTACTACCACAAGACTTAAAGTAATCCTAATTGAAGTCATATTAAAAACATGGGAAAATGTTTCATCAAAATCTATATCTTTCTTTTATGCAAACCCATTTACAGCAAGTCTATCCTTGTACGGCTTTTTTCCTCCATCTTCTTCCTTCAACTTGTAAACCCATTTATTCTGCAATGATCTTTTTTTGTAGGCAACCGAACCAAGTCCCAAGTCTGGTTATTTACCAAGGAATCCATTTCCTCTTTCATGCCTTGCTCCCACTTATTTTTAGTGTCTACCTGCATTGCCTCTTCGTAACATTCTGGTTCACTAGAATCGGTCAACAATAAATAAAACAATGAATGAGAGTATCGTTCATGGGGTGTAATTAACCTGTAATGATCCCAAGCCATTATGCAAGGATCATCACTGTTTTGGTGTCTTTTTAAAACTTTTTCAGAGTGAGGTATTTCGTCAAACACTTTGTTGATCTACCTTTTAGATGTGTTTATATGTGTGTATGCAGCAAATAATAGAAAGAGATAACCATGGAACATACCTCAACCATATGCAATAAGATAGACAAGCCAAAACATCTCAATTCTTCTTTATTCATAAAATAGAGAAACCTGCTACAATGAAGATGTCGATCTGGATTGCTCAACAGATGGCCAAGAAGATAGAGAATATATAAGATCTGCTACAAAATGCTCCCGCTAATACAAAATATGCCTCCAAAGGCTGAATGAGAAATGAAGATCAATACAAGCAGATATGAATGCCAAACTCTCCAGCTAAAGAATGCCACGCTCCAATAGAAGGCCGAAACTCTCAATAACTCGGCCCTGCTTCCAAAAGTGCCCAATCACCCTAATAAATATGCCAACTGATAGATCGGGTGATGGTAAGAACAACCCAGGTGACTGAATCTCCAAGATCCCTCTCAATCTCTGTAGATCTGAAATCCCCCACTGAATGGTGCACCCCACTGAATGACTGAAACCGTAGATAATTCGGCCCTGCTGCCAAAAGTTTCCAATCACCCTATTAAATATTCCAACTGATAGATCGGGTGATGGTATGAACAACCCAGGTGACCGAATCTCCAATATCCCTCTCAATCTCTGTAGATCTGAAATCCCCCACTGAATGGTGTACCCCACTGGATGACTGAAACCCTAGATAATTCGACCCTGCTGAAGGAGGCCTCCAAATGCTCTGAAACTCTCCAGAAATATAGATTGGGACACTACAAGTCACTAGGTAAAGTCTCAGGGTTAGATCTGAAGTGTAACCCCTCCAAACGGACTAGATCTGGATCTCAAAAACGCCCTCCTTCTCTTCAATTGGCCCCACTGCTCAAGAAATAATCTGAGCCATAAAACTATCTCAGAAAGAACTAGATCTGATGTCCAAGGCCCTGCAATGAAAACCCAAGTGATAGAATCCTCAACGACCCTGCCAATCTCCTACAATGAATCTCTCTCCAAAGATAGTGTGCCCCTCTTGCTGGAATCCCTCAACTGGTGTGCCCTCTCTCTATTTGCACATGAAACTGATGTAGAATCCTCTTGCAACTAAGAGGATCTGGAACTAGAATGGTGTGGGAGAGTATTGCATCTCCGAGACCAATCTTGGGACAAGATAGGTGGAATCTTTCACCACCGAATCGTCCTCTAGGGTTTGTTATGTCAAAACCCTCAAAACCCCCAATATTGGGCTCACTA
>ML778118.1:462624-485232 GCA_009831015.1 Picea engelmannii | reverse complement strand
GTGACTTTCATTTTATTAATATTTAATTAATTAATTAAATCACTTTAATTAATTAATTAACCTTTTTACCTCTGAAAATCTTCTTATCTCTCCTTGTGGCTTCCCTGGCCACTGAAAGTCACTTCTATCCATCCCATCCTATACTTCTACTCCTCCTGATTCCAATGAGCTATTACACTGAGAGGTTCCTCCAAGTAATGTGCCCCAAATGCCCTCTTTAGTGATTTTAGTTAACTTATAGCTCAAAATAGTCAAAATCATGGAAATCGTCGGAATGGAACGAAACCAAAGCCAACCTGTGCAAAATGGCTCATAATGATGCAATATGATGATAAATGCCAACTGGACCCCACAATGCCTCTCAAATACCCATGTACTCGCTATAACATCCATCTGGCTACTCTAGTCATCATAAGTCTATGCCCTGTGATGATGTCCCAAAGTGGGGACATTACATACTTAACCTCGTAGATGTTCTAACAACACTTCCAGGAGTTTGAGGTACATCTTTCTCCTGTTGTTGTACATTTTGATTTTCTTCTACCTCTGAAATATCTTTTTCAGTGATCTCAACAAGCACTCTGTGTTCTGGGATTTTTTTTTCTTGTATATTTCCATGCATCTAATCTTTGTACATGACCTTCTCATTGAATATGAAATCTCGACTCCTAATGATTTTGTGATTTTTATAATCCCATAAATGATAACCAAAATAATTAATAGCGTATCCAATAAAGGAACACTTCTTGGATTTTGTCTCAATCTTTTTTTCTATTTTCTTTATCAATATGGAAAAATGCTTCACAATTGAAAGCCTTCAAAAAAGTATAGTTTATATTTTTACATATCGATGCCTCATATGGAATTCCACCATTCAAAGAGTTTGAAGGTCCTTTGTTTATTAAGTAAGCATTAATATCTACAATATCTTCCTAAAATTGTAAGGGAAACCTAGCATGAAATCTCATAATCCTTGAACGCTCCATGATTGTCCTGTTCATCCTTTCTTACACACCATTTTCTTGTGGTGTTTCTGTAACTATCTTTTCTCTATGAATCTCATGGTATGAACAGTAATCATCACACTCCTTACTGCAATATTCACCTCTATTGTTTGATCTAGGATACTTCAAACTTTTTCCTGTCCCATTCTCAACTAAAGCTTTCCATTTCTTAAAAGTATCAAAAACATCATATTTTTGTCAAATGCAATAAACCCAAGTTTTTCTAGTTCCATCATCAATAAAAGTAACATAATAACCTGAGCCACCAAGAGATGATACCTGAGTTGGTCCCCATACATTTGTATTCACAAGCTATAACCTTTTATTCTTCTTTTCTTTTTAGACTCCAAGAAATATGACTCTCTTATGTTTTCCATAAACACAATGCTCATAGAAATACAAATCAATTTGTTTAAGATCTCGCAACAAATTTCAAGATAGTTTATTCCACCTATGTATTATGTTTAGTTCATGGATTGTTAACCCATTACTGAGTCTGTGATTTTTTCCCAATTGATTTTCATGTGAATAACCTTGTGTTCGTAAATTTCAAGAAATAATGGGTTTTATCTCGCTTAAGTAATCTTATAGTCAAACCAGATGTTACTCCCCTCAATGATTTTGGCTTTGATATGCTCTTGTTATGAATGTACTCTGTCTAAAGAAAATCGTGGTTTTTCTGAATATATTATATATAATTGGTTTGTATATTTCGGCTCTGTATAATTTATCTTTACGGAGAGGGTCTCCAATTATCGTGTGTCCGTTCAGTCTATATCATTATTCTTAAAACCTTATTTCTAGAGAAGATCTAGATATTTTTTTTAATGGTGTGTCTTTCTGTTGTGAGGGAACCCATTACTAGAGGAAATTCGGTCATCTGAGTTTTATGCCAACCGATTCCAGATTCTATCTAGGCTCTCGACGCGTGGCAGGTAATAAGTTTGGTGTTTCCTTTTTTATTGTTTGCATTTCCTTCAATGCTGTCACAGGGACAATTCTGATTATGTTTGTTATATACACATAAGACAAAGGGGAGTTTCTCCTTACCTAACTCCAACATATCGATCATTAAATGATGAGGGTAAGGTTAAGTTTTAACGACCTTTTGAAAATGCATATATGTAAATTTGTTTTCAATTATTTCCCTTCATGATAATGTACTGATCATTTCCTTTACTTTCTAGAGGTGAAAATGAAAATCCGTTCCATGGGATATCTTAGGAGTACAAATAAGGTACTCGGTTTTCAATATTGATGAGAACCATTTTAAAATTGTAATTTTTTTTGTTTGTAAACTTTTTTACCATCGCTCCTTTTTAAGGAGACTAGACTTTCCCTTTAGAGTAGAGAATGATTTCAGGATGAATAAATGCTCTACCTCTATATATCTATACTATTACTACCTCACAATTTTCCAAATTCATCATTTTATCAAATTTATATTGATGTATACAAACTCTTTCCAATGAAATTGAATTTACAAAATATAATGTTTTCTGAAATTTAAATAAAGTTCATAAAGAACAATGCAAATGAAAACTAATTGTAGATCATATTTGTGTCAATAAATGGAAAATAGGTAGTACAACCACATTCCACCCAACTATAGATATAGAAAAACCATGTTATCATCCTTAAGCCTGACTATGACTCCATAAGGACAAACTGAGATCCACTCCTTAGCCAATGTACCTCTGTACCTTTAAGAAAATCATTTGCCAATCATTTTCCTAACACATGATTACTCACACAACAAATATCTCATTTCCTCACAATATCAAGCCACCTATTGCCTCCCACATATGTTGTATATATCATTTTTCTTTTTCCTAGGACTTTTCATTAAATTAATTTCCCTCCTTGAAAATTGACATTTTAGAAGGGCCCCTAGTGACAGAAATCCATGTTGCATTTATTATATCTAAAAGTAGTTTGTCTCTTACAATTGTCCATAAAAAATATAACATTTGAAAAATCAAATCAAAAGAGAACAATTGGCAAGTCAAAAATTTTGCACATAATTTAAATAATAACAATCAACTGTCTTGATAAAGTCAAATACTAATTTCCTTAATAAAATTTATAAAATAAAATACTTAATATTTGAATATATCACAAGAATTGTTGCATAAGACCACAAAATATGATCCATCCATCCTTTAACATCGCAATTGTCAGTTTCAAGGAATGTCAAATTCAATTTACTAGTCGAGAAAGAGTTATTCATGGTTAATCCAAAAGATGATCAGTATCAAGATTGGAAGAATTAGCTCACACAACACAAAACAACTTGTATTATTGCACATAATGCACATTACATACGTATATATAGCTGGATTCAGATCCAACTAATTTCTATCTTAGAGAGAGAAGTTGAGAGAATCTCTCAACTTCCTCAACAAACCCAAAGCAAACTAAGTAATCATAATCCTAACACCCTCCCTTAATGCTTACTTTACAAATTACAATAATACTTAATAACAATTACACAATAATTACAACACTTGATCTTTCATCTCTTTGTTCGATCTGGTCTTCCTCAGCTCTTTAAAATCACTCTACAATCACTCAGCTTCCGCTCTTTCTTGTCCACACATTCGAGCTTCCCACTGACACGTTTAAAGTCAAACACTTCTGACCATCTTTGACACTCTTTGTGAAACCAACGCTTCTCGACCTCTAGAAGGATAGTCTCGACATTGAACCATTTTATTGATACACTTCCATCTATGAAATTCCCCCGAAGAGCAAATTTTGATAGTTATATAGGACAACGATCTAAGTACGAAATGTTTTCAGCAATCAGTCAAACAACTGACCTTTCTACATACTTACAATCTCACAAGGTAACCTGTAACTGTTGACTTTGAAGCACCGAAGTACAACAATAATCTTCATTTTTAACAGACTTGTAGACATATTTAAGCTAGTAACATGTTCTTGTGGCATTGAAGAACTCAAGAACTACATTCTTGAATATTATAACTCTGTTACATATTTGGTTCTGCATTATTTGATTCTTTTCACACAACAAATTTCACATAATATATATCTAACATACATAAACAATAATTGTATTCTAGAAATGTTTGAGAGGTTCATCATCATTGGATGAGTATTCATGCATAGCATCTAGTGAGTCCTCATCTATGTTAATTGACTCTTTCAGTTTTCCATTTAGAAGATCATTAGCACATGTTTTGCAATTCAGTATTGTATATTCACGTATTTGACAGTAGAAGCATTCAATGCTTTTATTTGTTCTTCCTTTGGAGTATAGTGCAATTTCAGAATATGAACTGACTTCATCCTTTTTTCTTCTGCTAAGAGTGCTGAAATCATGTCTTCCAAAGTTCGAGAGGGCATTTGAGTTAAAGTAAAAATAACATTGCCATATTTTTGAGACAAACTATTCAGCAAGATTGTTTTTGCATAATCTTCATCAACTTTAGAGTCGAAGTCAATCTCTGCCAACTGTGCTAACAAAGACTTTAGATCATTTATGTGAGAAGGCAATGATACTTCATCATGCATTTTTAATTTGAATAGTTGTAATTTTAATGAAAACTTGGCATTTACAGCCTTTTCCCCAAATATTGTACTCAATTGTGCCCCCATTTCTGCAGAAGATTTTTCCAAATCTATTAGATGTAGTTCATAATCTACAAGAGACAATCCAAGAATGGACTTGTCTCTATCATCTTTTTTCTCCCATTCAATTAATTGTCTGGGATCTATAGGTGCCTTCTCTGTACCTTTTACTATTCCCCATAAATTCCTATGCATCATTTGAAATTGTATTTTCACTTTCCGAGTATGAAACTTAAAACCATTAAATTTTCCCAATGTAATATTCTCCATATTAACAAAAAAATTTAATCAGGAAATGAATACCTCTGCACAACGATCAATTCACCTCAATTTCTCAACGTTTCCCACCCAATATGAAGCAATCAGCTCTTCAAGTAATCAACAGATCACGAGTTGATCACGGGCTCTTCGAGCAATAAACAAATCATGAAAATAAAACAACGGCTCAGCAATAAACATATTACAGTAGCTTAACAATGAAACAACGACTCTCTTTTGCTAAGGCGGCTACAACAACTCCTTCAGTAGCCGGTTAAAACAACTCTTCTCTCTTCTGTCTGAAACGACGTCTGCAATATTAGAATTCGACACTTCTCAGTAGCGATTGAATTCAATCTCCTCCACAACGAACATCTCCACGGCTAATGTTATGGGAAACAATCTCACCTCAGCTCTGATACCATATCAAGATTGGAAGAATTAGCTCACACAACACAAAACATCTTGTATTATTGCACATAATGCACACAGATTACATACATATATATAGTTGGACTCAGATCCAACTAATTCATATCTTAGAGAGAGAAGTTGAGAAAATCTTTCAACTTCCTCAACAAACCCAAACCAAACTAAGTAAACATAATCCTAACAATCAGTAACTTACATACTACTCTGCCATTCCATTGAGTTACATATATATTTAAATGTGTATTCAATACATTCAAGTTTAAATATTACTAAGTTTTGCTTTATTATTTTGTCAAACAGTTACAGTGCATTACATTACTGCACATTAATTTACTAATTCCATTTTGTACTTTGTAATTCTCTATAGTTTGGATTTACATTACATTACTGCACACTAATTCACTAATTCCTTTTTGTACTTTGTAATTCGCTACAGTTTGGATTTTTGGATTTTTTTTCATACTGATGACTTTGTTGGCTGAGAAATGTAACCTTTTAATGACTTAGAAATCGAGAGGGAAGCCATTGCACAAGATTCATACACAAAGAATAGTTTGTATTACTTAATAAACAAATGGAGGTTACATATATAGCATGCAAATCACTGACTCTTAGCAATCTAGATCCTAAGAAAGTGGATCTGATTAGCTAAAAATAGTAAACCTCGAAACTCACAGTTACAATAGTCATAGTTGAAACTCACAATTACAACAGTCATAGTTAACCTAGAAACTCACAGTTACAACAGTTGTAAGCATTATCTCTAACACCCTCCCTTAATGCTTACATTACAAATATTATAATCACAAATTACAAAACATAACAAAAGGTTACAACACAAATTTTGTCATGTTTGTCTCACTGGTCTTCATACGCAGTTACACCCATCCCTGAACTTCATAGACACACTCTTTCTCTCCATCATCTTCGAGCTACCACTTCATACAACACAAATACAACCGCTTCCGACCATCTTTGAAGTATCTATAGGACCGACGATTCTAAACTACCCTGAAGAATAGTCTCGATATTGAAATATTCATAATCGATCTTCAAAATGACCTTTTTACACACACTTAGCAACACAATGATAACCCGTAACTGATTATCTTGGAACACCGAAGTACAAGAAGACCTTCCAGCATTTAACAAAATTGTTGACATACTCAAACTAGTAATGCATTCTTATAGCACTGAAGCACTCAAGAACTACAAGATTGAATTACATCACCCTATTTTATATTTGGTTCTTCATAATCATATAAATTTACAAATCACAAACTGCACACCAAATAAAAACATTGAATACTACACACAGATCCAAGAACATTATAGACATCATTTACTGTAAATTTCAGACCTGGTCCCATAATGGGACTGCCTATGATTCTCAGCAACTTCAACCTGGAAATGAATCTTAATAATTTGAGGCCTAAATGCTAAAATCTAAAATCCCACAACTGTTGCGATCTCAATCGGAAAAGGAGATAGGATCTGGAATCAAAGATGACCACTAGCATATTATTGAAGTTCAGTTTGGCCAATTCTAAATATTTTGTGTTGTTAATGTATGGCATCCTGCTCCTCTCAATTATACATTAAAATACTTGAGATTTAGCATGCACATCAGCGATGACTCTCATGGGTAACATACTTTTCTCTCTCTGTTGGCAGCGACTCGATCAATACTTATCCCAAGAGTTTTCCTTGACCTTCGATGGATGCAGGGTAAAGATAGCTGAAGTGCAGTTAGAAGTAATAGAAGAGTTCTCAATCCAAGCCACGGCGTTGCCAGCTGTCGGGCAAAAATGGTTCAAGAATGTGAAAGTTGAAGAGGTCCCCTGGACTTTGATTTTCACCTCACGAAAAATTACTAGTTGCAATCAAGGTATGCCAGTCTCATCCTTAAAACCTAGGTGGCATGATCTACTTGCTATTGTGAAGCAATTCATTACGTGTGAAGGAATATTCAGATTAGTTTTCTTGTATCATCTGCGCTTGCTTATGAGCTTCATTGGCTTCCCATTGAATATGCCCTACTTCCTGCTTAGAAGTTTGTATAAGATGGGTTAACGGTTTAGGAAACAAAGGTCAAATTCAAGGTTGTTCCACCATGGGCTTATTAAAATTATCTTTGTAAATCAGTTATAGTCCCAAAACGACTGTTGGGATTCATTTATCATACGAAATGGTTTCGAAAACCATGAATTGGGACATGTTGATAAGTTGGTTATCATGGAAACCCTTGTGAAAACTACCGCCTCTTCCCCACTGCTCCAGGCCTGTGATATTTCCCCTAACAATGAACTCCCAAGCTACCCTAATTTTATCCAATAGAACAATCGACTGGTTTCAGACCCAAAGAATTGCACTAAAACTATTATAAAACCTACAGGGAAGAAGCACAAGGGCAGTGTTGTTGTTAATTTCAAGAATAAAAGGGTCGGTTGTTTGATTTCATGAAGTGTTTGAAATAAAATCAAACCCTGTGTTGATACAAACAACACGATTGATGTGAGTGAAGATTCTGACTTGGAAATTGAAAGATTCCTGGCTGAAGAGGACCCCATGTCATATGGGTTTTACCTTGACAGACCCTACGACTATGTTAACAACTTGCCTCCTGGTATAAAGGATAACTCAGAATTTCCTGGAATTCAACTCTATCATAATCCTACCATTCACATGGAGGATTCACCAACACATAATGTTGTTCATGCACACTATTTACAGTCGCAGTGTGAGGTATGTCGATCTTGGATAGACAGGTATTATACCGATGTTCCACTGCTATAGTCACGACTTAAATATTTAAAAGACCAAGTGGATATATTGACAAACGAGAACAATAGACTCCAATCCATAACCCAAGAAAAGGAGAAACTCCTAAAAACTACAGGGAAAGTCATTTTCAAAAACGTAGAGGCAGCCACAGCTATCATAAATTCCAAAGTTTCTTGACATGATTCGGTTTGTGACTTGAGGTATGTATTAGTTAGCATAATCATTTGTTCTTTTTAGAGTAGGATATTTGATTTGATTAGATAAACTATTTTTATTATTAGAATTAGTTTCTTTTATTTTTTAAGACTGCATGTGCTATTTTAACTAGCTACAGAATCGTAAGATTTTGTAGCCAATTAAGAAAATTCGAAGTGTTTGATTTAATGATTGAAGACATATCTGAAATTTTCTTATTTTCATTTATTTTCAGGAAGATTAAGGAGTCCATCATTTCTAAGATGATAGGAGACACTTCTGAATATCTCCCATGCCATATCTGTTATCCATTTTGATAGACAAAATTAGACTCTTTATAGTTTTGAGATCTAGTAAATCAGGGAGGTTGCATCCCCCATATTTTTGGAACAGATTTGATATTATCAATAGGAAATAGTTTTGTTTCCTGGAACCTATATAAGCATGTTATTTTGTAAACATTGGATCATCTCACCCTAGGGCAAGACTATGGATTTTTCATTTACATACTTGAATGGAATACAATACTCGTCAAAGCTTTAGCTTTTCCGTATTGTGGTTTTATTCAAGTCATGTTTATTTCAATTTGTAAATATATTATGATTGCTTTCGATGTCATGGTTTACTACAAGATGGTATGATAAAAGTTTATATATTATCCATGTTTCAAGTTCCATATTTAACACACAGTAATCATTCGTTCAAACTTGAATTAAGATATTTATCTTTATCTTTGATTGAACATTTATACGCAAGTTCTCACAACAAGATTTATATTATTGTGGTTGCTTGTAAAATTATGAGATTTTTGTGATCATATCTCTTATGTGTTCTATCATTCGAATTCCATCACTATTGCTTCATATTTATTGGGAGCAATCTCAAAATCTGTAGCAGGTTTTACTCATCAGATAAAGGTGACTGAATGTTACATAAAGGAAAAGATATTGGATGCAATAACAGGTCAGTTTGTTTGTCTCATTTCATTAGTTTAATGAATATAGAATTTTCTTAATATTTTCTAATATTTGTTATTTCTATTTGTAATTAGACATTTCGATATTCGATTCCCTGAGCATAAACATTTAAGAAAATAAATCAAAAAGATTAGATAGTAATTTCATTATAGTTTGAAAGAACAATTTACATTCGATTTTCACGAATTTAGATTAAAATTCATAATTTGTATATTTTCTATATATATTATAAATAGAACTATTATATATACAAATTGTACATATATTTATATATATAGTTAATTGTACTTAGAAACTTTACTAATTTGTTATTTATTAGGTTAGTGTTTTCCTTTCGTTATTTTTGTTTTTTCCTTTTTGCTTTCTTTAGGACTTAGATCAGCTAACGGATCCACAAAACCCATCAGGGTGAGTTAATCCAAATGGCTTGGGTTAATTAGACAACCTCGGACCGGACTCACTCTTCCAGTTGACGAGTAGTCATTTTTTCCCGTCAAGAAATTACGCTAGAAGGAGGGCCTGAAAACTATTGATGGCACGTGGAGGTCGCAAGACTCCTTCCCCACACACCCGCTCACTTGTAGTGACAAGAAGTCATTCCGAAGGCAATATTGTCTCCCAAACAACAACCACATCCAACGATATTCCACAAACAACTGTTGAACCAGCAACACCAAACCCCACAGGATCTGACATTCAAGAAATTTTCCGTCAATCCCTCATAAGAACACACAGTGCCTTAGCCTGTATTAGACAACTAGGTCAACCTTTTAACCAACCATTAGAATTGTCTGATATCAAGGAACAACTCGGAGGTACTGATATCACTTTAAATCCTACAGATCCAGATCATACCCTCACTCCTACAGCAGGAGGATCTGGTATTCCACTATCACCACCATCTTCATCTCCTTCTTCTTCAGGAGGAGAGTCATCCGACAAAGTCATCTCTTCATCTCAGCCTTCAACACCACCCACACATATGGAAAATCCAAACAATCCTGCCAGACCCTGGCTCGACCAAGATGCAGTGGACATACCTGGACCCCAACATCCTTTACCTAAACACCCAGAGAAATGGCTCCCTAAATTTGACCCAGACTCCAAGCAGATCTCTGAAGATCAAATCAAAATGTTTATGCTAGCCATCAGGATCTATAGTGTTGAGCACGAAGATGTAGTGTGCAGATTGTTTCCCTACACTTTTGAAGGCAATGCCTCTGCATGGTATTTTTCTCAATAGCCCCACACTATCATGTCATGGGATAAATTCGAGTCCTGTTTCCTTGAGAAGTTCAGAAATGACAAATCTCTTGAAGTTCTAGTCATGAAACTTTATAGTTTAAAAATCAACCCTAAAGAAAAGATCAAAGATTTTAATCAAAGGTTCCTGACACTAAAAAATAAAATCCCCACTGATTCAATGCCTACCGAAAATCTTATTGTCGCATACTACACGAAAGCCTTACATCAAAACATAGCCATTTGGGTAAAGAGGTCCAAGAAAGCCACATTGTTAGAAGCCTTCGAAGAGGTGAGTCAAATCGAGAAAGATATTCTCAGCTTAAAGGACTGTACCTCTAACGAATTAGAAAACCCCTCGTCCTCCAAGAAGAAAATCGAAATCCTTCCAAGACCTCTTCCAAACAAAGCCCAATAAGAAAATTCGGATCTAGAAAACTTGCAGAAAGTTGTTTAGAAGTTATCCAATCAGGTTATAGATTTAAAACGATCATCAAAAGAATCTTCTTCAAGAAAAGGGCCTTATAAACCCCCTTTCAGGAAGCCTTTTCCCACAAATCGACCCAACCCAACTTCTAAAGGCATAAACTTAGAAAGCTTACAGTTTGTTATCTAGACGATTCTAGAGGCACATGATAACTTAGTGCCCCCCAAAATTCCTGAAGAAGTAGTTGAACAAGAGACTTTAGAAGAAGAGGAACCCTCTCCAAACATTTTCGGACATTTTTCAAATAGCATTTTTCATTCTAATTTCAAAATAGTGCATCCTTACAACATTAGGAGCAAAACAACAAACAAGCTTTCTTTTGAAACTGCAACTACTGTGCCTCCAAAACAGTCCAAGTCAGTTGAGACTAAACAAAATTCATCAGCCCCAAGTTTAGAATATGATTTGATTGAGGATCTAAAGAAACTTAGGGCTAACATTTATGTTTACGAATTATTAAAATTCCCTTTTCTTCTACAAAAAATGTTGCATAATATTGCAGAGAACAACAAAAATAGCAATCCGAACAACAACAAAGGTGTTCAAAATAGCCTCAAAACATTTCAAAAGGTCTCCGCCAAAACGACATCAGAGCCTCAAGATAAAAGAGACCTTCCTGTAAAAAGTGTAACAAATATAGATAAATTAGTTTCAGGGGTTGTGATTAAAAAACAACAGACTTCTACTGTTAACACTCACAGGAATGTCCCTCCCTTTCTGTTGACTTTTGAAATTTTCAATAGGAATGTACATAACTATATGGTGGATTCAGGAGCATCATCTAACGTAATGCCTTGGTCTGTCTGTCAAAAAATTAATGCTGAAGTTCAACCGTCCAACATGAAAATTATTCATCTTGATCAAACTAGCATTAAAGTAATAGGTGAATTGAAAGATGTGCTTATCAGATTATCATCTAATCCTAAAGTACATCAAGTGATTGATATCATTGTTGTAGATATCCCAGAAGTATATGGTTTGTTTTTAAGCAGATATTGGTCAGAACAATTACATGGCTATTTTGCAATGGATTGGTCTCACATATGGCTGCCCGAGAATGGGAAGGCTAACATGATCAAGGTAAATCGTGAACATTATCTTAAGCTCAGTAACTGATTTAAATAATCCCAATCAACCATTTACTACTTATGCCGATTCGCCTTAAATATAGGGGATGGACACTTTTTTCAACAATTTCATGGCTAAAACCTCTACCATCATTGATCCTGAACAACAGTATGAAATTTTGACATATATGCAGCCAACAACTTCCTCTAAATGGTCACATACACCCGATAAAAATCAAATCTGGTCTCTTTATTTCAATGGGTCAAAATCCAAGGAAGGAGTTGGTGCAGGATGTGTACTCATTGATCCAGCAGGTAACAAGACTTTGATTGCTTATCGTTTAGAATTCGAATGTACAAATAACACGGCCGAATATGAGGCACTCCTGCAAGGTCTCAGAAAAGCACTGGATTTAAACATTCAGAATTTGACTGTTTTTGGTGATTCGGAAATAGTGGTTAGATAGGTAAAAAATTCTATCCACTATTTATCTCCGCATCTAAAAATCTATTGGAATGAGGTATGGAATTTGTTGAACAAGTTTTCTGCATTTAACATAAATTCTATTCCTAGATTGAATAATACTGAAGATGATTTGTTAGCTAACGTCGCTTCAAAAATTTTCCCCACAGAAGGCCTATCTCCGAATGCATTTTCAGTTGAATTTTTGTTCAGACCATCCGTCCTGGACAACATTACAAATTGGAGAGTATTCGATGACAATCAGCAGATCATTAGTTTTCTGCACATGGAAGAAACTTTCCAGGGCGCAGTAATCGACGAAGGCACCCATGACGAAAATCTTCGCAACTTTACGGTAATACCTTATCCAAGATCCTCAGAATCTACATCGGATATGGTAAACTCTATCCTAAAATCTATGGCTAAATTAGAAATTTTTTATGATCTTCATGATAAATTCAGAAAATCAATGAATTGTAAAACGAATAGTTCTTCATTGACATACGAAAAAGTAAATTTAGTAACTAAAGACAATCATCAGTGCGTTAATTTGGGGTTGGGATGTTCTGAGCAAGCAAAGGTAGCCTTCATTAAGTTGTTTAAGGAATTAAAATATGTCTTTGCCTGGATGTATGATGACCTAAATACCTTTGACCCTAACATCATACAGTAGACTATTCCCATCAAAAATTAAACCCAACCCTTCCAACAAAAGTTAAGAAAGATTCACCCGAAACTCAAACCAACAGTCTAGAAAGAATTAAACAAACTCTTGAATGCTAAAATAATCTTCCCAGCTAGGCACATGCAATGGGTCTCTAATCTTTTCCCTGTGAGGAAGAAGAGTGGTGAAATCCGACTATGTGTCGATTTCCAAAATTTAAACTGAGCGTCTAATAAAGATAACTATCTGGTCCCTCCTATAGAGCAGATCCTTCAACATGTATCTGGCTCCAAAAGATTATCCTTGTTGGATGTTTTTTCAAGGTATAACAAGTCCTTATGTCTCCTCTAGACCAACTCAAAACCACCTTTCGTACTCCATGGGGTACCTATGGTTATAGGAAAATGCCCTTTGGGCTCATAAATGTTGGTGCCACTTTTCAGAGAGTGATGGATATCGCTTTCCACGGTTTAATCAATCAATCTATAGTAGTTTACTTAGATGACGTCACCGTATTTTCAAAAAATAAAGAAGATCATCTAGCTCACCCGAGGTATGTTCTACAACGATGTTGTAAGTATGGTATTTCTTTGAATCCTAAAAAATCTATCTTTGCATTAGAACAAGGTAAACTTCTCAAATTCATTGTATGAAGTGAAGGGGTGATTATTGACCCTAAAAGAACCCAATTCATTTCAAAATTGCCCCCTCCCTTGTCAAAAATGTCCATGCAGTCCTTCTTAGGATAGATAAACTTTGTTAGGAGATTCGTCCCCAGCTTTTCGGAAATGGTGAGGTGATTACAAAACTTAATAAAAAAAGATGTACAATACCATTGGGGACCCTTATAAAGTCAAGCTTTTGATTCAATAAAAAAGGCCATAATAGATGCTCTTTCTCTAATGAGTCCTGATTTTTCACGAGACTTCACTCTATACATGTTTGCCTCTGATTGGTCTTATGCTGTTGTCCTAACTCAAAAGAATGTTGAAAACAATGAAGTCCCAATTTCTTTTATGAGCTCAGCCTTAAAGGGAGCAGAACTAAATTACCCAGTAGTATATCAGCAAGATTATGCTATTTTTAAAGCAGTAAAGCACTTTTGATCTTATCTGCTGAAATCCAGGACAAAAATTATTGTCCCTTACCCTGTTGTCAGAAATTTGTTAGTACAAAAAGAACTTGGTGAAAAAAGGGATAATTGGGTCACATCCTTACAAGAATATGACATAGAAATCACCCTAGCAAAAATCGTTAGAGGCCAAGGATTATGTAAGTTGGTTATTGATTTAGCCACAGAACAACAAAATGAAAATTATATGTTAATTTCAAATCAGCACTATCAAAATCAAATCTGTTGTACACAAAACCTTACTATCCCTTGATACGATGACATCAAGTTTTATCTTATGCACAGATCAGCTCCCTAGCACTTTGACCCGAAAAATATGAGAGAATTAAGGTTAAAGTCTGCTTCATTTCAGCTAGTAAACGATATTTTGTTTCACCAAAATTTTGATGGGATACTAATGCGTTGTTTTGAAAAAGATGAAGCAGAAAAGGTCTTATTGGAATTACACACATGAGAAGTTGGTGAGTATTTTGGTGGAGACACCACTGCCCAAAAAGTATTAAGGGTAGGATATTACTAGCCCACCCTTTTCAGATATGCCCATACTTTGTGCCGCAAATATGTAATCTGTCAAAAGGCATCTAGACACATAAAGAAACCATCTTTCCCACTGCAACCAGTTTCTGTAGACCACCCTTTTCAGTAGTGCGGTTTGGATATTATAGGTTCGATCAATACTTCATCCTCACAGTAGCATAAATACATCATAACAACCACAGATTATTTCACTAGATGGTCTGAGGTTGCCCCATTAAAATTTGTAAATACCAGTCAAGTAATATCCTTTTTGAATTCAAATATTATTACTCGTTTTGGTATTCCTGAATGCTTGGTATTTGAAAATGCCTCTTATTTTTCATTTCTTGAAATGAATGATTTTTCTTTAGAAAAGGGAATAAAATTAAAGTACTCTGCCAGCTATTACCCTCAGGGCAATAGTTTGGCGGAATCAACCAATAAAAACCTGATTAAAATTATCAAGAGAACTGTTTCTGAGAATCATAAAAATTGGCATAATGCACGTTTTAATGCAATCTGGGCTGACAAGGTAACCCCTAAAGCTGCTGTAGCAAATTCCCCTTTTTTTCTTGTTTACAGCAGGGAAGTGATTCTTCCACCACATATCCTTCTTCCATCCTTGCAGTTATCGTAGAAGGCACAAGAAGAAGACTGACCCCCTTGGAGAGTTGAATTAACACTTTCTTAAAATTAGAGGAAGTAAGGGCGCAAGAAAAACGAAAAATTGGATCAACATCAACTCATTGTTAAAAACTGGTTTGATTCTAATTCTACCTCTGACAGAAATTTTGAGGTAGGGGACCTTGTCCTAAAATGGGACAAACCGCATGAGGGAAAAGGAGACAATACTAAGTTTCAGAACTTGTGGTTAGGACCATTTTTAATTGCTAAGAAATTGGGTCCCAGTTCCTTTCACCTGTAGAATCTAGAGGGACAACCAAACACCTTCTCGGTGAATGACCAAGCTCTAAAAAAATACTTTACCTGATGACTCATCCAAGCACCCCTTGTAAATATATATATTTTTTTCTTTGTTGTTTTCTTTTCTTTCCTGGGTTATTTTTATTTTCTTTTTTGATGGTCAATCTTTCTTTTTGAAACACACATGCCTGCATCACGGGCCAGTTCAGACAAAAATGATAGAAAAATTTCCCTCCAAAATGACTGTTAAAAGTTGTTTAAACATCAATTGTGGTATTTCTTCGAGATTGCAACCCTGCTAAAATGACTTGTTGTTTTAAAAGTGTCTTCTTGATTTCAATATGCAACTAAAGGCACTCACGATCATCTATAAAAATTATTTTACGCTGTCCCTGTTCTTTAAGAGGACAATTCAATGATGTCTCCCTATTCTTGAAAGTCTGTTTTATTAGTAAACGATTTCCAGATCTTAGTGAAGGACAACTGAATTTTTTTTTTCTCAAGGTCTGTGACATATTAAGACGCAGAAAAAACTAGAATTTTTAGCATCACCCCGCTCTAATAAATATCTTTAAAAAAAAAAAAAATCTTCAAAGAGCTATGGGAAGTGCTTGTAAACCCACCGGGACACTGAACAGGTCTGCTGGCAGTAGGTAAATGCATGCATGATGCCAAGATAACTTCGCCAGGGTACTGAACAGGCCCGCTGGCAGCGAAGCAATGTCAGGTAAAAGAAAATTCTCATATGTGCATTCTGTTTTGACTTCAAATTTCTTTCATTCTGATCTGGAATTTCTTGACAAGATACACATATCTGAGTGGTTTAATTGACATCCCTATCAAGGCTATGGATGCCTACTGGCAGTAGCGGCCCTGTCAATAGTATTTAAGATTTTTAACCTTAACACCATGGCTCCCTTTTGTTAAGATTGTCATCAGTTTTCATCTCTCTAAAGATAACAGTTGTTTGAAACTGGAATGCATTATAATTATTTCTGATGCTCAAACAACTTTCCGATTGTTTTCGATTTGAAGATTTTTTCTGATTATCCTAATCTGAATTCGTTCATTCGGAAAAGATAACTGCTTCTCCCAATGTGTCACCATTGTTGGCAGCAATGATATAATTACTATTGTTTATAAGCTGCCTACACAGGGCCTCTAAATTTTCATTACTCATCATGAGCATTGTCACTAAACGACACTGGTCACTTGTCTCCTTTTACATATATTCGTTTCGATTTTTGTTTTCATGACTATAAGCATGAAAACTCGTAGCTCGAAATGACATTTTGTTTCGATTTTTTATCAAAGGAAAACTGCTCATGTGGTTTATTATAGAATTGTCATATTTTTTCTATGAACATGATTGTTCTCCTTGTTTATGACCCCTTGGTTCTAAGCATGCCTTGGTTGCATAAGTGAAATACCTCCATTCACTAATATTCGATTGATTTTGATGGATTTTTGATTCATGAAACTTTGAATTATTCAATTTTTATTCAATGCACTTACCTTTGTAATCAAACTATGAATGTGCGTATTATGGTTTTTAAAGTGTTCTGATTGTAGTACGTACCCAATGCCAAGGTGGCATATGAAGTATAGCATGCCATTACTCTTTTGCATGGTCGCGGGCTTCACGAAGTCGCTCACACACTTAGTGATTAACACCCTGCCCGTCGTTTCAATTATCACAACAAGTATTGGTAAGGCTCGGGGTTATGGCTCTCTAGCTTTCTTCCAAACCCTACCTGTGTATTCTTTGTTAATTACCAGTTTGTTCAACATGGATCCAGTGGTAAGGGTCGAGCCGAATGGAATCCAAACCCTGCTATCATATGCTAATGCCAGGGACGATTTAGAAAGGAACAGCTGGCATTTGTTCATCAAAAAATTTAAGGGTTTCAATCTTCGAGTTGCCCATGAGTTTTCCTTGACCTTTGATGGATGTAGGGAAAAGATAGGTGACGTGTAGTTAGAAGTAACATAATATTTTTTAAGCCAAGGCACGAGTTTTCTAGTTGTCGGGCAAAAATGGTTCAAGAATGTGAAAGTTGAAGAGGTCCCCTGGACTTTGATGTTCACCTCACGAAAAATTACTAGTTGCGATCGAGATATGCCAGTCTCATCCTTAAAACCTAGGTGGCATGATCTACTTGCTATTGTGAAGCAATTCATTACATGTGAAGGAAGATTCGTATTAGTTTTCCTGTATCATCTGCACTTGCTTATGAGTTTCATTGGCTTCCCGTTGAATATGCCCTACTTTCTACTTAGAAGTTTGTATAAGATGGGTAAATAGTTTAGGAAATAGAGGTCAGATTCAAGTTTGTTCCACCATGGGCTTATTAAAATTATCCTTGTA
This sequence comes from Picea engelmannii, assembly GCA_009831015.1. Classification (NCBI taxonomy): domain Eukaryota; kingdom Viridiplantae; phylum Streptophyta; class Pinopsida; order Pinales; family Pinaceae; genus Picea; species Picea engelmannii. The sequence goes on along the minus strand of ML778118.1, from coordinate 467,125 downwards.
AACCAATTACAGTCCCAAAACGACTGTTGGGATTCATTTATCATACGAAATGGTTTCGGAAACCATGAATTGGGACAAGTTGATAAGTCGATTACCGTGGAAACCCTTGTGAGACCTACCACCTCTTCCCCACCACTCGAGACCTGTGATATTCCCCCTAACAATGAACTCCAAAGCTACCCTAATGTTATCCAATAGAACAATCGACTAGTTTCAGACCCAAAGAATTGCACTAAAACTGTTGTAAAACCTACAGGGAAGAAGCACAAGGGCAATGTTGATGTTAATTTCAAGAATAAAAGGGTTGGTCGTTTGATTTCACGAAGTGTTCAAAATAAAATCAAACCCTATGCTGATACAAAAAACACAATTGATGTGAGCGAAGATTCAAACTTAGAAATCGAAAGATTCGTGACTGAAGAGGACCCCGTGTCATACGGGTTTTACCCTGACAGACACTACGACTATGTTAACAACTTGCCTCCTTGTCTAAAGGATAACTTAGAATTTCCTGGCATTCAACTCTGTGATAATCCTACCATTCACATGGAGGATTCACCAACCCATAATGTTGTTCATGCACACTCTTTAAAGTCGTAGTGTGAGGTATGTCGATCTTGGATAGACAAGTATTATACCGATGTTCCACTGCTATAGTCACGACTTAAATATTTAAAATACCAAGTGGATATGTTGACAAACAAGAACAATAGACTCCATTCCATAACCCAAGAAAAGGAGAAACACCTTGAAACTACAGGATCTATCATTTTCAAAAATGTAGACACAGCCACAACTATCATAAATTCCAAAGTTTCTTGACATTATTCAGTTTGTGATATGAGGTATGAATTAGTTAACATAATCATTTGTTGTTTTTAGAGTAGGATATTTGATTTGATTAGATAAATTGTTTTTATTATTAGAATCAATTTCTTTTATTTTTTAAGATTGCATGTGCTATTTTAACTAGCTACAGAATTGTAAGATTCTGTAGCCAGTTAAGAAAATTCGAAATGTTTGATTTGATGATTGAAGACATATCTGCAATTTTCTTATTTTCATTTATTTTTAGGAAGATTAAGGAGTCCATAATTTCTAGGATGATAGGAGACACTTCTGAAGATCTCCCATGCCATATCTGTTATTCATTTTGATAGAAAAAATTAGACTCTTGATAGTTTTGAGATCTAGTAAAATCAGGGAGGTTGCATCCCCCATATTTTTGGAACAGATTTGATATTATCAATAAGAAACAGTTTTGTTTCCTGGAACCTGTAGTGTCCCCAAGGCCAAGCCCCGTTACAGATCATGTTATATGCAAAGAATTGTAAATATGTTCTATAGGCTGGTGAGCCAAGTTTTGTATAAGCTGTAGGCTTATGAGTTTTGTTAGGCCAGGGAGCCTAAGTGTTGAAGGCCAGGAGCCTGTTAAATGTACTTGTATGTATGCAGGTCAATTAATAAAATATAAATACCGCAAGTGCAGACCGACCACGATGAATGAGTGATGGGGGACTGAGCGTCCACAGATTGGGCAAGGTATCAAGGGGCTGAAAGGTGGGAAAGGGGTTGAGTGAGGAGCCTAGGGGCTAAGCCTAGGGGGCTTAAGCCTGGAATAATATTTTATTAATATTCCTAAAAATGCATGTGCACATTATTTTATCCTAAGTCCTTTTTGGAAGGACTCGTGAATTCCCAAGTGGTGGGAGGAAGGTGTACGGATGGAATGCATGCAGTTCCCAGGGTGACAAGTGTCAACCCTGGTGCATGAAAATAAAAACCTGGAACTGAGACGAGAAGGGGCGCTCGCCTGGATTCTGAACCAAACCTCTGTGCGCGGAACCTGTACGACCTCTGCTGGATATCCTGATTCATCTCTGAAACTGTGAGATGTGTTTTCCTGAGAAAAAACTGTGGAATACCTGTCCGGAGCGAAGAGTCTGTGTCTGTTCCAGGCAATCCCAAGAACGGATCCCATGAACCCAAATTCCCTGTGTTAAACCCAAGTGGAAGAATCCCTGGTTGTTCGGGGAGAATTGAATTAGCCGGTGCATGAAGCCTGCTCCGAAATCATCTCCATGAGATCACTCCGTGATTGCCAAGCCGTTGTTGGAAGTATTGTCTGTGTTTCCTGTGGATTGCTGTGAATGCGCAGAACTGGACTGCGTGAGGCTTGTTGGCCTGTGAGCGACCCCTCCAGGTGAGGGAGTGCGCAGAGGGAGAAGAGGACTCCTAGAAGGAATCCCTGTAGCTTCCATAGAGCCCAGAGAATTTCGGTCTGGTATGTTCCTGTAACCCAAGGTAAGGGAGACGGGCAGCCGAAGGACTGTCTAGGTGACAGAGAAGGTGCACTCTCCTGGGGTGGAACAGGCATGTGGGGAATGAGGGTCTGTGGGTAGCGAGCATGGGAGATTCCTGGGAGAGCTTCTTCCTGGTGAATGTGTATGTGCTATCTTCCCTGTAACCTCAGCCTAGCCTAGGATTCCTTTCCTTGGGGTGGAACTCGGTCCCAGCTCGGGGGTGACCTACTGTTGAGCTATGAACAGTGTGGTCTAAGGCTGGGAGGTTCGTGGAAGGCCTGCACTTGGTTGGTGATTTCCACAGCAGATAAAAGATAAGTAATCTGAGTTATGTTTATCACATTTGACATGACTGTGCTATTTTGTATCATGTTTTTCGCTGTGTGAATGAATTAATGATAAATGCTATGGAATGATTAATTATAGCAGTACCCATATATTACACTCTGAGCTTAAGTATGTTTAATTCTGTTAAATACATTATTTATAATTTCATGTACAGAATGGTAAACTGAGGGGGTTGGGAACCCCGGAGTAGTGAAAGGGTACACTACAAATTGGTATCAGAGCAATTTGTAGTGTACACTACAAATTGGTATCAGAGCCAGGGTTTCGACACTGAGCCTATATGGGCCAGTAGAGCGGTCTTTGGACCGAAAATGTGAAGAGAAATTGGGCCTGGAATGGCCAATTTCGGATGTTGGTTTGTTCCAGTGCATCAAGTAGTTGCTTGACCACGTTTATAAGCTCAGGAGGTATAGCGGTACTATGAAACCGTAGCTGGTACGGTCTATGACCATAGGGAGACAGGTTTCTACACCAAGGGTGTTAGAATCGTCGGATCTGTTCGGGAGGGAAAGCGAACCCTTGCAACCGCCAGATCTGGAGAATGTGCATGAGGTTTAAAACCTTTTGATACTGCACAGGAGTTTAAACTTGGGAGGATCGTGAGTCATGAGATCCCTGGGGGAATTAACCGCCAACCGTCCGCGTTGACGAAAGTTGCGCAGGACTTAAGTCCTCATGGGTGGAGGAGAAGTCCCAAAGAAGCGTCGGGATATTCGAACTCAGTAGAATCGAGACCCTGTGATTCTCGAAATCCCAAGGATAGATCATAGCCGTAGAATTACAAGGTGGACACGTGTCAAAAGATTCCGCAGAGTCGGAAATCAGAGAATCGGAGTTCTCGAACGCATAGAGGTCTTGTCCCACGGAATCACGATCCGCGATTTCGTGATGAAATCTGGACCGTTCATTTAGTGGACACGTGGCAGAGATCCGCACCATCGGGGAAAGTCCCGACAAGGAGTGAGTCCATCGGTGTTGGAAGTTCATCGGGAAATCGGGAACCCCAGTGACAAGTGATTCATACACTTTGAAACTCCGAACCCTGAAACCCTGACGAGATATTTGAGTACGGTCACGGGGTAGAGGTCACATGGACCTGACTTAACCGTGAAGGGATAAAGCGAAAGGCGCATCGGCATATCGGGAATCAGGATATCGGAGATCCCGCGAGCGTATGAGCATGATATTGAAACTGCCGAAAACCTGACGGGGCAGGGTGGAGGTCATATAGTGTGGTTGTATGGTGAGGTTATATCCCGGAGGGCTAGCACGGACGGAGCCCATCGGAAATCGGGAAATCGGGATTTCCGCTGTCAAGCGTTTGGCGCATTTATATTTGCGAAACCCCGAACCCCGATAAGGGATAAGGCCTGGGTCGCGAGACAATAATCACATCAGCTAGGGCTTAGCTTGAAGGGCTAAGTCATATCAGAGATCGGAGAATCGGGGATTGTGAAGGCATGCGCCTGTTGATAGCACAAGGGCCGAAACCCCGATAGGAGTAGACACGAGAGGGAAACGGCCATGGTCTTGGCTCATGGTCATATGAGTCAAGGGCTGGGCTCAGGAGGGTTAGCACGTTAAAAGGGTCATCGGAGATCGAGAATTCGAGAGGATAGTAAACCTCGATGTCAAGAGTTTCAAAACTCTGAAACTGGAAGTTCTGAAATAACTGAATTAAAGTTCGGACACCCGAAAAACACAGATCCATACAGAACTCAGAAAACTTGTGAAGCCGAAATAACTTTCATTCTTGTTCGTATTAATTATGAATAATGTGGGATATTCATGAAGTTTAATGGCCTAACAATTTGAATTGGATTGCACAGTGTGTGTTCCGAATACAACAG
>ML778118.1:418937-458131 GCA_009831015.1 Picea engelmannii | reverse complement strand
CAAGATTTTGTGGGCCATTTGAGATCCTGGAAAGGATCGGGCCAGTTGCATACATGCTTACATTACCTGCATCTATGACTGTACATAATGTGTTTCATGTTTCACTGCTTAAGAAATATGTACCTGATGCTAATCATGTTATCAATTGGAATGTGATTCAGGTGGAACCAAAAGGTGTCCTGCAAGTACATTCTGTGCGCATATTGGACAGGAAAAACAAGCAGCTCCGAAATCGAGCCATAGAGCTTGTAAAAGTCCAGTGGACCTGGTACGGTCCTGAGGACGCGACATGGGAGCATGCAGATATTATGCGGGCAGAGTACCCACATCTTTTTGAAAATTTTGAAGGACACACAGAGGCAGTGAAAGTTGCACTGAGGACAGTGCAAAAATAAGGGGAGGGGGTTGTAGTGTCCCCAAGGCCGAGCCCCGTTACAGATCATGTTATATGCAAAGAATTGTAAATATGTTCTATAGGCTGGTGAGCCAAGTTTTGTATAAGCTGTAGGATTATGAGTTTTGTTAGGCCAGGGAGCCTAAGTGTTGAAGGCCAGGAGCCTGTTAAATGTACTTGTATGTATGCAGGTCAATTAATAAAATATAAATACCGCCAGTGCAGACCGACCACGATGAATGAGTGATGGGGGACTGAGCGTCCACAGATTGGGCAAGGGATCAAGGGGCTGAAAGGTGGGAAAGGGGTTGAGTGAGGAGCCTAGGGGCTAAACCTAGGGGGCTTAAGCCTGGAATAGTATTTTATTAATATTCCTAAAAATGCATGTGCACATTATTTTATCCTAAGTCCTTTTTGGAAGGACTCGTGAATTCCCAAGTGGTGGGAGGAAGGTGTACAGATGGAATGCATGCAGTTCCCAGGGTGACAAGTGTCAACCCTGGTGCATGCAAATAAAAACCCGGAACTAATCCGAGAAGGGGCGCTCGCCTGGATTCTGAACCGAACCTCTATGCGTGGAACCGGTACGACCTCTGCTGGATATCCTGATTCATCTCTGAAACCGTGAGCTGTGTTTGCCTGAGAAAAAACCGTGGAATACCTGTCCGGAGTGAAGAGTCTGTGTCTGTTCCAGGCAATCCCAAGAACGCATCCCATGAACCCAAATTCCATGTGTTAAACCCGAGTGGAAGAATCCCTAGTTGTTCGGGGAGAATTGAATTAGCCTGTGCGTGAAGCCTGCTCCGAAATCATCTTCGTGAGATCATTCCATGATTGCCAAGACGTTGTTGGAAGTATTTTCTGTGTTTCCTATGGATTGCTGTGAATGCGCAGAACTGGTTTGCATGAGGCTTGTTGGCCTGTGAGCGACCCCTCCAGGTGAGGGAGTGCGCAGAGGGATAAGAGGACTCCTGGAAGGAATCCCTGTAGCTGTCATAGAGCCTATAGAATTCTGGTCCAGTCTGTTCCTGTAACCCAAGGTAAGGGAGACGGGCAACTGAAGGACTGTCTAGGTGACAGAGAAGGTGCACTCTCCTGGGGTGGAACAGGCATGTGGGGAATCAGGGTCTGTGGGCAGCGAGCATGGGAGATTCCTGGGAGAGCTTCTTCCTGGTGAATGTGTATGTGCTATCTTCCCTGTAACCTCAGCCTAGCCTAGGATTCCTTGCCTTGGGGTGGAACTCGGTCCCAGCTCGGGGGTGACCTACTGTTGAGCTGATGAACAATGTGTTCTAAGGCTGGGAGGTTCGTGGAAGGCCTGCACTTGGTTGGTGATTTCTACAGCAGATAAAAGATAAGTAATCTGAGTTATGTTTATCACATTTGACATGACTGTGCTGTTTTGTATCATGTTTTCCGCTGTGTGAATAAATTAATGATAAATGCTATGGAATGATTAATTATAGCAGTACCCATATATTACACTTTGAGTTTAAGTATGTTTAATTCTGTTAAATACATTATTTATAATTTCATGTATAGAATGGTAAGCTGAGGGGGTTGGGAACCCCGGAGTAGTGAAAGGGTACACTACAAATTGGTATCAGAGCAATTGGTACACTACAGAACCTATATAAGATTGTTATTTTGTAAACATTGGATCATCTGAGCCTGGGGAAAGACTATGGATTTTTCATTTACAGACTTGAATGGAATATGATACTCATCACAACTTTAGCTTTTCCATATTGTGGTTTTATTCAAGTCATGTTTATTTCAATTTGTAAATAGATTATGATTGTTTTCGTTGTCATGGTTTACTACAAGCTGGTATGATAAAAGTTTATATATTATCCATGTTTCATGTTCCATATTTAACACACAGTAATCATTCGTTCAAACTTGAATTAAGAGATTTATCTTTATCTTTGATTGAACATTTATACGCAAGTTCTCACACCAAGATTTATCTTATTTCGGCTTCTTGTAAAATTATGAGATTGATGTGATCATATCTCTTATGTGTTCTATCATTCGAATTCCATCACTATTGCTTCATATTTATTGGGAGCAATCTCAAAATCTGTAGCAGGTTTTACTCATATTGGATGCGATAATAGGTCAGTTTGTTTGTCTGATTTCATTAGTTTAATGAATATAGAATTTTCTTGATATTTTCTACTATCTGTTATTTCTATTTGCAATTAGACATTTTGATATTCGATTCCCTGAGCATAAACATTTCAGAAAATAAATCAAAAAGATTAGATAGTAATTTCATTATAGTTTGAAAGAGTATTTTACATTTGATTTTCACAAATTTAGATTAAAATTCATAATTTGTATATTCTTTATATATATTATAAATAGAACTATTGTATATGGAAATTGTACATATATTTATATATATAGTTAATTGTACTTAGAAACTTTAGTAATTTGTTATTTATTAGGTTAGTGTTTTCCTTTCGTTATTTTTGTTTTTTCTTTTTTTCTTTCTTTAGGACTTAGATCAGCTAACGGAGCCGTAAAACTTGTTAGGGCGAGTTAATCCAAACGACTTGGGTTAATTAGAAAACCCCAGACCAAACTCACTCTTCCAATTGACGAGCGGTCATTTTCGCCCGTCAACACGGTGCAAAAGTAAAAAATTATTCTACACTGTGTCAATTTTTTTCAACATTGCATTATGATGAACATTTTCCCACATCCCATTGTGACGAACATTTCCCAACGTCGTAATGTGACAACCATTTCCCAATGTCACATTTTGATGAACGTTTCCCATCGTCACAATGTAATGAACATTTCCCTTTTGTTATCAATGTCCTTAGGAAAATATGAACTATTGTCTAAAAAGTAAAGCATGATTCCATACATCTCATTGTGATTAACATTGCATTATGATGAACATTTCCCTATGTCGCATTGTGATGAACATTTCCCAACGTCGCAATGTGATGACCATTTCCTAATGTCGCATTGTGACGAACGTTTCCCATCGTCACAATGTGACAAATGTTTCCCTTTTATTATCAATGTCCTTAGGAAAAATACAAATCATTGTCTAAAAAGTAAAACATGATTCCATACATCTCATTGTGACTAACATTTCCATTGCATTGTCACTATAATTGCATTATGATGAACATTTTCCTACATCACATTGTGACGAACATTTCCCTACGTCGCAATGTGACGATCATTTCCCAATGTCGCATTGTGTCGAACGTTTCCCATCGTCACAATGTGATGAACATTTCCCTTTTGTTATCAATGTTCTTAGGAAAAATATAAATCATTGTCTAAAAAGTAAAACATGATTCCATACATCTCATTGGGACTAACATTTCCATTACATTATCATGATGAACATTAATTAATAATTTATAAATATGTTATTTATAAAATATTTTAACATTATAATAATGAGTTAATACATTATTATAATATATTAATTTGAGTGATATATTATTAAAGTATTGATGTAACGTTATTTTATTAATGTATTATTATCTTATTAAATAATGTATTATTTTATTATTGTATAATGATGTATTAATAATTCTTTACTAATATATTAATGTATTTAATGTATTATTAATATTGTATTAATACATTAAAGTATGAGTTAATATACTATTATAATTTATTATAATGTATTTAATGTATTATTAATATTGTATTAATACATTAAAGTATGAGTTAATATACTATTATAATTTATTAGATAATGTATTTGTTAGTGTTTTATTAATACATTTATAATAATGAGTCAATACATTATTATAATGTATTATTAATATTTTAATAATGTATTTATACTTTTTATTGTATTAATTTTGTAATATTAATGTTTTAATATCAATATTTATGTTTTTATTTATAAAATATTTAATACATTAACATATTTATTGTATTTAATATATTAATACATTAATATATTAATAATGCTTTACTAATGTATTAATACATTAATAATGTTTTACTAAATTATTTTATTAATGTATTAATGATACTTTACTAATATATTAATGCATTAATAATGCTTTACTAAATGTATTAATAATGCTTTACTAATGTATTAATGTATTAATAATGCATTAATGTATTTGATACATCAAATACATTAATGTATCAAATAAATTAATGTATTAATGTATTTAATACATTAATGAATTTAATATATTTAATGTATTTAATACATTAATGTATTGATTTTATTTTAGGCATGTCGGCAGTCAACTAGCAACAACCACTTTTGTGTAAAAAGTGGTTGATATCTGCGCTATTTTCCATCTTTTTCAATTAATGGCACCATATATCAACCACTTTTTAAATAAAAGTGGTTGTTGCTAGTATAATTTATGTGTTGAGTAATCCATATTTTTTTTTATTTCCAAACAATAATCCATTCAACTACTATTTAGGTGAAAACATTGATCTATTTAGGTGAAAGGTTGTAGTTAAAAAGTTTTATGTTTTGAATGTTTTGTTTTTTTATAAGATTTTTTTTTTATTTTTATTCAAAATTTGATAGAAAAGAGTTGGATTGCATATTTGAGTGATTATTTCTATGCACTTAGATTATATAGATTTATTGAAAACATATATGCATTGAAGGTTTTTCATATCCACAACTATAAAGTGATTATTATTAGTTTTTTACTTAATTTTTGAAATATTATTTACTTGTAGTTTAGTCTTAGTTTTATAGTGATATTTTGAATAAATCTAATGAAAATATCTTTCAAAAATTATGTATTTGTAATATATATATTTTTTATTTGGAATTTATTTGAAATTTTAAAAGGTTTACAAAATAAAAAATATATTTTATATGTATTCATGTTGCAAGAGTTTCCCAAACATGGGAACTTCGGGAACACTAAAAAGTGAAGTTGGGAGCCACAATAATATATATTAAAAAGATATAAAAAATATTTTAGATTACAATAATACTTTAGACTACAATGTATAAAGATATTGATACATTTTAAATCTTCTTTCAATAAAATTGAAGGTCAGTGGAGGACAATGTTTCTCATATTGAAATTACTAATTTAATTTATGCTAATAATTATATGAATATATTTAACACAATACTGAAACTTTAATATCCATAAATATTCCATTAGAAAATGAGAAACAAAATTGAAAATACATATATACAATTTTAACATCTTTTTAAAATTAAACTTTACATATATAAACTTTAAACATCTTTGTAAATTTGAAGCATTATTCTTTTTTTATTGGAAAAAACAAAATAGTACAATTCTTCTAATATTAAAATACAATAAAAGTCAATGATATAGTTGGTTGATATCAACTACAAAGTGGAGAAAATGCTTGTGGTGGATAGGATATTGATTTGTTAGAGTTTCATGTTTAGTTTGGGCTAGAAGAAAAACATACATCCATCAAAAGTTTTTCATATTCACAACTATAAAGTGAGTATTATTAAGTTTTTTACTTAACTAATTTTTGAAATAATATTTACCCGTAGTTTATTCTTAGTTTTATAGTGATATTTTGAATAAATATAATGAAAAAATTTGTAAGAAAATATGTATTTGTAATAATGGAAAAAATAAATTTACATTTTAATTTAATATAATTCTAATTTAAAGCTATTCAACTGGCTCCCAAGATCCCATTTCTTTGATATTGAAGATTCCAAAAAGCTCTAGTTCCCAAAAGAGTTCCCAACCAATTGGATATGTTCCCAAAACGTTTCCAAGTTCCCGGAACTTCAAGAATGAGTTTAAGAAATGCTAGAAATGCATGGAGCTCCCGTGCAACTATGATATGTGTGTGTGTGTGTGTGTGTCCAAGTTCTCGAAACTTCAAGAATGATTAAGAAATGTTGGAAATACGTGAAGCTCCCGTGCAACTATGATATATATATATATATATATATATGTGTGTGTGTGTGTGTGTGTGTGTGTGTGTGTGTGTGTGTGTTTAATTGTATCAAATGAATAATTATGTTTAAAATTAGTTAAAAACTCCACTAAAATTAAATTGAGATATACATTAAACTATTATAAACCATACAATAGACTATGTTCATATTGTGAAACTAAATGTTCATTCCAATGCTCGTAAAATGAACACACTTACCATATATAGTTGTAGCAACTGAATGAATAATTGAGTTTGAAATTGATTAAAAAAAATTCCACTAAAATTTTTCATGTACATTAGAATATTAAAAACCAAACTCTAGTAAAAATTTCCATGTACATTAGAATATTAAAAACCATACAATGGACTATGTTTATAATGTGACACTAAATGTTCATTTCCATGCTCATAAAATGAGCATACATGCTATACATGTAACTTACTCATTAGTTTCACATGTTGATTCACTTGTTCAATAACAAGTAGGCATTATCTTTAAAATTATCTAATAAAAAATACATTTTTTGAATTAATCATTGATGTACCCTAGTCACGGCCCTATGTAAATATAGCTGAAATTATCCATAATTGGTGTAAACAAATTTAGTTCCATGATTCAATAAAAAACCACCATAGAGTGTAGTTCAATTAAAAAAAAGCACAAATAAAACACAATAATAGACCACTGAATGAAAAATAACCAAAAAGTTTTGCATCTCAATTCAAAACTAGTAGAAGTACCACAACAACCAAAACTAGTAGAAGTATCCCATAGTCTCTGTTGTTTGAATACTGAGAGTGGGAGGTGAATTAGTATGAACGCTTTTTACCACTTTCAGTCATAATATATAAACTTCATCTTTATGAGGAGTATATCATTTATATATATTGCTCATAAAGTTGAAGTTTATATATTGTATATATAAACTTATATTTATATATAAGTTTATATATATATATATATATATATATATATATATATATATATATACCTGAATACAAAATATCACAATAGATCTAAATATATCCGAATACAATCACCACACAAGATATATGAAACCACGACTTTATTATATCAAAACCCCTGAGGTAGAGCAATACCATACAATGGATCCTATTATGGAAGGCATCCTCTCATGTTCACTTGCCTCTTTGAGGTCGATTCCTTCTAATGAACTACCACTCCAAATACAATACTTCTCTTCATATCCCATTACCTTGATTGAACCCCTTTATATAGTGCTACCATCACCTAAGAACATTGTAGAGGATGAATCTTCTAGAAGTAGAACCTTCTAAGAAGTAATATTACATTTATTATATCTAACTACCAATTTAATATATCTAACTACCATAGTGGGCCTTATTTAATAATATAGTAGACCTAGTCCACCTTACATTGAATGGCCTCCACTATTATCACTATGGGCCATTTCCCCCCCCACTACCTTTGTAGCTACCTAATGTATATATTGCATTCAATATATCATGAGAATATAACAATAAGAAATATCATCACATCAATAACTACATGCACAATACACCAAAATTTACGTGGAAACCCAAATGAAACAAAACCACATAATTCTTTCTTATATATCAAAGATTATACTCATAGGAAACGCCAACTTCCAAATTGTCTAGCACCAACTGGAAGGAGGCTCCAACCCCTTATTTACAGGCTCCAACATGAAGGAAGCTACAATTCCTTGAATTCTTCAGCTGGAAATGGAAGGACACTCCAATCCCTAGTTTACAGGATCCAACCTAAAGGAAGCTCCAACTCTCAGTATTCTCTAGCTCTAACTAGAATGAGTCTATGACCCCTTGATTTATAGGATCTAACATGAAGGAAGGTATGAATCCTTGTATTCTATGGCACAAAATAGAAGGAGACTACAACCCCCTTTCCTTTCCTTGTCCTTCCACCCTGAAATATAAGTGCATAATCAAATTTTTACTACCACTAATCAACCTGTAACTTCCACTATCATCGATACAACAACCTTTCATTGTTACTGTCTCATCAACCTGTCATCCAACCTAACATTGTCACTGTCATTGTCACTGATCAACAAACTATAATAAGATCCACTTGCATGTATATCAAAACCATTACCATACCATGTACATCAACCATGTACCAGAACCTATACCATACCATGTACATCAACCATGTACCGTAACTTGTACCATAACATTTATATCAACCATGTACCAAAACCTGTACCATATCATGCATCAACCATGTACCAAAACCTGTACCATAACAAGTGCCTCAACCATATACCATATCACTCATGATATGTCTCAATCATGCCATACACCATGTGCCATACATGTACCACACCATACATCAATAATGTACCAAAACTTGTACCATGAGATGTGACTCAACCATAAATCATATCACTCATGACATGCCTCAATCATGAAATATACCATGTACCATAAAATATCATCAATGAAGTCGCTCAAGCATGTAATAACATCACGATGACATATACCAAATCACATACCAAGATAGCCAAGATATGCTTCTAATTAATGTACCATAACATCACCAAGGTGTACCTCAAATCATATTCCAAGTATCCAAGATGTGCTAATGTCTCAACAATATGTCTCAAGCATGCACCATAACAACCAAGATCATATACCAAGTATATGCCTCACACATGTGCCAATCATTACAAAGATGTGCCTCTAACAATGAACCATTAAAAAAATACACAATGTACTAAGGATATATCAAAACCATGTATGTACCTCAATCATATGCATCCATGTACCCAATAGACCTCCAAGACATGCCTTGAGAAAGTGCTAAACCATCTATGCATCAAATACATAAAGACATACCTTTAATAAAGATGAAACCTGATGCATACCATCTCAGACCTTCTAACAACCTTGTTGAGTCATCATGCCTTACTGCAACCTAGAGAAAACATCTTTCTTCAAGTCCTTTTCTCAATTTTGTGACTTGCACACTACCAACTCTTGGATATCCACGCTTTTCTCCAGTGCAACCCGTGGATGTTCGTGGCTTTCTCTACTGCGACCCACAAATAACCTGAGAAATCTATTTTTTCACGCCTTTCATTGCCTTCTCTTTTCTACCTCATACTTCCCTTCCTTAGACATGTTAATAAAGTATTTACCAAAAGATCACTTCAAAGATATATAAACATTGAACTTGTGTGTGTCCTTATGAGAGACTTTTTGTGGTGTATTTATACTTTTACACCACAAATTATTTCCTTAATTTTTTCTTGTTACAACCACTTTACTATTTAATTATTGACTTGTAACTCTCTAGGGGCTTCTTAACCATTATTCGGGTCTTCCAACTTCATAAGGCCATATCTCCTCAACCGTGAGGAACCACATGGTGTACCACCTACCGTTGGAAACAACATGACAAGGAATATCTATATATGAGTCTTTTACATGCACTTACACTTTCCTCCATGTGATTATTCCTCAAACCACTTTAGACTTCATGACTATACCTCTTGGGATTCTCAACCATTCAACCATATTTCCGGGGTTTTTTCTATGGTTGACTAGGGATGACATAAATGATTCTAGATTTCATCTAAAGTTGACATCAATGAGAACTAACTTTCCATCATCTGCAACTTTATTGAACTAATTTCCAATGCCCTTGGTACTTTTTACATTCATAGAGCCTATGCAAAGGTCTTTAAAATTCACATAAACCCACACAACATAAACCAAATCAAACAAGATCCAAAGGTCCTTTAATCATTCAAACATTTCATATTTAATCTTTTGATTCTTGGGTTTTGGTCTTATAGTGATCCTAACTATTCAAATTCCAAATATAATGCTTCATATTCAATGGATTTCAAAAATCCAGTAAGAACAATAAATGTTTACCTACATTAATTTTTTTTATTTGATTTTTTTTTTTTAATCATAAAATTGAACCAATATGAAAATGTGAGAAAATGTGTAGGATAGCTATAATGGCAGGAATGCTCCTACATTATACTTTAGCTAGAAAATGTAAGGATGTTACTCACAAATTTGTTGATCAAATAACCATTGACTATCTTTATTTTCTTCTTCTTTCCTTAGCACGCTTTGCACCATTGATAATTTCTTATTCTCCACTTTCAATCATTCTTTTTCCTCGTCATAATCTATAATGATGCACTTTGAAACTGTAGGTAGTTCCACACACTTACATTCCATCTTCTTTTTGTAGATTATCTTCATCAACATCACAATCATCTCTTCCTCCTTTGGAAACTACAATGAATCTTTTCCAAAGGGGATTACCTTGAAAAACATCTCTTGTGAATGGTGCTCATTACCACTCCATAATATTTCTCTTCTAACATTACCACTATATTAATGCATATCATTAATGCTTTCTGCCCAAGCATCTCCTCATTTTGTTTTTCTCTTACTGCAACCACTCCTTTACTATAATTGTCTTCCTCTTATTGTTTCTTTGCTAAATATTCTCTCTCTTACATTATCTATTGCTACTACAATTGCTACATATTTTCTTTGATCAACTCCAATTTCCTTTTCTTCACATTTCACTTCACCCACAATAAAGTCACAACACAAAATAATTTGGAAGTCAAACATTCCCATCTACATCTCTTCCAATATTACATCTATGGTAACATCACCTCCTTGAAGCTCCACAAGACCACTCTTTTTTGAAATATCACTTCCTATCGCAACAACACTTAGTATTGCAATATCTCTCCCTTGTAATAATACCACTCATTTTTAAAACGCTTTTTATTTTCACAATATCACCCACATTCGAAACAATATATTTGATCTACACATACACTCTCTCAAGCATAGTGTTGGGTCAGTGCAAGGTAGTGAATATAATGGTTTCTCATGACGCGTTAGTGACAATGAAAACATGGAAAATCAACAATCTAATAACTTTGAGGGATGATTAGAGGTACTTTCAAAATAAATCAATTTAAATAAATGATTATTTATAAAGTAATTCTAATTTAAAGGTACTTTGGTTTCCATAATAAAGTAATTTAAGTAAATTCTAATTTGTAAATTGAGAAATTGAAATAGTTGGAGTGTTACCATTGTGTTGATGGGTGAGCAACAAAATCAGTGGTTTCATATTTATTGTTGACCCCTCCAATCACCCAAATCATTGCAATAATATTTCTATGAAACTTGTTATATGAACTCTCTAACAATAATTATCAATCAAACTTGTTATATGAATCATCCTTGATTGTCTCGTGATCTTATGATTCTATGTTATTATTTTCCCATGGAAGACATTTGAACAACTTCACTGTAGAGGTGAAATTTGTGGAGTAAAAACTTCACATAGAATAAAAGATAGTGTGTCATAGTTAAAGACATAAATGTGTGCAATCGTATTTCTAATGTGAAGAAGATAGAATATGTGAATATATATTATATAAAAGTACCAATAGAGTTGTATAAGGACATATAATTATGTAACCTCACTTATCCTTTCTATGTGTGATTCAAATTTTTAGAAGTTAATAGCTAAACATATATTTAGATTTAAAAGGATGCTCTAAAATTCAAAAGTTGAGAAGAAAGTGCTTTAAAATCAATTGTAGTGTACCAAGGATAAGGAAACTTTAAGACCAATATATCACCAAAATGGGTGACCATATACACCAATTAACTAACTCTTAGCTCCCTATAACTATGGATGTTAGGGTAGAATCATAAATCTTTTAAGTACATGAACTAAAAATTGTTCTACAAAATTCATTTCATAATATAAATTATACCTTTAATTGTAGAAAATGAATAATATTTGATTACATTTAAGATTGGGTAAAAACCTCATTGCAAATTGCAATGTACAATAGAATATTAGAAACCATACAATGGACTACGGTTATAATGTGGCATTGAACATTCATTCCAATGCTCATAAAGTCAACACAAGTGCCATATATGTAACTTCCTCATTTGTTTCACATGTTGATCCATTTATCCAACAAGAAGTAGGTGTTATCTTTAACACTATCGTATGCAAAATGTTGTTTTTGTATCAATCATTGATGTATCCAAGTCATGACCCTTTGCAATATCACACAAACATAGTGTAATTTCTCCACAATTGGTGTAAATAAATTCAATTCCAGGATTTAATAGACAACCACTATATTTTGTAGTTCAATTGAAACCAAGTAGATATAAACCACAATAATAAATCAGCAAGTAAAAATAACCAAATAGTTTTGCATGTCAATTCAAAAATATTATAAATACCACAACAACAATAGTATTTGTGGTGAATCAATAGAACTTAATGTTCCAAAAAAACCCAATCAACACATGGTTTTGGAGATCCAGACAGTGAATTTATGTCAGTAGGACACCCCCCATAATTGCATCTTCCTGAAGCCCAAACATCGTACAGATATTAATAAATCTATTTTCAGATAATGGCTTAGTGAAGATATCAACTACTTGATCATTTATTCTACAATAGATAAGAGAGACAAAGTTCTCATGAACCAATTGTCTCAAATAGTGAGCATGGATCTCAACATGCTTCATTTGAATGTGGTAAAAATGGTTGTCAACAACTTGAATGACATGCTGATTGTTAGGGTAGATTGTAGTTTTGGTATAAACATGGAATCAAATTTCGCATAAAAGCTGGAAAATCCAAACGACCTTTGTACCTACATGAATGGTGCCACAATTTTTTTCTTCTATAGTCGACAAGGAGACTACCTTATATTTCTTGCATGAACAAAAAAATGTTTGAGTGATAAAGTGAAACACATAGCCAGAAGTGGAATTTTGATCATCATCGTCGTCAACCTTGTTGGAGTTGGTGAAGCTAATCAATGAATATGAACTTCTACAATACTAGCTACCAAAAAATGTGGTACCTTTGAGATAGCGGAAAATTTGCTTGAATTATTTACAGTAGATCTGTTTGCAGTCCTACACAAACTGGAAAACCATACTAACAACAAAGGAAATGTTAGGTCAATTATGAGTGAGATAAATAAAATTGTCGTCTAGTTTTCTATAGAGTGTAGCATTGACTCTGAGAGATTGACAAGTTTTATTCAACTTTACTCCATAATGAAAGAGATTAACACAAGGATAACAATAATCCATATTAAAATGTGTCAAAAAATCCATGATATATTTAGATTTAAAAAGTAAAAAACCATGAGACAATGGTAAGACTTGAAGACCCACAAAATAATACAGAGTACCAAGATTTTTGATGTCAAAGGAGTTAACAAGCTTCTTATTCAATCTAAGAATTATATCAATGTTATTTCAAGTTATGAAAAGGTTATCAACATATACAAAAACAATCAAGTTGTTTCCATGAGTATGGAGTACATATAAGTTGTGAATATTTCACAACGTTTGAAACCAAGTCGAAGAAAGAAATTGTCGATATTAGCATACCAATCTCTAGGAGCTTTCTTCAAACCATAGACAGACTTATTGATTCAATAAAATAGGTTAGGATATGTCAAAAAACTAGGAGGTTGTCCCATGAAATTTTCTCTAGCTAGTTCACCATGAAGAAAATCACTCTTCACATCCATGTGATGGATTTTCCATCCAAATCGAGCAACAAGATAAAGATACAGACGAACATAGTTCATATTTGCAACAAGGGAAAATGTCTTAGTGTATTCGATGCCTTGTTGTTGAGAAAATCCCTTCACAAATAAATGATATTTATGATTCTCAGCAACACTTTCAAAGGTAAGTTTGGTCCCATAGACTCATCAACAATTCACAACATTTCTTCTCTTTGGTCAGGGAACTCAATCATAAGTGTGATAGTTCAACAAATTATCCATTTCTATTTGCATGGCATGTTCCCATTCATGTTGACCTTGGGAATCTGAGTAGGTAACTATATCAAAACTTTAAAGTACACGATTCATCAATGCAATGATGACATGTTTCTTCTAATTTTGATTTTTTCGTCCTAAGGAAACATCATTGACATTAGGTCCAACAACTTCAATTGTCTTGGAAACCCATCTGAGTAGACAAGAAAGGGGTAAACTATTGTTCACTTGTTGTATTCTAGGGAATAACAAGGATACATTCATGGAGTGACTACATCAAGAAGCGCATCAAGAACACACACAACCCAACAAAGAAGATATAATTTAGGGAAGGATATCCATTCAAGTCTTTATTCAATGATCATGGGTATTTGTATAATAGACAAATTATTGTAGTACTTGTACCCACTAATGGTATGTTACTCTTTATCCTCTGTCTTCAATCTAATAAGTTCATAAGTAGTCAGTGAGTCTCGTAGCACATTCCTCCCACCCAACAATGGTCCTCTTGATCCTATTGTTACATATTTCTCTCTGGTACCTTAAGAGTGGTGAGTGGTTTGTCATGGGATCATATTTCCCCTGCACACACCCTACGGTGGAACATCATGCTTAAACCAAACTACCATTTCCCTTCTTCCTGGATTCTAAGGTCACAACTCATGAACTATTCTGCAAATTTTATACCATGGGGCTCGATCAATTCAATATTTATCATGCCATCATATTTTCTTTTAAGATCTCTTGTGTGTGTATGTATGGAGATGTCCATATGTCCTCACCAGGTCTTGATTACATCATTACCATTTCTACCATATTGAGTGCATTCTCTTCTCTCAAAATCTAGAAGAAATGTTGCATTGTAAGTATATTTAGGTGTAGGGGAAAGCTTATACATTACTTGTCGATTCTCCAGTCGGAAAGAGCCGACGACACTCTATTGGTGGCTCATGATGCTTTTGTTTTGGATGTTGACATGTTTCAAAGACCAATTTATCATATCATTGTAGGGTATAATTTTGTGTCGTGCAACAATATTATGTTGTTTTGTCTGTGTTACCGATCTAAGCTTGGATGAAAATCATTAACCTTAATCAATCATAAATTTCATTAATACTTTGATGGTTTGGAATTCAAAATCTTGATTATGACAAGGTAGGAACTACCCTATGTCCAAAACTATAGAGTGGTTAATTAATAGTTAATCATGATTAACCTAAGTTATTGAATGTTTTATTAACTCTTTAAAGCACTCTTTATTCTTTCTAATATTCATTACTTCGGAGATTTGATACTTCGATGGTTTTTTAACTCGATCTTTGTTAAAACTCCCAAAGGGAAATCTCCCACATTGACGTGGTAAAGATGACATCATTCTTGATGACGTATTAAGAGAAGAGAGGTGTCGTGTCTCACTTGAAAATGTGTGAACCATCTGATGTAAATGTCAAAAATAAGTGCCACCTATCAACCCAAGAAGATATTTAAAAGACACGTATCCCATGACGTGTTTGTAAGTCCTTTAGGAATTATCATGAGTGACTCTCTTCGAGACTTCAAAGTTTCGTGGTTTTTGTTGTTTAGATTTGTTGGAATACCCGAAGCGCGAAGCTTTGAAATGACCATTAAAGATTTTCTTTTAAAACTTAGGTAGCTTCTAAACTTTGGCGATCATTAGGACCATTTGATCAAATTAGAGTAACTCATTGATGATAGATATTGTAAGTGCCTTATTGATAAATAACAACCAATGGGTTTATTTTAAAATTAAAAGACAATTCTCTAAGTTTTTTTCTTTCTGAGTAAAAACCATTATTTCTAAGAGGCAAAATCTAAAGTTCAAAAGCTCAAAATTATACGTGTTCTAACATAGGCTCCATCTAGGGATTATGGATCCCTGTGAGGTGCGAAAGAATAGTAGACCAACTATCTTTATTGGGTAAATGGATTCATTATTTCTTTTTGAAAAACATTTTCTAGTCTTATTTAAGAATTAATCATACATAGAAAAATGAAATTATCCGAGTCCAAAAAAATCTTCAAAACATACTTAATGATTGATTTCAAGTTAGGCTACTAAAAAATTATTTTTCTTAAAATTGATTTCATAATTGTTTAAGATAATAAAAATAATTTTAACTAAAATATCAGCTTCCACTGACTTTGTTTGCTTCAAGGATAAGGAAATGTAACATATTTATTTAGGGAATCCCTAGTTGGTTTAGGATGTAAAAAATCATCAGAAAGAGAACTAAATAACCAAGTATGGTCTATAGATATGCATGGAAACCTCTCAGATATCATAGATATTGCTTCACTGCTAGTGAGCATGTTCAATACCTCAGTGAAGTTATCTACTTCTCCCATTAAATTTCCTTTCACCCGTTCTATTAACAACATTGTGTTTCGCTGAGATGAGGGCAATCGATATATGAATTTCCTTTCATCATCTCTTTTGGATAAGATGGGGGAAATCAAATTATGAATTTTCTTTCACCATATGTATTATACTTTAATTAAAGTGGAGGCAATCAATTTGTATGTAACATACAAGGGATGATATCTGTTTAAAATTTTTAGACTAAAAAGAAGCTATGTCAACAATTTTAAGGTTACTCTGAAACTAACCCTCTTCCAATTTTGATCCAGATTTTATGAGCAGAATGAAATGGATACAGATTATTAAAATATGCTTAACAAAAAATACCATAGATATAGTAAAATGAGTTTTCTATTCAATAAGGAAATAAGCTAAAACTGTAAAATGCAGCAGAAACAAGCTTGTTGGAATGGTGGCGGCTTATCTCTGAGAAGAGATGTGATGGCTACGCTCATTTGCAAGAATATGGTTACATTGAGGCTTTGAAGGCATTTTACAATAAACAAGAATGTCAAAATCCCTAGAAATCCAAAAACCTAACCCTAGGAGATGAAGCGCCAAAAGTCATGTGGGCATCGTTTGGGTAAGTTAGTACATCAACTTCCTGGGGTCGTAATGTTTTCATACGATCTTCGTTTTATGTGAACAATAGCTTGTTGGAAAGGTATAAATGAGAAGAACATTTTTTAACTGGCCTAGGTTAGTGCCTCTCACTATCATTTGGGCCCCAAATCCCCAAAAAACGTCTTAGGGCCTCAAAACGACCTCGAAAGTTTGGAACCCAAAAAACTGCCGAAAAACTGCCAAGGTGGAAATCTGTTTTTCGAGCCAGTGGAATAGGTGGGTGGGCACTGATATCCACCTGGATCAAATTTTCAATACACCTTCACCTATAAGAGATATGTTTTGGGATTTTTAATTTTTCAGGAGTCAACCTTGAGAAAATTAGCCAGTTTAAAGTCTGATAACAGAGCTAAAATTATTAGGATTAGCCTAGACATACATTTTCAATTAAAATCAAAGGAACAATTTTTTTTTCACCTAATATTGTTTTGAAAATATGTTTTTAAGTTTTTAGGGTCAAGGAAAGTTTCTTTATTTTCTATGAAAACTAAAAGGAAGAGAAAGGAAAAAAAATATGAAAACAAAAATCAGGGGATAGGTAAAAATAACCAAATCAAAGATTTGGAGGTTCTGAAACAAAATATCCTAATCCCACATGAATTTGTGTCTTTAATTCATACTACTTTCAAGTTTATTTATTATTATTTTTATTTTCAATTCAAAGATGGATTTAGAATTTATTGTTATTTTTATTTTCATTTCAAATATGGATTTAGAACTTGTTGGTCGAACTCTGCTAGTATTCGATCTTCCTCCATGATCATTAATTGATTCAACTTGTCCTATACTGCGCCTCGTTCGTAATTATTGCTATGTGGAGACTGGGTACCAAGAATTCTAATGGCACCAATGCTTCTTGTCCATATACAAATTTGAATGACATGTGTCCTATCAACTTCGTGCAAGTGGTCCTGTATTTCCACAATAATGTTGGTATTTTGAGGTCTCAATCATCCCTGTTGACATTACAGGTCTTTGTTAGTGCATTTTCAATGATTTTGTTAAATTCTTCTACTGTTCCATTTGCTTGCGATGATATGGTGTACTCTTTTGATGATGGACTTCAAATTCTCTAGTCATGGCCTTAATAGTGATGTTAATGAAGTGAGTTCCTTGGTCGATCATCAAAATACTTGGGAAACCAAATCTAGTTATCACATGTCTAAATAGAAAATGTGTTGTTGTTTCTGTGTTGCAATATTTGATTGGTGTTTCTTCTGCCCATCTTGTTAGGTATTCTATCTTAGTGATAATGTACCTTTCTCCTATCCTCTTTATTGGTGGGTTAATTGGTCCCACAAAACATATTTACCATTTGGTGAATACTTGCAAAGTTACCTATGGTCGTAGGGGTATCTCGTCCCCTCTATTGTGTTTACCGAATCTCTGGCATACATTGTATCTATGAAAGTACTATTTTGAGTATTTATGAATGGTCAACCACCATATTCCTACTCGCAATACCTTCTTCATGGTAGCTTTGCCTACATAATGTCCTCCTGCTATTCCCTCATGGGATTCTGCTAAAATCCTTGGTATTTCATGTTCTAGCACATACCTTTGCTAGATGTTATCCGCACCCATTTTGTATAAGTGTCCTGCTATCAACTGATATTCTGTAGCCCTGACTACTAGGTTTTCTTCTACATGATGTTGTATTTTCATGGCATAGTCTTTGTACTAAAGTACTAGATGATGTCTGCAAAGTATTCATCGATGATCTGAACAGAAAATAATTGTGCATTTGGAAAGTTGTCCTCTAAATTTGTAGGTTCCTCTCTATTTTTGATCCTTGATAGGTGATTAGGTCCTGTGTTCAACTTACTTGTCTTCACTATGACTTCAAATTCAAATTATTGAAATAGTAGTAACCATCGACAGATTATCCGCCCCAACACTAGCTTGTTGACTAGGTACTTAAGGGCTGAGTGATCTGGGAAAATATTAAAATGTTTTCCCAGTAATTAATGTATGAACTTCTGCAGTGCATAGACCATAGCTAAGCCTTCCCTCTTTGTAGTGTTCTATTTATGATCTGATTCTGACAATTTTCTTCTTGCAAACGTTATAGTATGATCCAAATCTCCTACTCTTAGATGTGCCAAAATATCTCCAAGTGCTATGTGTAAATGTGTTGAACTTGCACAGAATAGATCTAGCTAGAAAATACCACACACATTTGCAAAGAGAAATTGAGAAAGAAGAAGCAAGAGAGAAAGAATGGAAGAATTCTCATTAACTGTATTCCATACTCAAAGAGTGAATAATTTACAATAGATATAGGATACATGAGTAATTAATGAGCCGTAGTGGTGGTCTAGATTGATCTGGACACACACCAGCAGTTACAAGAGTAAACTGCCACCTATTCTAGTCTCTCAGAAAGTTACGGGTGTGAACTGCCACCTAGCCAAGTTAACTAGTCAACTAGTCTTCAGTTAATTGACTAAACAAAGAGTAGTGAGTTGGTGATGATCCCAATGTTTCATGGCGACAAAACCAATGCAACATCTAAACTCAACTCAACTAGTCAAACTAAAGTGTCAACTGAAAGAGAATATTCTCTAGGTGGAATATTCTCCCCTAAAATATAGGAGACTGGATAATNCCTAGCTATAAGGCCAAATTAGGTACCCAAATACAAATGATACATTGAAATAAACGAGGAAAGAGGGAAAACCTCATGGGAAAAAACCCCCCTAAAATTATAATGCATAAAAAAAAAAAATAATGAACAAAAGGTAGTTGCTAAGCAACCATGTCCTTCACTCCAAGAAGACCTCACAACTCTACAAGTTTGTGCTCCTTGAAGATTTTGTTGAAGATGTAGATGTCTCCATGGATCCAATGAAGTATATGCATCATTGATAATTCCACACATATCCACTTTATATTATTGTAATGAATATATCAAAATAAATTTTGGATGAAATTTTGAAAACCGTGCGGCTGTTTTCGGAAAAACATTGAAATTTTGTTGATTTTGAAACGATCATAACTTTAGCTCCCGGACTTCATTTTGGACGATTTTTTTTTGAAATTGGATATTTTCTCGAGAGGAATTTAAATATCGAATTTGTTTCTAATAATTTTTCTCATAAAATATCAAAATGGCGTCTGATGTGCGTGGCTCTCTTTCTGTCTCTTGCCATACATGCATGGTGCATGCAAAAGTGTCTGCATGTGACTCCTGAGATGCATGCCATATATCTTCCACATGAATTTCAGAAAATAAATCTGAAATGGAGTAGACATCATCTTCAAATATTGGAATACTAATTTCTGCAAATACTTTTGTAGAAGACTCTTCATAATAAGAGACTTGATCTTCTGACGGTTTCTCTTCTGGCTCTATCTTTCCAATCCTCTCCATGCAATATTCACATTCTTATTTATTCCCAAATATAACCTCCAATATGGTCCATAATTCATTTGGAGTGAAGTCTTGTGTGACAGCACATACTTGGTGGAGAATTTATGGAGAAATAGACATGTAGATAAATCCTATGGCCATATCTTGTCTATTGAGAAACTCATTTTTCTCATCAACGAAACTAGGCTCTACTTCCGCTACCATGGTTATTTGGTATAATCCTCTACTTCTGAGAAGAATTAGAATCTTTGTCTTCCACTCCAAATAGTTGTGAGTCGTGAGAAGTATTATCGGTGAGTAAAACATAAATTCCATTTTTTTTCTATGTTCTTCAATCTTTAGTACCTGCAAAAATAATTTGGTGTAGCTTTTTCTTAGTATTCCATTGTCTCTGATACCATGTAAATGTGTTGAACCTGCACAGAATATATCTAGCTAGAAAATACCACACACATTTGCAGAGAGAAATTGAGAAAGAAGAAGCAAGAGAGAAAGAATGGAAGAATTCTCATAAACCGTATTCCACACTCAAAGAGTGAATAATTTACAATAGGTATAGGATACATGAGTAACTAATGATACATAGTGGTGTTCTAGATTGATTTGGACACACACCAATAGTTACAAGAGTAAATTTCCACCTAGTCTAGCCTCTCAGGCAGTTACGGGAGTGAACTGCCACCTAGCCGAGTTAACTAGTCAACTAGTCTTCAGTTAATTGACTGAACAAAGAGTAGTGACTTGGTGATGATCCCAATGTTGCATGGTGAAAAAACCAATGCAACATCTAAACTCAAATCAACTAGTCAAACTGAAGTGTCAACTGAAAGATAATATTCTCCAGGTGGAATATTCTCCCCTAAAATATAGGAGACTAGATAATGACTAATTATGACTAATAAAGAAGGAATAACCTTAGGAAAAATGAATCATAGGTGTGTGTGAATTAAATCCAACACTATGGATGATGCATCTACATGTACGTGGAATGTCTTCTCCCAGTATGGGAATACTAGTATTGGTGTTGTTACCATCTTTTCTTTCAACGTATCAATACTTTGTTGACAGTCCTCATTCCACTCAAACTTTGTATCTTTCCTTAACAGTTTCTCCATTGGTGCAGTGATCTTTGCATACCCTTTGATAAATTTTCTATAGTATCATGTGTGTCCCAATGTCTCTCTTAGTTGACAAACTATTTTTGGTGGTGGAAAGTTAATGATTACTGCAATCTTTGCAGGATCTACTAGTAGACCTTGCTTGCATACTATATGTCCCAATAGTATCCCAAACGACGTTCTGAAGAAGTACTTCTTGATGTTTAATGATATTTGGCACTGCCTGCATATTTATAGCATTATCTGTAGGACCTCTACATGGTCTTTCAATAGACTATAGACTATCTAATTGTCCAAGTATACCTCTAGAAACTGGTGGATAAATTATTTAAAAACAACTATGACTACTCAGGAAAATATTGTAGGTGCATTCTTCAGCCCAAACAGCATGACTGTGCACTAGTAGGATCCCCATTCCATAGAAAAATTGGTCTTGTATCTGTCTTGCGTCACTATCTTGATCTCATGATATCCTGAAAATCCATCGGTGAATGAGTAAACTTCTTGTCCTCCTATGTTATCCAACACTTCATCTGTGAAAGGTGTAGGGAATGGGTCATGTAGGCATGCAGCATTCAACTTCCTCAAGTCAACGCATATTCTTATCCGACCTTGTTTTTTCTCCTGAACTACCATCGGGCTTATCCATTCTGATTCTTCCAAAGGTTCTATGATTCGGGCTTCAATCATTCTATCGATCTCGGCCTTGAATTTTTTCTTATATATCAAGTTTAGTCTATATGGTCACTGTTTGATTGGTCTTGCCTCATATCTGAGTGGTATGTTCATTTCACCTAACTCTTTGGCTATTCCCTTCATTTCTGTAAACATTGTAGGAAACAAGTCATTGTACTTGCATAGTAACTTTGTTATGCTTTCTACTATCTGCTCATCCGCGTAGTCTCCAATGCTGGCCATTTTGGGATTCTCACATGTCCCAATGTTGAATTTCTTCACCTTGATTGGTGCAGCAAATACTTTTGATTGTAGAGGTGGACCTTCCACTTCTCTTTCACCTTCCATTTCCTCGATCTGAATATAGCACAGATCGTCTTCCTGTGGTACTTCTTCCTCCACATGGTAGCATGACAACAATTATTTCACTGCATGTCTATTCCGCTATTGTTCTTCTGTTATGAGTTTGAATTCTGGTTTCTGAATGAATGTCAGCCCTTTTATTTTCTTAAGTGTTGCATCTATGTTGGGGTTCTCATGCTCGAATGAGAAAGTGACTGTAAAATTCTGTTGCAGTACTGTCTAGCTCGTAGTTCCTCTACACAAATCTTGGTCTATATGCTAGTTCACTGGTATGCCCTCTAATGTGGGTACAAAGTGATAAGGCCATTCCGATGGGGGTTTGTAACATCCCCCCAAAAAGTTTAATATTGAAGTCTGAAAAATACTTAGGAATTTATTTCCGTTTTTGGTAAATTCAAAATTGGAAAAATTGTTGTCATTTATGGAAATTTCGAATTTAGTTAATTGTAATTTAATTTTGTGACTATTGGGAAAGGATTTGATTTTCCCAAACAACTATTTGACTATGACACTTGTAAGAAAACAAATATTTTTATATTTATTGTTGATAGACAAATGGAACAACTAGGTTCAAATCAGTTGACCATGACTCCATGAGTGGGGAACATGTTGGAACTACCTCAGGGTTGAATGTGTTGATGTTTGGACAACATCAGGAAGAATCATAGAATTATAGAATCATGGAATTATATATATCAATCAATTATACATTCCAAAAAGGGGTGGTGTCTAAAGACATTGTTAAAGCACTTGAGCACAAGTGAGCATATCTCAACATAAAATAAGAAACACAAGGGACCAAAAAAATCCCATAACAATTCCATCATAGATCGATCCATAAGACCATATATATATAGTAACAAAGTGTCACTAACTCCCTTTAAAGTCTCTGTTATTCCCCACTTTTAGTGATAACTAGGTTATCATGTCTTGAGGCCCACGTGTCCTAGACATGGAGTACCAAGAGCATGATTTACTTTAGCATGGCCATGGAGGGCCCAACTTTTATTTCTTCCAGCAACTTTATCTTGTCAGCAGTAGCAGCAGCAACATCCATCACCATCGGATTAGTCTTGTGTCAAAGATGGTTCTTGTTCCATGAGGTAATTAGTTCAAGCATCATGATATGTGTCACTTTGAACATCAAAACCCTTGAATATGTCCATTTGATTCCTTTTGTTTCTAACAAATGTTTAGATCTTACACTTTCCCACTTGACCATGTCTGGGCAGATTGACAAGATTCCCTAGTAAGCCTGTGTCCTTGGTTTTGGTTTACCACCGAGGGGGATTTCTGAAAATCCATCATCTGCTCCCTTCACAGCACCACTTTTTCATCTTGCTTCCCTCTCACCTATCCCATTCCACTTGCCCGGGAAATGGGTTGACCTATTTACCAAATTTCACCTTACCTCATGGGAAGAAGGGGCTAAAGGCCCAGAAGTTAAAAGCAAGCCGGAAAAAGTTAAAATCCTAAGAATAAAACCTCGATATGCTTCGCCCAGGGATCCCTGAGAAAGAAATAAAAGTCTTCTTAGCAAGAAGAAAGAGGGACCTGTAAAAATAACAAAACAAGTCCTAGTCAGAGGATAGGGGGTCTCATCACGAGCTAGCTTATTAGGTCCATGGGTACCTAGTAGTATGACATTGCCACCAGCTGGTTACCACACTAGGGTAATGACTCTTGGTTGCATGGCCAAGGGAAAGGGCATCTCATCATGAGCCAGTCTTCTCATTTCTTCAAAATTACTTTTGGGTAACGCTTTCACCACTGGTCACCATGCCAGGGAAGTGTCCCATGATTATCCTCTTGAAGAAAAAACCAAATTAAAAATAAAAGCATAAAAGGAAAGAATAAAGGCATGGGCTTGGAAAGATTTGCATCGAGGAGAGGTGCAACTCACCTTCTAAAAAGGAACCCACGGGTAAATCTTTACATCCTCTGCCTTCACTGCACCCACCTGCTTGGACATCCCTTGACCATATCAACCACTTGCATGTCTTGGATGAGATCTCTTCTAGAAACTTTCCTTTTCCAGTGGACACTAGTCCAATAGGACACCCTGTCATTTTCCCCAAATGTTTATTTCAAGCTAGTGTAATGAATTTGAGATTTGATTGATGTATTAGGGTTTTTATGCATGTGTTTAATAATATTGATCATGATATTTGATTGACATTGCTATGATCCCTTTGACTGATGAGAACATGGAGGGCATAGATGTTGATGTGCAGGATCATGCCCGACGAATAGGTACCATTTGTAGTGATACACATGGGGAGATGATCATTTCGGACCTCCATGGGGCTGAAGAGCAATTATATGGATGTTGAGACCCCATTAGGGGGCATAGTTAGGATAGAGATGGATCAAGGGCTTTGCACTGAAGAAGAGGAGGATGTTCCACCAGAGGCACCTAGGCAGAGCTTGACCTAGGGGGTTATGCCCTTTTCAGTGGAACGTTGGCCTTGGAAGTCCTAGGATGTCACCGATGAGGTCCATGACATCATCCCCACTTCATGGACGTTTTGGCATATGGACATGGTAGTTTGGCATGTGTGGCAGCTTGGACAAGCCCAAGGGGGGCTAACGTTTTTCTCCTGGAGGCTACATTTGCCATAGAAGGGGCTAACGTCACCCTAGAAAGGGAAGGGGATGACGTCCTTCTGTTGCTTGATTAGGGTTTTAATTTGTTATTTAATGTGAAACAATATGATTTTTAATATTTTGTCCTTGGCAGCCTTTTTATGACCTAAAAGTAAAATTAGGTCATTGATACAGTATATATTAAGGGTTTTTTACTCTCATTTTTTGGATCATCTCTCTCTCACTCACTAGTGAGGTCTGAAATTTGTGCCCTATTCTAGGATTTTTGCTGAAATAGTGAGTCATACTTATTGAAGGAATATTTTCTTAGCATTTTGGCATTTATCTTGGTGGAAGGTGTTACAACTAGGGTTTGCTACTTGATTTCTTGGTTAGTAAATTTCTGCAAAAATTCTTGAATGAATGGTTGTAGTTTTATTTGTCTTTCATTTATGGTTATAATTTATTCAATAAGCCCTAGGGGATAAGCACACATTGTAGGCCCTTGTATCATGTTAGCGTCAAGATTTTTAGCCATTTTATTTGTTGAAATGAGATAGAGCCTTTCCATAGAAACACTCTACTCTTTCATGCTAAAGAGGATTGAGCCTAGCCTTAGCTACATTCTTTCCCCCCTCTTCATATGCTATATGTTTTACTTCTCTGAGCTAAGAAGAAAAAGACGCATCATGGCCTAGTTCAGCTACACCTTGATGAGTAATTTTTTCTAGGGTTTGCTGGTAAATCCTTTCTTTAGAAACATGTTACCTCGCGAATCCTCTGGTCTTAGTTCTATGCCATATTCTAAGCTAGTTGTTTGATCTGGATTATTTTTCGGCATGAAATGAGAGCGGAGATATAACAAAGAAATTCACAGAGATATTGCAGATATTCAATAATATAACAGAAATGTATGAGAGATGAAACCATAAACATAGAGATACAGTAATACACAATTTCTATTAATGAAATAAATGTACAGAGACTGTAAAAATACAGAGTGAAAGACTCGCTAGAATGGTGGCAACTTATCTCTAAGAAGAGATGTGATGGATACTCTCATTCACAAGAAGATGATTACAATGAGGCTCTGAAGGCCTTTTTACAATAAGAAGGAATTAGAAAAAAACATAGACATCCAAAAACCTAACCCTAGGAGATGAAGCACCAAAAGTCATGTGGGCCCCGTTTGGGTAAGTGAGTACATCAACTTCCTGGGGTCGTAGCTTTTGCATATGATCTATGTTTTAGGCGTGTGATAGCTCGTTGGAAAGGTATCATAAAGGAGATTAATTTTTGGGTATCAAACATGCCTTCGAATATCATTGAGAACCTCGATCTCGAAAAACCTTCATTTGGACCCTCAAAATGGCGCCGGAAGTTAAAACCTGCTAAAAATAGTAAATTGCCAAAATTGCCAGAAAACTATTTTGATCCATTTGGAAAAGGTGGGTGGCCACCAATATCCACCTGGATCACTATTCTTTCCATTAATTAAAGGAAGGAGCAGAGAGCATTGAGGCCTAGTTCCCCTACACCAAAGTGAGCCTCTCTCCCCTAGGGTTTTGACTTTGAGGCTTTGCCATAGCAACACCTCAAAGATTTACCTTCCAATCCTTAGATTTACTATCTTCTTGATCCTTCAACTCCTGTGTCCTCCTGTTGACTCCATTAACCATGGAAACACACTGATCTAAGATAGAGCTTGTGTATGTGATGATCAAAACAACTCTCAAAGCTTTGAATGAAACACTAACTACTAATCCTAGCTTAGAAACTAATCATATTAACCTACTGTTGTCATCATCCCTTGCTATAATATCATTGGTGCAGATAACATTTGTCCTATAATAAATTCAATGGTGGTTTAAAGGTATTAATTTAATGAAGTGTTGATTGTTGCATTGAATGCCATGTTTACTTAGCATTTATTGAAGAAGTGATAATATATTTCATTGCTATTTTATAAACATTGACTTCGTCAATATTTATTATCCAATTTCTTTTATGTGTATCATATAGTGATTGATTTATATGAAGTACTAACCAAGTGAGAAAGCTTGCATATATCAGTTTCTTGTTTCTTTTTGTCAGGAAATAACATCTCTCTTTTTTTTTGTTATACTTTATTATTGGTTGTTAGCCAAACTATCTTTTCGGTGGTGACTTCTGAGGGGGGGAACTTATATTTTCCTTATAATTCTTTTCCTTCTCAAAAACCCAGGTCATCGGGGATGTCTCCCCTGGGCCTTACCTCCCTAAATAGAAAGAACCATCCCATTGAGGTGACATTGGGTGGGATTGGTTCTACTTACGCAAGTTTTCCCTTTCTTCTCTATCCTTTTATCCCTACTGCAAACTACGTGATAACATTTTGGTGCCACTGTCAGGGAACACTAAGTCAAACCTTCCTCAAACGACACTTTTCGGTAAGCCTTGCCTCTAGAGTCTTTATCTTACAAGCTTACTTGGCGACTCCACTTAGGGTGTTTTCCCTTATATTTTGATAGTTTCAAGAAAATTATCTAGCGACTCCACTGATGACGAAGTAAACTATGACTTCACAATCGGATCCAGGGAACTACAAACCTTTAGGCATGAGTAAAATCACAGGATATCCTAGAAAAATTCCCCCTGGTATAAACAATGGCTCCGTAGATTCGTTGGCATCGATGGAGAAAGACTTGATTATGACATGAGCAATTTCTAGGCTTTCTTTGAGCACTTCCTTGTCATTGATGATGCTGAAGACTTGGTAATAAAACTCTTCTCTGCCACTCTGGATGGAGATCCTAGAACATGGTATGATAATATTCCATCTACTAGCATCACATCTATTGACCAAATTGAAGAAATCTTTCTTGTGAGGTGGGGTTTAAAATTGGAAGATATCCAATCATTAATGAAAGGACTCGAATGAATAAAACAAACATAGGATGAGACCATCATAGTTTTCAGGGTTAGGTTTCATAGGTTTCTATACCCGATTCCTGAAAAAACATCATCCTAAAGGCAAGTACCTCGTGTATCTCTATACCAATGGACTTCTAGGGCATTTAAGCTTCCTCCTAAATAAAAAGGGTCCAAAGAAAGTTACAAAATCTCACAACATGGCCATTCAAATCGAGGTAAATCTCTCCTTGTCCAAAATCAATGACCGGACTGTGGACACTCTCATCTTGATAAAACTAGTTTCCCTTGAAACCTTTACTGATGATCCCCAAGAAAGAACAGAACAGGTTTTTGACTAGCAGAATGAAGATTTCATTAAGGAGAAAAAAAATAAGAAAGATGATGAAGTACCAACTTGTGCTCCTCCCTCTGATGAGTCCATCCAAGACTCCTTTTCTCCTGCACAACAAAAGGATGAGAAGGTTAGTTTATTTCCATTTCAGGATTCCAATAACACCTTTTCCCATGATTCAGAAAATGAAAGAGAAATGGAATCCTTGAATGAAATAGACCTTACTTGATGCACAATTGAATATGAAGGGGTAGTTCTTTAGTATGAGATCATAATGCACGTTGAAAGAACCCAAGTCCTCAAAGCTCCTACACGAGAAGAAACAACAAGTTTCCCTCCTCCCCTAGTTTTTGATGATGCTCTTCTTTGTGATAGGGAAGATAAGGAGGAGATAAGAAATTCCTTGAATGTTACAAATACTGCATGTTATGATACCGATAATGACATAGCTAATAACATTGATGAGTTCATACATGCCGGGAGACATATGTGGGATGCAGTTAGTTATGATATGGATCCCATCTATGACATAGAGAGTCATCTCCAAGCATTTCCTTTATCACAACAAGTTACTCTTGACCAGTGGCAACAAGGAGATGAGATTTTTACCGATGCTCCCCAAGCACTCAAGTTTGACCAAGTACCATATTTTCCTGATGATTTTCGATCCTACATTGAGGGTTTTGATGAGTAATCCTCCAAGCACTTGGATTTAGCCTATGAGGGTGAATATATCCCACCGCTGTGCTCGGGTCTTGCTAGGAGTACGAGTGTTTTTTGCCTAAAGAAGGATTCTCATGACATTTTTCTCCAGCCACCTTTTATTACTTTACCTCCCTGTATCATTAAAGTTGTAGTTTGGAATAATATATTTTGTATTTAGTTTCCTCTGAGACAAACCCGAGACTCCAAGGGTCAGCTGAAAACTACATATTTGAGTCTATCATTCCAGTTTTTCAACATTCCCTTGAGAGTTTGCCAGTCCTCTACTAGATCTTTGTTGATCCCATCTCGAGCTTCAGAGTGTGAAGAAGTCCTAGGTAGCCTATTTGCCGACATTTTGAGTCAGTGTTCCGAACCTTGTACTTTTCATGACCCCTTCCTGAAGTGGATTGAATACTTTTTTTGAAGAGTGACTTGGCACATTTTTATCCCTCCCACCCAGCTCCATGAGTTAGAGTTTATGATTTCTGATGATTATGAACACCTCATAGCTTTTATGAGCAAAGTTCTTAGAAACTCAGAATTGAACTATTCAATTACTGAGAAGAAAGCTATGCCTTGGTGAAGTCCCTTAAGAACTTTAGAAACTACATTGGCTACAATATAATTAAGTCTTATGTCCCATACCCGGAAGTAAAAGATGTTTTATCACAACAAGATTTCATGGGTACTAGGGGAAAGTGGGTTTCCAAAATCCAAGAGTATGACTTAGAAATAAAACCCACCAAAATAATAAAGGGACAATGTTTGTCCCAGATGCTAACTGAGAAAAACCAACAAGCCATACAGATGGGGGAGAGTGAACAGATAAATGTGGTGGTCAGTGAACTAGAGCATGATGAGTGGTACTCTGATATCATTTATTACCTGAAGAACTTATCTTGCCCTGATCACCTAGTTGATTACAAAAGAAGGGATTTGAGACTGAAGTCTATGAAATATTGTCTAATCAAAGATGGCCTTGGTTGGAAAAATCTTGATAGGGTGCTCCTTAGATGTGTTAACCAAGAAGAAAAAAATAAATTATTGGAGGAGTTACACTCCGGATACTGTGGAGTACATTTCGCAGCTCGTACTACTTCCTACAAGATCCTGAGGGATGGATATTATTGGCCAACACTCTTTTCTAATACTCACCAACATGTCCAATCTTGCCAGCCATTGCAATACTTTTATGGTAAACCAAAGCTTCTAGCACAACCCCTAAAATCCATAATAGTGGAAGCACCTTTTCAACAATGGGGTTTAGATTTGATTTGCGAGTTTAAGGATAATTCTAGCAATGGCTACTGGTGGATCCTAACAGCTACAAATTATTTTACTAGATGGGTCGAGTCCATCCCCACAAAGAAATCCATCGAGGAATTAGTCATGAACTTTTTGGAAGACCTGATCATAACTGGTTCAACGTCCCTTCGAAAATTCCTACAGATAGTGCCAAAGATTTTAGATCACATGCACGAGTACAATTTTGTTTCAAATATGGAATTGTCCCATCCCATTTCTCCAACTACTATCCACAAGCGAACATATTAGCAGAGTCCAGCAATAAAAAACTTATGTATATTATCAAGAAGGTCGTGAGGGAGAATAAGAAATATTGGGATAGAAAAATTAAGTATGCCTTATGTGCAGATTGAATAACAACAAAGACCTTGACAGGAAAGACTCCAAATTCCCATCCTTCATTTTCTCAACAGTATGTTATAGATCAAGAAGCAATCCAAGGGTGAATCGAACAAACGATAGAGTTAGATGAATCTAGAATAAATTCCCTTGGTCAGATTGCAAGAAACCAAGAGAAGATAAAGAATACTTTTGATCACAAAAAAAAGGAAAGAAACTTCATTGAGGGAGATCTCGTACTACTGTGGGATAAGAGAAAGGAGAAACCAGGCATGCAAAAAAATATGGATAGTTTATGGACAAGTCCTTATAAAATCATGAGTCATGAAGGTACAAACTCTTTCAACCTAGGAACCATGGAGGGAGAGGCGTTGAGTCTGCCAGTAAACACTTTACACATACGGCATTATTTTCCACCAACAACATGACAAGTAAGTGCAGGTAAGTATGTAGGCATTTTTTCATTCATGTATTATACCATTTGCTTTTCATGTTAGTTTTCTTTCACATTCACACTATTGATTGTTTTATTTCGATCTTATATATATTTATATATGTTGGGGTGGCATTATCACCCCAATTGGTTACTGATGTTGCTATCGAGGTCGAGCAGGTAAAACATTTATGCCATAGATGTTGAGGTTCTTATGCGCTCTACAGTGAGCACATGTTCTTGAGTTGGATCTAGATGTTATCCCCCACTTTTAAGGATAACTAGGAGATCATGTCTCGAGGCCCACAGGTCGTAGACATGGAGTACCGAGAGCAGGATTGACCTTAAAATGGCCCTGGAGGGCCCACCTTTTCTTTCTTCTAGCACCTTTATCTTGTCAACAACAACAAAATCCATCACCATTGGCTTAGTCTTGTGTCAGAGATGGTTCTTGCTCCATGAGGTTATTAGTTCGAGCATCATGGTATGTGTCATTTTAATCATCAAAACCCTTGAATATGTGAACTTGATTCATTTCTTTTCTAACAAATGCTTGGATCTTACACTTTCCCACTTGACCATATCTGGGGGAATTGACAGGATGCCCTAGTAAGCCTGTGTCCTTGGTTTCAGTTTTCCACCAGGGGGCATTTCTAAAAAGCCATCATTTGATCCCTTCACAGCACCAATTTTTCATCTTGCTTCCTGCTCACCTATCCCATTCAACTTTTCTGGGAAATGCATTGACCTATTTATAGGATTACACCTTACCTCATGTGAAGAAGGGGCTAAAGGCCTAGAAGGTAAAATAAAGTTGGAAAAATTTTAAATCCTAATAATAAAACCTCGAGATGCTTCACCGAGGGATCCTCGACAAAGAAATAAAAGGATTCTTATCAAGAAACAAGAGGGACTGGTAAAAATAACAAAACAAGACCTAGTCAGAGGATAGGGGGTCTCATCACAGGCCAGCCTATTAGGTGCATGGGTACCTATCAGTATGACATTGCCACCAGTTGCTTACCACGCCAGGGTAGTGACTCTTGGTTGCATGGCCAAGGGAAAGGGGTCTCATCACGAGCCAACCTTCTCATTTCTAAAAACATACTTGTGGGTAACGCTGTCACCACTGGTCAACATGCTAGGGAATTGTCCCCTGATTATCCTCTTGAAGAAAAAAGAAAATTAAAAATAAAATAATAAAAGGAAATAATAAAGCCATGGGCTTGGAAAGATTTGCTTCGAGGACAGGTGCATCTAGCCTTCTAAAAAGGTACCCACAGGTAAAGCTTTGCATCCTCTGCCCTCATTGCACCCACTTGCCTGGACATCCCTTGACCATATCAACCACTTGCATGTCTTGGATGAGGTTTCTTCTAGAAAATTTCCTTTTCTAGTGGACACTAGCCCAATTGGATGCCCTGTCATTTTATCCAAATGTGTATTGCAGGCTAGTGTAATATCTTTGAGCTTTGATTGATGTATTAGGGATTTTATGCATGTGTTTAATAATATTGATGATGATATGTGATTGACATTTCTATGATCCCCGTGACTGATGAGCCCATGGAGGGCATAACGGTTGATGTGCAGGATCATGCCCAACAGACATGTACCATTTGGACCAGTACACATGGGGAGATGATCAGTTCGGACCTCGATGGGGCAGAAGATCCCATCAGAGAGAAGATATAGGATAGAGATGGATCAGGGTCTTTGCAATGGAGAAGAGGAGGATGTTCCATCAGAGGTACCTTGGCCCATCTTGACCTAGGGGGGTTTTTC
This sequence comes from Picea engelmannii, assembly GCA_009831015.1. Taxonomy (NCBI): domain Eukaryota; kingdom Viridiplantae; phylum Streptophyta; class Pinopsida; order Pinales; family Pinaceae; genus Picea; species Picea engelmannii. The sequence continues at coordinate 425,044 of ML778118.1, read as the reverse complement.
CCTTTTCAATGGAACATTGGCCTTGGAAGGCCTAGGATGTCACCCATGAGGTCCATGAATCATCCCTACTTCATGGACATTTTGGCAGATGGACAGGACAGTTTGGCACCTGTGGAAGCTTGGAGAAGCCCAAGGGGGGCTAACGTTTTTTTCCTGGAGGATGCATTTTCCTTAGTAGGGGATAACATCACCCTGGAAAGGGGATGAAATCCTTATGTTTCTTTATTAGGGTTTTAATTTCTCATTTAATGTAAAACAATATGATTTTTAATATTTTGGCCTTGTCGCCCTTTTTATGTCCTAAAAGTAAAATTAGGTCATTGATACAGTATATATTAAGGGTTTTTTACTCTCATTCTTTCTATCATCTCTGACTCACTCACTAGTGAGGTTTGAAATTTGTGTTTTATTATAGGGTTTTGGATGAAATAGTGAGGTGCACTTGTTGAAGGAATATTTTCTTTGCATTTTGGAATTTATCTTGGTGGAAGGTGTTACAACTAGGGTTTGCTACTTGATTTCTTGGTTAAACAGAAGTAAATTTCTACAAAAACCTCTTGAATGAATGGTTGTAGCTTTATTTCTCTTGCATTTATGGTTATAATTTTCTGAATAAACCCTAGTGGATAAGCACACATTGTAGGTCCTTGTCTCATGTCCTCGTCAAGATTTTTAGCCATTTTATTTGTTGAAATGAGATAGAGCCTTGCCATAACAACACTCTACTCTTTCACGTTGAAGAGGATTGAGCCTAGCCTTAGATACACTCTTTCCCCCCTCTTCATATGCTATTTGTTTTACTTCTTTGAGATAATAATAATAAGATGCATGAGGGCCTAGTTCATCTACACCTTGATGAGCTATGTTTTCTAGGGTTTGCTGGTAAAGCCTTAATTTAGCAACACGTTACCTCACAAATCCTCTTGTCTTAGTTCTATTCCATATTCTAAGCTATTTGTTCTTGCCATTAAGTTAAGGAAGGGGGAGAGAGACCTGAGGCCTAGTTCCCCTACACCAAAGTGAGCCTCTCTCCCCTAGGGTTTTGACTTTGAGGCCTTGCCATAACAACACCTCAAATATTTACCTTCCATTCCTTAGCTTTACTATCTTCTTGGTCGTTCAACTGCTCTATCCTCATGTTGACTCCATTAATCCTGGAAATGCATTGATCTAAGACCAATCTTGTGAATGTTATGATCAAAACAACTCTCAAAACTTTGAACTAAACCCTAACTACTAACCCTAGCTTAGAAACTAACCTTATTAACCTACTGTTGTCATCATACCTTTCTATAATATCATTTGTACTGCTAATGTTTGTCCTATAAGCAATTGAATGGTGGTTTAAAGGTATTAATTTAATGAAGTGTTGATTGTTGCATTGAATGCCACATTTACTTTGCATTTATTGAAGAAGTGATAATGTATTTGATTGTTATTTTATAAACATTAACTTCGTTAATATTTATTATCCAATTGATTATATGTGTATCAAATAGTCATTGATTTAGATGAAGTACTAACCAGGTGAGCAAGCTTGCATATATCATTTTCTTATTGCTTTGTCTCAGGTAGATGCATCTCTCTTTTTTTTGTTATACTTTATTATTGGTTGTTAGTCAGACTATCTTCTCTGTGGTGACTTGTGAGCGGGGAAACTAATATTTTCCTTATAATCCTTTTCCTTCTCAAAACCCCAAGTCATTGGGGATGTCTCGCCTGGGCCTTACCTCCTTAAATAGAAAGAAACATCCCATTGAGGTGGCATTGGTTGGGATTGGTACTAGTTACGCCAGTTTTCCCTTTCTTCTGTAGCCTTTTATCCTTACTACAAATTGCGCAATAAGAGGCTCTATAAAAAATTCCTTGTGGACTTTCGATATGATGTGCAGTCAGATGGTGAAATTGAATGAAGTAAATGGGAGGATCCAATGAATAGTTACAATGATCTCTCCAAGTATCAGGGTTATAAGCTTTCAATGCATTATCAACTTAGGGAATTGGAGGAGCTAACCAATACGGGGAATTAGGACCTCGAAAAATGATACTCCATCGAATTTTTCCTTTTCCCAATGTGAATCTGTCCATTTATTTGTGTTGGAAGTTCCCATAGATTTGTTATATGTGTTGGGATCATGGGAGTTATTTAAGGATTTAGTATGGCTTTGCTTATGCAATTTCTGCATAATGCACCTTAAATTACACTATGCAATGCACAATCGAAATCATATTGGAGCCAAGAGGTCCTAAAGGACTTCAAAAGTGCACTTAATATATAGTGTGAAACATGTGAGTGTCGGTGTGTACTTCTAGAGAATGTCTGGGTGTTGCTTCTATATTGGCTCTCCACAGAAAAAAGGAAAACTGTGTGTTGAAACCCTAGGTACTACCCAAAAGACTAAAAGTTGATCTTTCTGGAGCTATTGATTGCAAGATGGAAGAATTGGAGAGAAATTGTAACATCTTTCTCTATGATCTGTTTATTGGAAGTTGTGATCATTATTCAAACAATTTGAAATTGTGCATTAGTAAAATAAGTTCTTTTTAGAGCCTTAAGATGAAATGTGTTCCATCTATTAATACTCATTATAGAGCATTGGATAGAGTCGAACATTTAAGAGAGGATTCCTACCAAATCTAGTGTTGAGGAAATATTCATAGGAGGCAAAGACGTTGCATCTAGGGCTGTTGGAAACCCTAAGCCACAACTAAGAAAATGTGTTCTGAGAGTTTCCTTTCGAATAATGTATTGTCGAGAAGGGGTGAAGCATCACGACATATGACCTAAGAGAGAGCGTTCATGTTCCATATCATGTGGATGATTTCCAAATATCCTAATGTGCATGAAGTTGAATGATAAAATGAGAGTTGACTGAATAGTTACAATAAACAAATGTGTGAAGTGTTGGCACATCTAATTATAAATAGATCTCCTTTATATTATATATGAAAAATAGAGGAGGAGTCACCTCCAACTCTAGAGGGATTGTTCATGTTTTTTCAGTTTCCTGTGACATTGGTTTCATGAGGGAACCTCGATATATCAAGTATGGTCCAGGATGACTTAGCATGATCAACATTTATGTTTCTCTAGGCAAAGGATTCCATGACTACAGTGTATGTTCAGAACAAAAGTCCTCATAGTACTTTTAGAAACATTAATCTCGAGGAGGCATTCACCAGAGTGAAGCCTGAGGTTGGACACTTCAGGATATTTGGGTGTTTAGTATACATTCATGCACCTAAGGAGAAAAGGACCAAGCTATACCCTTCAGGAAGAAATTGTACACTTGTGGAGTACACTGAGTCTTCGAAGGCATGCCAGATCTACAACCCTGGTCAGAGATAGATTGAAGTGAGAAGAAATGTTACCTTTGAGGAGGAGGTAGCCTTCATGAGATATAGAGGATCTCACATGGATATTGATAGTGAAAAACAAGAAGAGATGTTTCCTTCTCCCCCTCAAGTTGATGTTCCCAGATATATTGTAGTAGGTCAGAAGAGACCTACATGGACTCGTCATACTCTGCAGGAGGTAGAAGGACATGCAACTCCTCATGGTATCGTCTGAGAGATCAAGAGACCTCAGAGATATTCATGCTATTCCGCAACTATGAGCCACATCATTGATTCTGAGCCTTCATGTTGTAAGGAGGCATCTAGTCAACTAGTATAGAGAGATGACATAATGGAGGAGTATTAGTCCATCATAAATAATGATGTGTGGGATATCATTTTGAGACCTAAAAGGAAGTCTGTAGTGACTTCCAAATGGATCTATAAGATCAAACATACAGCTGATAGAAGCATTGAGAAGCACAAAGCAAGATTTGTTCCTAGAGGATTCTCTCAGGTGGAGGGAATAGATTATGAGGAGACATTTTCTCATGTTGCTCGATACACTTCAATTTGGAAGATTATTTCCCTCACAACATCCATGGGTTTGAAACTAAATCATATGGATCTGAAGACATCCTTTCTCAATGGAGAGATTGAGGAATAAATATACATCGAGTAGCTAGATGGTTTCGTCATACATGAGAAGGAGTCTCAGGTGTGTAGGTTGAAGAAGGCCCTGTATGGACTCAAGAAGGCACCTAGAGCTTGGTATGCGAGGATTGATGGACACATAATGAGTTTGGGCTTCATCAAAAGTGTTTTTGATCCCATCCTGTACTATAACAATATTAACGGTGAGGCCCTGATTCTAGTCCTCTACGTTGATGATTTATTCCTCATCGGTATAGAGAGCCTTATTATTGAATGCAAGTGTACATTGTCCTAGGAGTTCGAGATGAAGGACTTTGGTATGGTGTACTACCTATTGAGACTAGAGGTGTGGAAAAGAACTGATGAGATTTTCCTAAGTCAGAGGAAGTACTTAGTTAAGATATTGAAAAAGTTTGGGATGCTAAATTGTAAAACATGGCTACACCAATGGTGACGAATTTGAAGAAACTATGTGTGTCTTCTTCCAATTCCAATGATATTGAACCAACCCCATATAGATAACTGATTGGATCATTGATGTATTTGGTTAACACCAGACCACATATTTTCTATGCAGTGAATGCACTTAGACAATTTATGAGCCAACTGAGATAGACACACTAGATTGTTGTGATGCATGTGTTGAGATACTTTTGAGTCACAGTTCGACATGGTACGAGATATAATTCTAGTATTGATATGATATGCCAAGAACATATTGAATTTGATTGGGCAGGGAGAACAGTGGAAAAAAAGAGCACCTTTAGGTTTTGCTTCATTTTGGGTTCTTCCATGGTTTCCTGGTGTAGCAGGAAATGAACTTATGTGGCTTTGAGAACAACAAAAAAAAGTACATTTCATTAAGTATGATAGTTCGTGAAGTAGTGTGGCTTCAAAAGATCCTTGTATATTTATTTGAACATGTGATGGATTACACCATTATTCATTATGGTAACCAAAGTTGTGTGAAGATGTATGATAATCCAATGTTTCATGACAAATCAAACCAAATTGAGATCAAGTACCATTACATCTGAGACATGGTGCAAAGGAAGGAAGTATTGGTGAAGTACCTTCTTACAGATGAGCATGTTGTTGATGTTCTTACCAAACCAAGACGAATTTCAAGTACTTACGTGACAAACTTGGCATGGCAGAGAATGTCTCCCTCACTCAGAGAGAGTGTTCATGTTTGCATCTTCCTGAGACATTCTCCAGATCGTACTACTTTTTGACTGATTTGAGTTGATCTGTGATGAAACTTATCCGAGAAGGGATAAGTGGGGAACTTATCAGAGAAGGGATAAGTACAGTTGAGTTTATAACCCAACGTCTCATGTGGAGAGCACATGAGGACATGTCAAGGGAGTTGACCCATGATGTCACACACTGTGGGAGTTGACCCTAGTGTTTCTAGATGATGTAGACTCTATAAGTCCACATGTAGTTCCATGTGTGACAAACTATCTCCAGATCATACTCCTCTATGAATTGAGTTGAGTTGATATGTGAGGAAACTTATTCGAGAAGGAATAAGTGAGGCACTTATCCGAGAAGGGATAAGTGTGGTTAGTCTTATAACCCAACATCCCTTGTGGAGAGAACATGAGGACACATCCCATGAGGACCCTAGTTTTTCTAGAGGGTGTCACCTCTAGAAGTCCACATGGAGTGCCATGTGTGACAAACTTTCTCCAGATTCTAATCCTCTGTGAATTGAGTTAAATTGATATGTGAGGAAACTTGTTCGAGAAGGGATAAGTGGAAAACTTTTTCGATAAGGAATAAGTACATTTGTGCTTATAGGCCCTCATCCAATGTGGAGAGAGCATGAGGAAATGTTAATGGATTTGACCCTTGATGTCTCACACTATGGGGAATTGACCCTAAGTATTCCTACAGGGAGTAACCTCTAGAAGTCCAAATGGGAGTGCCATGTGTGACAAATATTTTACTACTATGGTGGTTTTGTACTGTAAATTCTAACCTTGTACAATATCTACTGCAAACTGATATTCAGAAAAGAACAGAAAAGATACAATGGCAAACACAAACATTACACAGAGATTTTTCACCTGGAAACCCAAACCGAGAAAACCAGCATATATTATATTCAT